>CM052896.1:111122593-111141310 GCA_028534135.1 Potos flavus | reverse complement strand
CAAAATATTCAAAGAAGTGATATTTCACAAGAAGAGATTCTAGATCAAGTTTGTGTTTTGATGGCAATACTATGGAAGAGAGGAACAAAAAATATGGAAGAGAGGAACGATAAATGAAACAGGATATATAAGGGATTTTGCCAGGATAAAGGTATTGGGTATTATTCAAGCCAAACATGGACAGATTCCACTGGCCTAAAGAGAAAGACACTTCCTTTATTTTAAAAAAAGTGAAAAAAATGCTGTTGGGTTTGTTGATTTTACTGTGAGGAATTAAGATGATGCCCATTTAATGGTGTCTCTTTCCTCAAGACAGATTTACCACCTGAAGGTGAAACAGTGGGGAGGAATGGGAAATGTGAGGAACAATGAGATTGTGTGAATAATCTCTCTGGAAAAGATGGAGTTGAAATGAGGTGCTGTGACAAGTGTTTCAATGAAGCCTTTGCCACCCATCCCCTGGATTTGTCTTCAATAGCATTCAGCTGAGTTTGGGCTGAGAGGAAGTACACATATCAGTTCTTTCAGGGTTTGAGGCATGTGTCAGAGCATTGGAGGTGTCTGTCTACCCTAGGAGACAGCGGAATTAAAATATTTTCAAATTATTGTAACAATAGATTGCAAAGCCTGAGCTGGATTTGAGAAGAATAAAGTAGGAGGGAAAAGATGGAAAGAGTGAAGGTGGTGAGTCAATACGTAGTGAGTCAATGGATTGAAGGTCTTGACACTTCCTCTCTTCACTAATCAATCCCTAACTGCCTTGAAGTCTCAGATCAATGTTTCCTTTTCTGAGTTAATGAAGTAGTTAATGAAATAACTGTCAGTGCCCGGTGTTGGACACAATGATTTGCTGCCCAGATCACGTCAGGGAAGGACTTGTTACCCAGCTGTAAAGAATGTTGTTAGTGTGGGACACTCACTCCAGAGCTCCTTGCCATGTTGCCTTTTCAAATTTGCATGGTGCTTCAAGGTTCTCCGTCTATTCATGTTTCCTCCCTGTTGTGGACTGAATTGCACACCCCTCCCCCAAATTTGTTTGTTGAAGCCTTAATTCCAATGTGACTTCTTTGGAGATAAGGCCATTAGAGTGTTAATTAAGGTTAAATATAGTCCTTAGGGTGGAGCGTAATCCAATAGAAATGGTGTCATTATGAGGAAGAGATCTCTCTGACTTCATCCAAAACCAATCCTGATGATACCATGATCTTATACTTCCAGCTTCTGGAACTTTGAGAAAATTAATTTTTGTTGTTTAAGACCCCCAGTCAATGTATTTTGTTATGGTAGCCTGAACAGATTAATACACTTCTCATTCCTTCAGGTTGATCCCTAATAAACATCTTACACCCCAAACACTCAATAGCTGCTTTTAGAGAACCAGAGCCTTCTTGCCTTCCACCTCACTCCAAATAGCAACGCTTGGCTAAGCCGAGAGCATTATGCTATTTCCTTTAGCACCACTTCATAGTCCTACATGGTGAATGATTATTAGTTTAGTTTTCCCCAACTATACCGTGAACATCTTGATGGCAGGAAGTGTATCTTGATTTGATCTTGAAGACCTAGCATACTGATAGTCACAGAGTGACAATAGCCAATATTTACTGAATGGTTAAATGGCCCTATCTTCATCATACCGTTTGTTTGCAAATGATTTTCCAGTTTGCATCCACCTCTAAACTTTTGCACTTCAAAGCTGGGTTTTGTTGACTAGTAATTTCTGACCCTCAGTCTTATTCCTGCCATGGTGTCTATACTCCTGGATTCAAGGTTACCTTAACTTTTTACGCTGCATATGACAGTAACTCGGTCCTTATCCAACAGTCCAGGACCTGAAATTAAAGGAGTTTAATGTGAAACATGGCACTCTTTCACATGGTTGGTGAAGAAATTTTGAATTGGGGTGCTCCAAATTGCTCCTTTGGTCCCCCTACAGAAGACAGGCATAACGTGATCTTTAGGCTTAGAACAGCATAAAATCTAATAAATTAAGGTTGTGAACTACTGGAGTATATCTAAGTTTGGTAGGAAAGTCATTTTCAGATAAAAGAAGAACATGGTAACATGGGTTTGATCAGCAGACAGTATACGCGAGGAAAATTAAATCGTAATTTCCTAACCTATTTTTTTTAAATATATATAAAAGACTGATGAACAGATCACCTCCTGTCTTCTGTCTTGTTTCCATGCATGCCTAGAGAGCTGGATAAGTATATTGTGCTAACTGATGTTTAAGGAAATGCTTAAAGCATGTTTACAAAGCTTTAATCCCTTCACTGACCACAGGTCCGTAAAACAGGATTAATTTCTCTGATTAACTTTTTTCCTCTGCAAAGGAGCGTGTAGGTCTTACTCCATCTCCTGCACAAGTAAGCTTTATATCAATTCTGACAACATGCTGCTCTTTTCTTTCTATTACATGGTTGTATAAGTGTGTTTCTACCTTGAGGGGTAAGAAAAAATAATCAACAGGATGCTGACATTTACTTCCTGTTGCTTTCTTGCCTTGTACATTAATATAAAAAAATGAATATAATTAATACATCCTTGCTGCTATTCTTACTGCTCAGGGCATGAATTACTATACCACAGGCTCTCCCTGTAACCCTCAAGGACCTGTAGCCCTTGCATTCGTTTAGCAATTGTCTCTCTCAGTGGAGGGGGAGTGTGATAGAATACTTGTGTCAGAATAGTGCCAATTATTCTGAATTTCACTGGAACACAGCATCAGAATTATTTCAAAGTTCCACTAGGATATTTGATTTTTTATATATATATTCCAAGAGGTGTTGTGACTTACTGTTAGCATTTTGTTCCTTTTCAAAAGAAATTATGGTACCACCATAATTTTCTTAGAGAGCAAAAGGTACTGTGTGATAACAAAAGTTAACAAAATGCTCTTACTTAAAGTGTTCTCCCTTCTGATTTGGTTCTACAGTTGGTACTTTTTTTTTTTTTGCCCTCAAATGATGCTATATAAAAATGCAAGCTGAGATAAGAGATAAGTGGGGGGAGGGGAAGCAGGACAAAAACCCTAAAATTCTTCTTAAAACTGACCACAAACTCTTTATTAAAAATTGAGCAGATTTTGTTTTGCAGTGACCATTTGTGATATATTAGAGAGCTTAATGTCCAGTTGGAAGTTCATTTATCCAATAAAATATGTACCTTTTATTTGTAAAATAATGTGTAATATTAATGTACACCTATTAGTGTGTACACTAATATAGTGGCCTATAGCCCATGTGAAACTAGGGTTACTTAGTTGCTTGCTTTTCTAAATTTATTTCAGTGCCTGCTGCAGCTAAGATGTTAAGTAGATGTGCCTAATGTCTGAATGAATTAAAATTGCATGAATTTTTGTGTTTAGTGAATTCCTACATTTTATGACCATCTTTTTTCAAAGTCAAAATGTTGCAAGCAATATCAGCAGTGTGATGAAGGGAGAGCATTATTAGTAATATCTCTGTTTAGAGTTTATTGATATACTAGATAATATATTACAGAATTGGTTTTTGGGTGGGAGCCTATTGGTAGTCTAAAGACAAGGGGCTAGCTAAAGTAAAGGAAACAAAGCTCACCATCCGCCATGTGCCCAGTCTTTAATAATGAAAAAACTATTAAGTCTTTTTGGAACTAAATAATTTCTATTTTGTTTTTGTCCTCGCAGAACAACTGCTGCTGGTCAAGAGCCTTGGCAATAGGAGAGAGCTATTCTAGCTAATTGAACCCAGTAGAAGAAAAATAATTTGTTTAGGATATTGTCCTGTTGTTGACTTCTGAGTCTCTGTGAATATATTATAATAAAAAACAAAATAAACACACAACAAAACCCAGCCATATCTTGTTCATTGATGGTATGCTACTCAGCCAGGACCTACTCACATTTGAGATGGTGCCAGATTCTTTTTTTCTTTTTTGATCAAAAATGTATTTAAGAAGTTTCAAAATCACCTCTAAAACCATATCTTCATGATACTACTTTGACTCCAGTCAGATATCTCTGATCTCTTAAATATATATATATATATATATATATATATATATATATATATATTTTTTTTTTTTTTTTTTTTTTTTTCCCCTGAAACACTACAGGAGTAGTAACAGGGCCTGAAGTGGTCTATCTACTGCAGGTTTTGTGTTATATTATTCTGCTACGAGGTAATACTTTTATGAAAGAAGACCAAATGAGCCCCTCTTCAAGATGACCAAATTATAAAAATAGTGTTACCATTAATAATATCTACAATTAATTTATTGACAGTAACAAAATTTTCAAAAAAAATTAATCTTACTAAATGAATGATTGGATTATGTATCTCCAAATGTCTTGCCCTTTACCATTCACATTTAGCTGCTAAACAAAACTGCTTTCTTCATATTCCTTTCTCTTTCTTTAGTGAATTAAAAAAAAAAAATTAAATCCAGGATTTGGTCTTAAAATATAGAAGTTGATCTGGGTCATTGTAACTGAGTCATGATTAGTAAAAGTTTCAAAAGGAAAGCAAAATCCAAGCTAATACATGAAATATGAAGAAGCATCTAACTTGTGAAGTCTATCCTGGGGTTGGAACCCAGTGGGTGATCAAAACCTACAGCACGTGTGATGGCCAATTTTGTGTCAACTTGACCATGCCATTGTACACAGATGTTTGGTCAAATATAAATATGTGTATCTCTTCACAGATGAGATTAGTATTTAAATTAATAGACTTTGCCTAAAGTATATTATCCTTCATAATATGGGTGGGCCCCATTTAATCAGTTGAAGGCCTTAAAAGAAAAAGACTGAGATCCCTTAAGGAGTAGGGATTTCTGCCTCTGGACTGCCTTTGGACTCAAGCTTCAGCATCAACTCTCTTCCACCTTTCTGGCCAGCTGACCTGCTCTGCGTATTTTAGAATTATCAGACCCCAAAACTATATATGCCAATTCTCTCTTTTTCTCTACATCTTGATATACATGGACTTACACACATCCTGTTGGTTCTGTTTTCCTGAAGAACAGTGACTAATACAGCATGGTCTCTGCTTGCAAGGAACTGGCAGTCCAGCAGAAGGTACAAACATATATGTGCATACTCTCTCTCACCTACAGTATCAGAAATATAAGTGATATGGATACTCACCTATCATACAAAATAATCTCACAAAGTCTCTGACCCTGAGTGAGAATATCCTTTCTAATGTAGAATGGGGCAGCATACCTGGATTATTAGTAGTACACATGCCGTCCCAGTCATGCAAAATGTACTTGGGAGAAAGTGGCAGAAAGATCATCTGAGAATGTATTACACAGATAGTGTACTTGTGTGGTAGATCAGTTTGATGTGTCCAATTTCTTGCAGAAAATATTAGTAACAGAAAAAAGCACAGTTCAAAAAAAAGGGGGGGGAAAGAGAGAGAGAGAGAGAGAAAGAAGTATGTACCCTAGACATTCTTTTTTAAAAATGAACCCCAAATATGTGCACAATACTGCAAATAATATAAAGGGAGGTTCTGACCTTCAAGAATGTTAGAATATCAGGATCTAGTTAGAGAGTTAGGAATGTATAGAATTAACTGCAATATTATGATATAACAATGGATATTTTGTTATGAAGTATAAAACAATGTTTCTGAGGAAGAAAAGGATTCACAACCACATTCTGCCATGGACAAAACTAACACTATTTCATAGAATTTGGAAAATTTTATGCTCCTGCAGGAAAAAAAAAAAAAGGAAAAAGACTAGGAATGGATCTTGGTACCTTCCAGCTCATGGGTTCTATTTCTTATCCTTATTTTTCAAAAGAGCTATGAAAGATTCCCAACAGAAAAGAAACAGCCTTGCACTAACCCCTGCCCCAGAAGACTGAAAGATTTAGAGAAAGTGGCCGTTATGCAGCATGATATGAGAGAATAAGAGGGAAATTCGTAACATAACAGGCTGACATTGTATCAGTAGGGTTCGAGATTATTTTCTAAATTGGTAACATAACAAATTGTCAGGTTTTCACTCAGAGTCCCTGTCCTAAGAGAATTGTCTCAATCAGGGTCAGCTTCATGGAAATAATTTGAATCCTTTCGCTTCTAAGAGATAGGTTTGTTTCTATTCCAAAGGGTATTTAACATTTGTTTAGAAGTGATTTCTGCCTATTGGTAACCTTTAACTCTAGAATTAGATATTTGCTTACTGGTTTCTTAATTGGCTTGTTGTTTGACCTTGAGTTAGTCACATACTCTTAGATAAAGAATTTGAATTAGTCATTGAGCATCTGTGTTTTTGTTGTTGTTTTTTTGTCATTGGATTACCCATGAATGATGTTGTAACATCAACGATGTGGAATTAAATAAAATTATATTCTCAAAGCATGTTGATATGTAATAAGTGATAAGAAATTATAAGTTTGCTATTGATAATGGTTGTTTTGTCAAGTTAATTCAATTCTACTCACCATTATCCGACAATAAAGAGAAAGACAGTGAGTAGGACTTTCAGGATCCTAGCATATACATAATTTAACAGTACTCTGGGAAATACCGTCACGGTTTCCAGAATAAGTCCTTTGTTTTGAAACTGTATACTATATTCCCCCAGAGACCTCTGTTCTAAGATGCAAGCTTTAAAGCTTCATGATCTCACCTTGTCTGGTCAATGCAGAATAAAAACAAAACTGGTATAGATAAGGAAATAATACAAAAAATAAATTGGTAAAAACAAATATTGTTTATTTAGCTAGGCCACTGTAGTGTAGGTCCTGACAGTTGGCTTTTTCTTTTAGTAATGAAAGTGCCTGACTTAAGCTTTGATTGCGGAAACATCCACTTCAAGGATGGCTATCTCAAATAAACACATTGCCAGCCACAATACTAGATAAAGAGTCTGGCGGCTTGGGTTCACCCCTCTCCCTGGGCCCTAGCCCAAGCCCTCAAGCTTTGTTGTTTTAGAGATCTTGGCTGCTTTCAGTAACTAACCATTTGAGTCACTTGTTTTTTGTTTGGTTTTTGGTTTTTGGTTTTTTCTCTTCCTGTGCTTTAAATTCCAGTTCTTATGTTTTAAATTTGCCAATAAAGAATGAGCCCTAAAACCTTAGGCTCCACTCTTGACTCAGTAAAAGCGGAACCCCATGCCTGCATTCTCTCTCTCTTTTTTTCCCCCCAAAGTTTCCTGATGGTTATTACTGAGGGCCTTTTGCAATTATAAGAAGCGGGAAGGTTGGTCCAGCCCTAATACTGGCATATCGATAGACCGAGACTGGCACAAAACAGATACCTCTTTCTAACAGGAGAAAGAAACATGTTAATTTGAATGTGATTATAAGATAGGGATATGGATGAAATGATGGAAGAAGTCATCTTCTTGTTCTTGTTTACCTTCCTCCTGTTCCTGGTTTTCTCCTCTCTTCCTCCTCCTCTTCCTGCTTTTTCTGCCCTATTTCAACTGACAAGAATTTAACAATGTAATACTTTTTTTTTTTTGTAATACTTTTTTATAACCTAAGGAAAGATTGTATTCTTTTTTCCTAAGAATCCCTGAAACAAAAACCGTTATTTGTATGCTCTTTATAAAAATGTAAAGAAAAGAATCATGGCACAGTGAATAAGCTTTAGAATAAAACAGGCAAACATTTCAAGTGGACTATTTAATAGTTGCGACAAGTGACTTAAACTCGCTGGGCTTCACTATCCTATCTGTAAATTGGGAACAATAGGCTCTTCTTTGTAAGTTGGTGATGAAGCCAAAGAGTGATAACTCATATTTTATAATGAATGGAAGGAAGTCCTATTATGAAATACATAATTTTATATGAAAAATCATTTTTACTGTCATTGCTGCACATTATTTCATTATGGGCTTTACATGTTTTCTTTCTTATTACACAAGGTGATATGAAAAATATTTAAAATATTTAGAGAGAAATTATTTTCCTTATTGTTTTTTATACAAGTGCATTTAGAATATAAGGTGATAGATTATAATGTTTTACTCTGATTAGCCTATGATTATGTTAGAATAGAAACCATAACAGAGTAACCAAATAATTAGTTACTTAATCATCAAAGGTAAATTAAGTTCATGAAATCTAAGCAACATAGACCAAATTGAGATTTATATAAATAAAGCTAAGGGTACATTGATTAAAGGATTACCAGATGTTCCTGTAATAGGTTAATTATTTATTATTCTGCCATATATAATGACTACAAAACCAGTAAATGATGCTACATCTTGTTAGCTGGGTGGTATTACAGTTGATTATCAAATTAAATGTTTTTATTTTAATGAGTTGCACTGGAAGGGCATGTGCAGCATGGGATCAATTATTATTGTATAATAACCATTAATTACTTCCAAAGTACAAATTCTGAGACAACTAAGGATTAGGGACCGACTTCTATCTTAACTAATCAATGTTAACATTTTCACATTTAAAGTAAAACTTTTAATTTAATGTCCCTTAGTCTGGATTTCCTTCAAATAGTAACCACAAATAGAAATACTGCCAATGCCTCTTAGAGAAAAATAAAATATTAACCCAATAGTGTTGATAGTAGCATTTCGATATTTCTCAAAAGCACCAGTTTTGAATTTCCTAATTTAGTGACCTTAATTATTAGAAAAAAAAGCAGGACTCCATTGCAAATTAGCAATTTTTTTTCCAAATGGGCAAGGGGTGCTAAGGTGACCTTTTCTAAAGAATATGGCTAATAATTGGACTGGATATTTTCCCTATGGTTGGCCATGGGGCCATGGTTATGGTTCTGTGGAGAGCTCAGTGATCTATAAAAGCATGTCACCATCTCCCTCACACTAGGGTGATAGAGGTGGTCCCCAAAAAAATAGTTAACAGAGATTGGGTGCCTACAAGTGACAACCTACCCAAGAGAGATGTCCTGAATGACAGAACAAGTCCTGCTTCCTCTACTCCGTGCTTTGAGGCAGAACTGAGCAGGAAGGCAAGGTCTTGTGGATGATGTGAGCACTAATAATCATAGACACTGGTGTCCGTTTCTTAAACTTCTTCTGTTTTCCATTTCTGCTAAGACCTAGTTCAGAACACCTCTAAGAAACTAACCTACTTAACTGTTCTGCATTTAGAAAACATCTGAAATGAAACCCAGAGAGAAAAATGATTGGAACCAAATTGGATAGAGACAGAGTGAGCTGTAGAACAATATCAGTCTTATAGATGAGTAAGTAACTGGGGATTCATGAGGACAGGAGTGGGGGGTAGGGGAAGGATTAAAAATATTTTTAAAATAATAACTGAAGGGTGCCTGGATGGCGCAGTTGGTTAAGTGTCTGCCTTCAGCTGAGGTCATGACCTCTGGTTCCTGGTTCGTGGGATCGAGTCCCTCTTTGGGCTTCCTGCTTGGTGGGGAGTCTGCTTCTCCCTCTCCCTCTGCCCCTGCTCCTGTGCTCTCTCTTGCTCACTCTCTCTCTCAAATAACTCTCTCTCACTCAAATAAATAAATAAAATCTTTCAAAATAATAATAATAGTAACTGAAAAATTCCCAAAGTTTTGAAAACCGTAAATCTGAATGACTTACTCTGTTTGGGCTGCCATTACAAAAGATTATGGGCTGGGTGCTTATAAACAATAGGAATTAATTTTTCATAGCTTGGAGACTGAATGTCTGAGAATAGGCTGCTTGTATGGTGGGGTGAGGGTCTTCTTCCAGCTCATAGGCTTCTTGCTGTGTCCTCGCATGATGGAAAGAGCTAGAGAGGTTTGTGAGACCTCTTTTATAAGGCACTTATCTGATTCATGAGGGCCCCACTCTCATAACCTAAGTGCCTCCAACGACCATACCTCCTGACACCACTGCATTGGGAATTAGGATTTCAAAATGTGAATCCTGGGGGGATGTGAACATTCAGACCACAGCACTGCATTACCCACAAGCATAACAAACCCTAAGAAAAAGAAATAAAAATTGTATTAAATTGTTGAAAATACCAAAAAAAGAGAACATCTTAAAATAAGCGTTCCCTCCCCCCCAATGTATATCTACAGAACGAAGATAAGAATGTCAGAAAATTTCTCTCTGGAAACCATGCAGGGTAGAAAACAATGAAATGGTAGCTTTAAAGGAGTGAAAGGAAAAACAAAAACAAAAACACTTTGTCAACAAAACATTCTATATCTATGAAATACCTTCCAAAAATAAAGACAAAATATAATAGTTGATTTTATGTATCAACTTGACTAACCATGATACCCAGTTTTCAGTCAAGCAGTAGTGTAGATTTGGTTATGAGGGTAATTTTTAGATGTGATTATCATTTTAATCAGTACACTTTGTGTAAAGTAGATTACCCTCCATCATATTGGTGGGCCTCATCTGATCAGTTGAAAGTCTTAAGTGTAAAGACTGAGGTCCCTCAAGGAAGGGACTGTGCTTCTAAACTGATGTTAGACTCAAGAATGCAGTTATCAACTCTTCTCTGGGTCTCCAGTCTGCCAGCCTGCTCTGCAGAGTTTTGACTTCATGGTTGTATGAGACAATTCCTTGAAATAAATCTTTCTCTCTATATATACACATCCTATTGTTTCTGCTTTACTGGAGAACCCTGGCTAATACACCAAATAAAGGCATTTTCAGAATAAACATTGATAGAACGCATTGCAATACAATTCATGTTTAAGAAGTTGTTCAGAAAGAAGAAAAATAATACCAGATAGATAATTGGATCTACACAAAGACTAGGATAACCAGAATTTTAAATAAATGTATAAAATTACATAAAGGCTCCAAACCAAAATAATTATTAAGACTGGTTCTTTTACCATAGCTGTATGCACATAGGTACTTTGACCATGGCTGAAAGGCACAGGCATTACCAAGATGTGGTTGGGTAGGAATATGGGATATGATTTGGACATACAGAGGGTGGAATGAAATGAGACCATGGCAGATGAAGTAGGAGAAGTAGAAGAAGGAGGACAAAGGAGTCCCAAGTCTAATTGCACCTGGGGGAATTGTTTGCTCAAGACAAGTGAGACATTTAAGGTTGGACTGAAAAAGATTGAAATAGATCACAGATTGAGCTGGAGTGGATTAAGGGGCTCTTGACCAGGACACTCTCATTTAGGTTCTAAAAATATTTAAATTGACGCCATTAAGACAGTAAAAAATGTTAAGACCCCTTCGATTTCAGTGACTCAGAATCCCGCCCTCAGAACAATGCTGCATCGAGTAAGTTTTTCTTCAGTATTTAATTAAATAAATGAATATACACCCAGAAGCTATCAGTATGAGATGACTGGTGAGATGAACTGTGAGTCAAATGGACAGGTAGGATATCTCAGGAGATGACTAAGGAGGTGGGTCAGAAACACAAAGCCAACAACAAGTCAGACGCTGATGTTGGGTGTCTTTCCCCAAGTGGATCTTCACCTTTGCTCAGGAAAGCTTAAATTGATTCGATTCATGTTCGTTTTCCACATGCACACACATCCTCCCAGTGGCTGCATGTAACAGTTTTGGAATTTTAATTTTGCCTTCAAAACACCAGAAGGCATCAAGTAGGTAGAAAAACAGGTAAGATTGGAATTTGTGAGGATTAGCAGGGTTAGGAGTTGAGATAGCTCTGAGCAAAACCTAAGACCTCAAATAATCTAGGATGTTGGGGCACTCATTGTCCATGCTCCCACTGCCATGCTAGGAGAGTGGTTACAGGTCAGACCTGGCAGTGACCCTGACATAGAAGCCCAGAGGTATTGATGCATTGAAGAAATAAATTTACAATAAAATGTAAGCAACCTGAATATTTTTTAAATAAAATAAATATATAAATATACAAAATATATTAATATAAACAATATAAATATAAATAACTAAAGAAATAAAATAGTATAAATAATAAAAATAAGTTAAAATATAAATTATATATTATATATTTATTATAACAAATAAATAAATAAAATACATTAAAGAGTAAAATAAATAAAATATTTTTAAAATAAAAGCAAGCACTTATGCAAGCAAACTTTAGCAAACTGTAATGTTGATACCAACGTCAGATATTTTCCCATTCTCTTTTAAAGAAATGATAATAAAAACAGTGCTACCTGTGTAATCATCTCCAGTGTCTGGGTACTTCTCGCCTTCTACAGCCAATTTCTGCTTGTATACTCAGCTTAAGCATATCCTTCCCTATATTAATCTATATATATAGATATATCTATATATATATATATTTTTTTTTTTTTTAGATTTTATTTATTTACTTGAGAGAGAGAGTGAGAGCATGAGAGGGGAGCAGTTCAGAGAGAGAAGCAGACTCCCCACAGAGCTGGGAGCCCTATGTGGGACTTGATCCTGGGACTCCGGGATCACGACCTGAGCCGAAGGCAGTCGCTCAACCAACTGAGTCACTCAGGTGCCCTCTTTTATATATTTTTGAACTATTTTATATATAATACACATTATTGTATACATAAAATATGAAATCATATCATATTCTTTTTAAAAATTTTGTTACATACTATCTAATGTATGTATCTTTCTGCACATTTTTTCCACTCAACAACCTTATTATAATTAAAGCTCTAGTGTATTACTTTGAACGGCTGCATTATATTCTATTTTACTATTACGCCAAAATGCATCCATTCTCCTGGTGATACACATAAAATAGCTTTGTAATTAATGCATTATTTCTAATACTGGCATGATCAAAAAAAAATTTTTTTGAGAGAGAGAAGAAAAAAAGAGCATACAAGTGAGGATGGGGAGGGGCCGAAGGAGAGGTGGAGAGAGAGGATCAAGCAGGCTCCATGCTCAGCACAGAGCCTGACCCAAGGCTCGATCTCATGACCCTGAGATTATGACCTGAGCTGAAATCAAGAGTCCAATGCTTAACCAGCTGAGCCTCCCAGGCACCCCTGGTATGATCATTTTTTAATCTGTTTTCTTGTGCATGTGTTCCAAAGTTTCCCCAAGGTACATGCCAAGAGTAGAACTGATAGGTTACAAGTTACAAGTTATTCCCAACATTAGTTTTACTGGATATTGTGAAATGGCTACTAATTTGTTTACCCCATTTCCTTATAGCAGCTTGTGACTACCACTTTTTCAATTCTTACTGAAACTGGTATTGTCAGCTTCTCAATGTTTACCAATCTTTTGGATACGAAAGGATATCTCCTTGTTTGAATTTGTCTTTTGTAGGAATAAGGATAGATATTTCTCATATATCATCTTTTTAACTTCCCTCCTCTTTGAATCGTACCTTTATATAAATGTCCCACATTTTAAATGAGTTGTGTCTTTTGTTCTTATTGATTTGTAAAGATTTGACTATCTGGATAGTAATCCTTTGGAGTCACAAACAGTAAATATTTACTTTTGGTTTGAAATTTGCTCTTTAATTTTGTTTACAGTGTATTTTAAATTCAGAAAAATTTAATTTTAATGTGGGTTAATTAAATCCTTCCTTACTCCACAGTTGTACATCTATGATCATATGTTTTTATCAGTGTTCAAACTATTTTAAATGTGTAGATTTTTATCTACTCAATGAGAGATGTTGTGAGGTTAAGTTTATTGTTTTGTCCATATTTCTAAGCAATTTTGCTTACACTATTGTTTGAATGGCCCATGTTTGTGTCTCTGCTTCCTAAGGTCACATTTATCTCATATGAAGAGTTGGTTTCTGGGATCTCTGTTCTATGCCACGGGTCAATTTATCCATCTCTGAATTACTTAAATTTTTTAAGTCTTGTTATTTTCTTTGACACCTACCATTTTGACACCTTCCCATTTCAAAATAGATTTACCTGTTCAAGGCCCTTTTCTCTTTCATATTAAGATTACAGTCTATTTGTCAAGTTCTATTTAAAAAATACCTTCGGATTTGCACTGATATTTTATTGAACTCATAGCATAGTTGATTTAAAAGGAAATCTTTGCATGATTGAGTTTTTCTATATATAAATACGGTAAGTTTTTCCATGTACTGAAACCTTATTTTTTATATCATTAAAATTTTATAATTTTCGCTGAAAAATGTATTGGTAATACTTTTCAGTCTTTATCCCTGGTTCTTTTTACAGCTCTTTGTTGTTTAAATTTTCAAAATCACATTTTCTAAGTTTTATAGCTAGTATGTAAGAATGTAATTGCTTTTTGTTTATTTAACTTTTATATAGCAAGTGTTGAACTCTGTTCTTGTAACAGGTTCATAATCCCTTATTCATAATTTTGAAATTCAAAAAGCTTTAAAAACTGAGAGTTTTTTAAAGTAAATTTGGCACTCAATCTTATTCCAAGGCCAAATCTGATCTGAACAGATGTGAGGCTATTTACAGTCTTTGTCACAATTAATGTGAATATTCATAAGTTTTCGTTGAAAACATTAATATATTTGATTAACGGATGGTGCTTCCAAGCTGCTGAGAATGTTACATAATGTATGGTTATGCACCTTTCTACTTTTCCAGAACTCAAAAATTCTTAATTCTGAAACATATGGGCCTAAGTATTTCAGTTAAGTAATTGCAAAGGAAATTTATTAGCTTTCTCTTATAGATCCTCTCAGATTTTGGTTAGGATATCATATTGTTAATGATTAATAACAATGTTATTTCCCCCAAAATGCTATTTTTTTTGCTTTGTGTGAACAATTCAACATAGTTGTATATTATATCTTGCGTATAATTCTAGATTTAGTTCACTAATATTGGCCTAATTTTTTTATATAGTGTCCTTATCTGGTTTTGTTATAAGAATCTCACAAAACAAATAAAAGAAATCCTTTTTTTGTATTTGCATCAGGACTGTATTTTGAAGAATATTAACTTCAACTATGATCTGAATTGAGGTGGGTGTTTTTCCTCCCCTCTTTTAATGGGTGTATTTTTAACTATTAACTCAAACCTTTAACAGCTGTCTCTTTGGGACTGATTAATTTTTTAAGTTAGTTTTGGTAAGTTACATCTTTCATTTCATTATGGTTTTCAAGTCTTCAGCATAAAATTCAAGATATTCTCATAGTCTGAGTCTATATTTCATCTATAGCTGTATGCTTTTTCCTTTTTATTATTTTTATTTTCAATCTTTCGTCTTTAACATTCTTGTTATTAAGTTGGTCTTTTCAAAGACCCAGCTTCATTGATCTTCCTTATTCTTTCTTTTCTGTTTCTGCTCTCTTCATTAATTTTTATTCTCATCTTTATCACTTCTTGAGTTTCTTTGGAATTATCATTTTCTTTAAAGTTTGTATTGTTCAGTTCTTTTTTCTGTGGTTTCACTAATTTTCCCTTTAAAAAATTTCCTCTCTGATGGTAGATCTATTAAAACTTTATTTCAGTTTTGTAAGTATTTATCCTATATATTTAGAGTATGTTGTTAAATATATTCAAGTTTAGAATTGATTGATTCTTGGCATATATTATGTTTATATTTATGCAATAATCTTATTTTGCCTAAGATGCTTTTTATCTTAGTAAGTATATATTTGTTAAAACAAGTAAACCAATATTTGTATATTATTAATAACTCAAGCCCATATTTTTTTCAGATTTCATTAGGGTTTGCCTATGTCTTTTTTTCTGTTCTAGGATTGCATCCAGGATATCATATTACATTTAGTCATCATGTCTCCTTAGACTGCTCTTGACAATATCAATTCCGGAGGCTCTTTTTGGTTTGGGTGACTTTGACAGTTCAAGGAGTACTGGTCATTTATTCATAGAATGTCTCCAAGTAGGACTTGTCAGATTTGTTTGTCACATGATTTGACTGGGATTATGAGTGTTTAGAAGACCACAGAAATAAAGTCATATTCATCAATCATAGCAAGGACACATACTATCAAAATAACTTAGGACTGTTGATGTTAACCTTGATCACCTAGGCAGGGTAATGTTTGACATCATGTTTGTCCATTGTGAAGTAACTCTTTCCTCTTCCCCATTTCCATACTGTACTCTTTTGAAGTGAGTCACTATGAGCAACCTATACAAAAGCAGTGAGAAATTATGCTCCCCCTCCTTGAGGGTAGAATATCTATATACATTTTTTGGGCATCTTCTGCACAGTAGATTTGTTTCTTTTCTCCCATTTATTTAGTATTATTATATCATTTGTTTATGTCAGTGTAGACTCAAATATATACTTTATACTTTAGGTTGTAAATACAAAACCAGTTTATTTTACTGCTCAAATTACAGTTTAGCCATTGAGAACACTTTTAGTTGGATCCTGCGTCCCTTTGACCCATTGTTGTGCTTTGTGGGTTTGTTTGTTTGTTTGTTTTGAGCCCTTTCTTACTTTTCTTTTACTATGAGATTCTCTTACAGAATCATCATCATCAGTTATCTTACAGTTAGTTTCTTGTCCCAGTCCTGGAATCAACTATTTCTCCAAAGGTCTTTATTTTCTTTTTTTGTACAATGAAATTAGAAACCAAGACCTGGATGCCAGATGTTCTCATTGCTAATGGAATGTTTCTTGCTGCTATGCCCTCTTGGCTGCAGAGAAGGAAAATATGTGTGTGTATACTCACCTGTGTATAGTCATATACCCACTCATAGTTTTATATATAAACATCTATATGTGCATAAATATAAACATGAGATCATCCTGGTATCTCAGACTAATTAATTACTTCATGGATCATTTTAGCTTTATTCTCTTTCTTATCTGTAAACTCCCGTTCTAACAATAAAAGTTCTGGCTCCCACAATCTGCCATCCATTTACTTAATTTTCAATACCTGTATTCATCTATAGCAGTATCAGAATTGTTAACCCACATCCCCTTAAGAAATAGCTTAATTGACCAGAGTACAGTACTAATATACAGTTTCTTCTGCCTTTAGTCTTCTAAAGGCTTCATTCTTTATGTTGTAAAATTCTATAGGTTTTGACAACTCCATAGTGTCATATATCCACCATTGCAGTATATACAGAATAGTTTCATAGGCCTAAAAAATCCTGGTGCTTTAGACATTCAACCCTCATCTCCTACCCTTGAACCCCAAGGTTTTGATATAGTGGTATCAAAATATTGATATTTTTACTGGATCCATAGTTTTGCTTTTTTTCCAGAATATCGTATAATTGGAAGATTAGCCTTTCCAGACTGACCTCATTTACTCAGTAATATGCATTACAGTTCATTAATGTCATTTTGGCTTATTGAATCATTTATTTGTATTATTGAATAATATTCCATTATGGGGATGTACACGGTTGCTTTATCCATTCATCCATTAAAGGACATCTTGGCTGCTTCCAGTTTGGGGCGATTATGAATAAAAGTGTCATAAATATTCTTATCCAGTTTTTTGTGTGAACATAAATGTTTTTAAATCAGTTCAATAAATACCAAGGAGTATGATTGCTAAATCATACAGTAAGCAAGTCATATGTTTTGCTTTGTAGGAAACTATTACAGCCACAGTGGCTATAGCATTTTACATTCTCACAAACAATGAATGAGAGTTCTTATTATTCCACATCCTAGTCAGTAATGCATGTTGTCAATTTTTGGATTTCAGCCATTCTAATAGATGTATAGTAGTATCTTACTATTGTTTTAATTCGTAATTCCCTAGTGACAAATGATGTTGAGCATCTTTTCCTATGCTTATTTGCTACCTGCGTATTTTCTTTTGTGAGATATCTATTCAAATCTTTACACATTGTTTAATTAGTTTTTTTAATTGTTAACTTTTAAGCATTCTTGGCATATTTTGAATACAAGCCATTTATTAGATATGTGTTTTGCAAATATTTTCTCTCAGTCAGTAGTTTGCCTTTTCACTCTCCTAGCAATGTATTCGCAAAGCACATTTTAATTCAAAGTTTAAAGTTTTTAATTTTTTTAAAGATTTTATTTATTTAATCAAGAGAGAGAGCGCACAGAGGTAGACTGGGAGGAAGAAGCAGATTCCTTGCTGAGCAGAGAGCCTGACATGGGACTTGATCTCAGGACCCCGAGATCATGACCCAAATGAACGCAGATGCTTAACTGACTGAGCCACCCAGGCGCCCCTAAAGTTTTTAATTCTAATGAATTCCAGCTTGACTTTTTCTTTCATGGATTCTGCTATTGATGTTGTATCCAAAAACTCATCACCAAACCCAAGCTTCCGTAGATTTTCTTCTGTTTTCCTCTTCAAATTGAGGTCTATGATCCACTTCGAGTTAATTTTTGTGAAAGTTAGTAGGTCTCTGTCTGGGATTTTTGTTTTTTTTAATATTTAGACATACAATTGTTCCAGCAATATTTGTTAAAATTGCCCTCCTTTTTCCATTAGATTCCTTTTGCTTCTTTGTCAAAGACCAAGTGACTGTTTGGGTCCATTTCTGGACTCTATCCTGTTCTATTTACCTACATATTTGTTCTCTTACTAAAACTATAATGTCTTGACTATTGCATTTTTATAGTAAGTCTTGAAATTGGGTAATCTGAGTCTTCCAACTTTGTTCTTCAGTATAATGTTGTCTGTTCTAGGATCTTTTGCCTTTCCTTATAAACTTTAGGATTAGTTCATCAATGTCTACAAAATATACTGCTGGGGTTTTGGGGGAATTACACTGAATCTAAAGATTCATTTGGGAAGAATCAGTATCTTAATATTATGAGTTCCAACCATGAACATGGAATATGTCCTTGTTAGATCTTTTTTAATTTCTTTCATCAGAATTTTTGTAATCTTCCACATAGAGATTTTATACATATTTTATTGTATTTGTACATGAATATTTCACTGGA
>CM052896.1:111110560-111122493 GCA_028534135.1 Potos flavus | reverse complement strand
ACTGGATTTAAGCGTTTTTCCTCTCTCACTGCTAGAGCCCTAGAGGCTTCTTCGGGGACTTCACTGTGAAAGCTGATGGGAGTTCCTGAAAGTAAAACCTGCAGAAGAGTCTGGGTTCCTCTAAGACTGAGCTCCTGGAAGTTTCTCACTCAAGTTAGTCCTTACCCTTCCTCCAGCCATTTGTCAAAATTTACTCTTCAATGGTAATTCCTGCCAGATTCTGGCACAATGACTTCTGCTTTAGATAAGCAGTTCTGGGCTATAATTTTGTAGACTAACCTCTCCAGGTTTTGGGGTGATAGTTTGTTCAGCAATCTTCGTTCTCTGATGGATCCAAGAACAGTCATTGCTATTTGGTTTGTTCCTTCAGCTTTTTCTTGTTGTTAGGACAGGAGCGATGATTGCAAGCTCTCTACATGTCAAAGCTGAAATCAGAAGTCTGTTGTGTTTTTGTTTCATTTTGTTTTGTTCACTTATACAGGTTTCTTTGTTCACTACTGTTCTTTTTTTTTTTAAGGTAACATTGTTTTTATTTGTAAAGTTAAAGTTTTAGCATTATATACGCTTTTAATTTAAATTCAAGTAGCCAACGTATAGTGCATCATTAGTCTCAGATGTAGTGTTCAACGGTTTATCAGTTGTGTATAACTGTTCTTAATATCTCATTCTTTCATTCTAGTTTAATTTCTTTCTTTTGAAGTTCAGACTTTAAAGTTATCTTAATAATGGAATTTTAGTCCTTCTCCCAGTCTAACTTTGTGTAACATACCTTTATTTTGTTGTCATTTTGAATGACAGTTTAGATGGGTAGAATTCTAACTTGAAAATTGGGTTCTTGGAGCATTTCGAAGACATTATCTGACTCTCTTCTGGTCCGTTAATGCTATGGAGAAGCCGGCAGACTAATAGTTATATATTTTAAGCTAATCTGTTTTTTCTCTCTGTATAATTTCTAAGGTTTTCTCACTTTACTTAGTAAACTATCCATTCTCTAAAATATCTTAAAATGGAAGCAAGTCTCATTATCTTGTTTTGGGGCTCTTCTTGAATCTATCAGATTGACATTATTAATCAATTTTGGGAGAAAATCACCTATTATTACTAGCTTTAATATGGTCTAATAACAATTTAGAATCCATTATAAGGATGAAAAATCCAGAATCTAGGGGATTAAGTAATTTGTGTAAGGTCGCTAAGCTAATAAGTAAAGAATACGTAACTGAAATTCATGTCTCTTTGAACAATACAATGCTATAATCTATGTAGGGTGTATGTAGTTTGTGAATAAATACTGTTATCTGGAGAGTTCAAATAAATACAGAGATAAATCGTGCCCTTATAATTTGATTATTTTCTTTCTTCTATGTATACCATTATTAGTTTTCTGCATGACTAAACATTCTTCTGATTAGGTAAAAAAAAAAAAAATAAGACCACGCATTTCTTTAAACTTCTATAGGATTCATTACAGTAATATTCTGGTAGCTGGGATTTAAAACATATCTGTCATGTTTGATCACATAGTAAAATAGTAATGTATTTCATATTGATAATGAATATATACAATCTATTGATTTTGTGCTGGAATAGCAGTTTCTGTTTTTTCTTCAATTTTTAGAATTAACATTTTTTGAAAAAATGAATAAGTAGTGAAAAGACCCCGCAAGAGCACAGAGTGATTTTCTTAAAGAACCTCAAATGGTATCACTTAGTTTAATCAAAGATTACTTAGTTGGGCCTCCCTCAATTCCAGAAATGCCAGTCTTCTGATTGATCCAATCCAAGGTTTAAAGGTCTGAGAACTGCTGAGATTTTTAGTTTCTCCAGTTGAAAAATAAAATGTTTAAATGTACGGAGTAAAATAATTTTCCAACTACATTTTAAAATTGTAAAACCTTATAAATAGGTGGAAAGAAGCATGTGGAGCCTGATATCAGATGACTGTTTACCTGACATCTTTTTAATGGTTGAGAGAAATGGAATAGTAAATAAAAATTTTTATTAAGTGTGGCACTTCGGGTTTTTTATGGATGAAAATCTCTATTTTTATAGAAGCCGTATTTAGTGGTCCATGCACAATTTGTCAACCTCTATCCAATATTTGGATCCCATTTTACAGTTGAAGAATCATGAAGAGATGTAGAAAAGTTAATGAAAATGCTCAAGGCCATAGAGACGACTAATGTCAAAATCTGAAATAATGTTCCTAAATTCCTGGGAATTCCATCTCTATCCTGAACCTGTGTTCTTCTGTTTTCACTTAAAATGCACAATATGGGACACCTGGGTGGCTCAGTCAGGTAAGTTTCTGCCTTCAGCTCAGGTCATAATCCCAGGGTCCTGGGATGGAGTCCCAAATCAGGCTCACTGCTCAGTAAGGAGTCTGCTTCTCCCTCTGCTTGCCCCTCCTCCTGCTTGTGTGCTCACTCTCCCTCTCTCCCTCTGATAAATAAGTAAATAAATCTTAAAGAAGTAAAATATATGCAAATATGTACTTCTGCAGATATAGGACAAATCATTTATCTGACACAAAACTAAGTTTCTTACTTACCTTCAAGTCATTTATTTTGTAAACAATGAAAAAAACTAATTAGTGTTCATCTCCCCCTACACCAATCATTGAATAATAGAAGATATATTTTCCAAATTAATAAATATGTAAATGCCTATCTGTCTGTAGGTGTATATGTGTGCATGCATGAGTATACATACATTCTGTAAAATTCATGTAAATATAATTACCGTAGGTCCCTCATTGGTCTTATTGTTTAGTTAACCCCAGGGATAACATATGGAATAAAATCTGCCTTTTAAATGGTGATGTAAGTGACCCAACTTCTTTGATAGGTCTCTTGACTGGAAAGACTTCATGACAGAAGCCTCCTATTAGAATTCAATTACATTAAACTGTGAAATGTTAAAAGCACTTCATCACAGTGTACAGAGCTTTCCAGCTCTGCCTAAATGCAACCTGGTATTTGCCTCACCTTGAGTCTTTTGTAAGGTGTGCCCAGAGGAACTGTATTGTGGAACACTCAAGACTCAAACATATTCTTCTCAGTTCCTTAAAAATCAAGTCCCAGACTCCTTAACAAGCAATCTGACAAGGTATAGTATATGTTGCCTGGGTAATCAGTCAAGCTCACACAGAAACCATAAAGGAGCAAGCAGGGCTGCTGGGGTGAGTGCTTCTCATGAGGAACCCCATTGTTCTCACAATGAAGTCCAAGGAGGCCCTAGTGGAAGACGTCCTGGGGACGTCTGAGGACGCAGTATGGGGAAGAAAGAGACTTGGCAATGCAAATCATAGCCATCCTTCTAAATCTGAAGAGGACCCCCTTGCAACATGAAAGATGTTAATGTTGATAAAAGCAAGACAAACAAGCCACACTTACTATTGCTGCTGTTACACCATGCTGTTTCAATATGTTGCCAGTTAGGAGATTGTAAACTCATTCACTTCACCTTTTGGACTACATCCAAGCAAGCTATCACAAAACATAAATAGCTGGATTCTTTTATCTGATAGATATAATTTGAAATGAAGTGGGCTTTTAAAAACACAATTCCAAATTATGAATGGCAGGTTTTATGATTTTAACCAAGTGCTCAAGGAAAATACGCTTTTAAGGTTTGATGTTTTCTCATTCCATGAATGGAATTTTCATTTCTTTTTCTCAGGGCAAAATGACAGGTTCATAAGTGCAAAGAGTTTAATTGAACTTAACCATGTATGTATGCTTTATAAATGTGCTAAAAAATATACAACTTGACAAGAGCTAGGAAGTACCTAAGAAAGAGGTAAGAGATAGAATTTGAGGAGGTACTCAAGGAAGATTTTGCAATTTGTAGGTTACATTTTTGCAAGGGAAAAATTCACATGTTATTTGTGTAATTAAAGGCAATGTAAAGTCAAAAAAAAATAACATAACACATAATAGTCTTTTGTATAGATAGGTGCATTTTGGGGGCACCTGGGTGGCTCAGTACTTAAACATCTGCCTTCGGCTCAGGTCATGATCCCACGGTCCTGGTATCGAGCCCCACACCGGGGTCCCTGCTGGGCAGGAAGTCTCCCTCTCCCACTCCCCCTGCTTGTGCTCCTTCTTTCGTTGTGTCTCTCTCTGTCAAATAAATAAATAAAATCTTTAAAAAAAATTAAATAGGTGCACTTTTATTGCAGTTTTATCCAGAAATTACATCATAAAGATAATAACTGTTAAAGGGGTTACATCTTTCAATAGGATAATATTATAATTGTGATTTTAATCAGTGATGAGACTCATTGTTTAAAGTAGCTTTTGTACACTTAATAAGTAAAGTACTTGAGATTTGTTTGACCAATTAAATCATCTATTCACTCATTTTGATATTGAGCGACAATTCACAACTGAGTGGGAATTAATGCAAATAATTAACGTAGTGCTTACAAGCAACAACAAAAATATTAGCCTTGCCGGAAATTTTTGACATAGTATTCAGACCCTTCTATCTGTGCCCAGCATGTGATGGGATGAAATTCATAAAGTCTTGGAAGAAATAGCATAACTTGTAACATTATACAAATTGAAAGACAAAACTAGGAATGCCTGAGGCAGGTTAAGATAAAGGTTAATGTGAATTAAGATTATATAGTCACAAAAAAATAGATTAATTTATTCATTCTTTGAAATGCATTTCTCAAGTTTCTAACTACGGACAAGGTATTTTGTTATGTTTTAGAGATTATAAATGAGTGAGACAGTGGACTTTAGACTTAGGAAAATTACAGTTTATGAGGAAGGATACACACATGTTAACAAAGATAGTGAAATAGATATTGTAGGCACTATTAAAGACACAGGTACTGGGCAGGGGAGCACACACAGAAGGAAATAATTCACTTTGCCTAAGAGAATCAGTAAAGGTTCCACGACAGAGCTGATACTTAAATTGCATCTTGCCAGGTATGGGTTTGCTAGATAGACCATCATCACTGGGTAGTCATGAAGAGATGTCCCCTGGCTGCAGTTGGATCACCATAAGGATGGAAGAAAGAAAGGACAGAAGAAAGAAATGTGTTACTAAATGTACTGTCTATGGATCAAGCAGGGTTCAATACATTTGCTGTACAATATTTTAGGTTTTGCTTAAAGCAATGAGACATAGTATGTGAGTTTATGTTAAAATCTATATTGAATTCAAATTGTTTTCTCCACCCCAATGAGGAATATGATTCATTAAACAGTATGAATAATAATAATGTGAGTTATACATAAAGGTCAAATTTCTGTGTTAATTCAGCCTTTGTCAGCAAAAAGAAATTAAAAAAAAAATTAACTGTTATCAATCATGTGTAAGCCATACTCAAAAATTTGGATTGATGTAGAGCCAAAAATATATAAAGTAAGTTTATATCAGGCATATTATGAGAGCTTATATTATGACTTCAATAAACCTGCCTAAGCATTAAACAATTATATGAAATTAATTAATTAATACAATTTTATTCTACTAGGTCCTAAAGTTTTTTTGTTTCTATTTTTAAGATTTTATTTATTTATTTGAGAGAGAGATCCAGAGAGAGAAGGCACTAGTGGAGGGGAGGGGCAGAGGCAGAAGCAGGAAGACTCCCCACAAAACAGGGAGCCCAATGGGGGGCTCAATTCCAGGACCCTGGGATCTTGACCTGAGCCGAAGGCAGATGCTTAACTGTGTGAGCCACCCACATGCCCTGGTCCTGAAGTTTTAATTGAATTTCATATGGGTTTAGAGTTAGGGTCACAAACTGGGAGAGAAAAATTTGGTAATATATCAGTTATTGATAGCTAAATGACATCCAAACTTAGTGGTTTAAGCAATAACAACTTATTTATTTTTTATGATCCTATTGCATGGCTGGATGGTTCCTCCCTTGAACTTACCTGGGGTCACTAGTGTGGTTGCACTTTACCGGGAGAAGAGTGCACCTAAGCAGAGACTGTCAAGGTCACTTTGGTTCCCCTCCTTAAGGTTTCTCCTTGTGGCTCACTTGGCCTCTTTCATAATATGAAGCTCTCCAGGCAGTGATCTGCATTCCAAAAGCATGAAAACAGAAACTACAAGAGCTTGTAAAGATCAGCTTTGGAAGCCACACACCTTTGGCTGCATTCCAGTGGTCAAAACTAGTCAAGGGGACAGGCCAAATTTAAAGGGAAGAGAGGAGGATGATAACATTTTCTATTATGAAAATGGTAAAGTCTTATTGTGAAAGGCATGTGAGATGTGAGCTATTGTTGTGGCCGTTCTTGAAAACAATCTACCCCTGTTGGTTAGTAGAGTTAGTTAAAAATCTTAAATGCATTTGAATGAATTTAGGCAGTGTATGCATTCTCCAGTTTTCTATCATATTCCTTAGTCTTATACCAGGACTCTTCCAACTATCTGTCTTTAAAAGTTTTAGTTTTCTCTCCTAGTTTATAGAATCCTGATTTACTTATTAGAATTCAGGAAGATGGAAATGGTGTAACAGAGTGTTCATGAACTCTTCTTTTTAAAGTCACTACAGAACATTTATCTGTTTTTATCAAGTAGAACCTAATTGAATAGTATTTAAATTTTTTGACATAAAAACAATGAAGCAAGAAATCATTTCCCCAAAGTGAAATTTGTCTCATTAACATCATCTTTCAAAATACAGGTCTCCATAAATATTTATAATAAGGGTGAGTAAATTTGAAAATATCGACTAACTGGTTGGAGAACAAAATTAAATATGGCATCAAGAGATGGAGCAGGGAAGGTCGGGAACCAGAAAAGCTTTCATTGACTGTAGAAGTTTTATCTGGCAGCTGGAGGAGCAAACGAAAGAATAAGAATGATCTTATAATTAAAGTTTCATGGATGGGCCACAGAGCCCACAAAAAAGTTTGCCTAGATAAACTCATGGTCTCAAAACATGAACTTGACTCACTTGTGTGTTTTTCTATTGGCTATGATATCATTCTATTTTGTCTGTAGGACAAGTTAAATTAAGCTTGAAATTCTATGAGAAAAATCTGGCTCAGGAGCATTTTGTAAATATTATGACAATAAGTCTGTAGCAAAATCACTGCAGCCGTGTTTGCAAAAAAAAATAAAAAAGCATTATTTAAATTCTAGAAAGAGTAGGTGACTGGCTCAGTGAAGATAATGACTTTAAATTTAGCATACAAGTTTTGCCATGTAAATTTGGAGCAATCAGATTATTAATGTACCGAGATTTCTATCAAATAAGCTGTTCGACAATATCATGTCCTTGATTTTATAAAATTCTGGAGGGGCATAAGTTTGTACTTTCCAGAAGCTAATTCAATTTCCAAGAGTCATATGGCATAGTATCCTGTGGTTTTAATGCAGTCTCTTTATTGGTTTCCAGCAAAGTTGTTGTGTACACATTTTGCAACAGAAAGGCTTTAAATATAATCTCCATTGTAAATATCAATTTATAAGAAGGCAGTTATGCATTGAGATTTTGTATTTTGACAATATTCATCTCCTGGTTTCATTTTATTAAACATGGGAAAGAAATTCAATACTCAGGGATCCAGCATTTTATAATTTTGAAATCAAATCATCAGATGCTTCTGCTAATATGACCCAATAGAACCATGGCCTAAAACAGTGATGGTGAGCTTCATTCAAGTCATAAAAATAAAAGTTTGAAATAAACCATTTTTAACGTGAGAACTCTGCAATGTTTCTGATTCTTAGTTTATGTATCTTTTCGATTGTATAATGCCATTTCTTGTCCTTGATGTTAAACATAGTACTTTCATGTCAACTATTTACCTCTAATGTAAAGTCCAAACACACTAGCATGAAACCATAGGCAGTCTTAATTTCTAATTATTCTAATTTTTTTGCTGCCCCAGGTGTAGCTCCCAGGGCATGTGACTAGAGCCGCTTAAGGCTTGATGCTCTGAGTCGCTGTCTTCAAATGTTTATTAATTTTATCTTTAATTAGTGTTTTGTAGGTGAAGTCCAACAGATAGTGAAGCATGTGACAGAGGCATGGAAAGTGGGATTACCCATGGCCCATGCCCTCCTTCACCTCGAGAACATGTTCTCAGGCCTCCTTTCCCATACCCGCCTAGTGATTTCTGCCACCCTCAGCTGGGGGGTGATGGCTGGGCTGCAATAGTAGAGACAGACTCGAATTTCATTGCCTTTGACTTTGGCCCTGGTTGGGTCTTGGGTGTGGGTATGAGGAGAGTAGAGAAAAGTAGAGATTCAACACATTCCCTGTGGCACTCTGGGAAAGTTAAGGCTGTAACTGTCTCATTTGAGCAGGCAGCACCATGGGCCATGCACCCTATGCAGTGGTGGGAGATGACCTCATTGGAATCTTGTATCCCCCCATTCAGGTACCCAGCACATGTAGTGCATTCTAGCTTAGAAGTTACCACCCCCTGGGAGGATGGGACAACAGACTCTATAAGGATGGGAAATTCAGTTTCCCCATTCCCACATAAACACATTCCTTTGGCAAAGGGCATGCATTTGCTTTTTGCACTGGGGTCGGCAAATTACATAGCTGGCCTCCACTATTTTTTTTAAAGAGATTTTCTTTATTTGTTTGAGAGAGAGACAGAGAGAACAGGAGCAGACAGAGGGGCAGAGGGAGAGGGGGAGGGACAAGCAGACTCCTTGATGAGCAAGGAGCCCATTGAGGGGGTGGATACGAGGACCCTGAGATCATGACCTGAGCCAAAGTCAGAAGCTTAACAGACTGGGCCACCCAGGTGCCCCTGGCTCCCACTATTCTTATCCTGTGCCTACCTCCAGCTACACTGACATACTCTGAGTTTCTCAAATATACTATCTTTAAACATTAACAGAATTCTTTTACCTGTAACAGTTTTACCACATTTGAATACCTGGAAAATTTCTATGTATTCTTAACATAGTATAATTATAAATTTCTCTCTGATAAATCTCATTCCTCACTTATATTTCTCCAAATATATTTAGAAATTCCTTCCATGTTGCTCCAAGATGATTAGTGGAAACCACTATGTGGCATTTAGCATACTGATTTAAGTGTCTGCCATCCCCTTTATTTGAAGGGCAGGACCTGTTTTCCTGTAGTCCCAGAATTTAGCACATGCAACCAGATAATAAATATTTGTTGAAAACCAACATTTATCCTGAATTACAATATTATATATTATGTATAATATTTTAGTAATCCACTGAATAACTTTTCCATGATATATCGCTTTCAGTAAAAATTTTGAACAGCTATCAAGTCTACTTAACTTGAAATACAATTTCTAGAAAGTAATATTTTCCCATTCTAATTTAAGGAACATTTCATAAACATGCACACAAACACATATCTACATACACAAATACAATCACTGGGAATGTTAAATACTTGACCTTGTTAAGGACAAGTAGAGGAAATGAGTCAATTCATGTATTGTTTTAATTCCTTTTATTTTTAAACTTAAATGTCTGTTAGTTTAAACAATAACTAACCCTGAATAATGTATGTAAATTTAGACAAGTATTATGTAAGTCATAATACTAAGGATAGACTTGAGAAGTAAGTTGTGAATTAGTTTGCTGTTTTTAGGATTGGCTTTATTCCAAATAAGCTACTCTGTCTCTAATGGTTACATACAAATATCAGCTCTATTTTAAATTTATGACTAATATATGACTTGAATTCATGCTTTTTAGACATGGGATTTTCAAGCTTTGTTATTTGAGGAATGCAAACACAATTTTGCTATGTGTTTATACCAACTGTATGATTAGGTAGTAACATATATTACGTGTTAGAATATACATAAATTGTCTTATTTAATGATTTTAAGAGAAACACACACACCACCCAAAGTGGAAAACGTGTATTGTTTCCCAAAAATCTAAAGTAAGAGTGAGAATAATTTCAATGTAATCATAATAATGTGATACATTTAAAAATAAATAATGAAATGAAAATAAGAATTAAAAAAAAATCATACCTGAAAACAAATTCTCGAATGAGAGGAACTTTTCGTAATCAGTTCAATATTTTTGTTTAGTTCAGAAAAAGTTGTGGTTTTAAATCAGTTAATCCACCAATATTCTTGGCGCTCCTGCTGTGTTCCAGACTCTATTCTAATCATCAATAAGATGATCTTGATTTTCACTTTTGAGGCTCATCACCATGCGGAATTCCAAATAATTTGTGTATGCAGATTGTATGGCAGAGACTAGGTTCTGAGTTCCCCACTTTGCCTCCCTTTCCCAAGCGCTCAGCCAGGTTAATATAGCAATTTCCCATGAGGTGAAGCTGAGCCCATCTTCGGAATTTGAGTTAATGGAATGTGGCCAAAATGATCAGGCTGACTTCACCCCTGCTTTACTTCTTAGAAACATCTTCAAGGTCCCTCCAGACCTCTCCCCAAAAAATTTAGAGGCCACCTCTCCCAGAAACAGTAGCTGAGGCTGGAGGAGAGCTGCCCCAGCAGTGGCACAAGAAATAAGTCTCTGTTGTGATAAGCCAATGAGGTTTGAAGGTTTGTTTATTACTGCAGCCTGTCCTGGTCTATCCAAACGTAAGCAGAAAGGCAAGTAATATTTCACAGCCTTCTCTGATAAGGATAGATTCTGGCAATTAATTCACATTCAAAATGGCATAAGCGAATGCTGTTCAAAAATCATGCTTTTTAGCGTCATACGATGACAGATAGTAGCTATGCTTGTGAGCACCTATATAGTTGTCCAATCACTATGTTGTACGCCTAAAACTAATGTAACGTTATGTGTCAACCATACTTCAATTAAAAAAGAAGAAATAAAAAAGAAGCATGTGAAATGATTGCCAGAATGTATTCTTCTGGATGCCAAACTGTTTATCAGCATTGCTACATATGGGAAAAATGTCTCTTACTTGCTGAATGCTTCCATAGATTTTAGAAAATTCATATCGAGATCATTAATGATATTTTAAGTGTATATTCATAACATCTTGAAAATATCTTCATGAATCAATAATGAATTTTTTCTGGGTAATAGGGGCTTTTTTTTTCCCCTACATTTTTTGTTAACTGAATAAATGACTGAAATTAGATGATGTATTCACAGGGCCCCGGGTTTATTTTATCTAAAGTAATGATGGAATAATTGTGATAACTCTAGGTTGTTAAGCCATACATTTCCAAATGCTTTACCAATATCCACTATTTTGATTCTCAAAGAACTTTACAAAGTAGGTATTATGATTCATTCACACAGCCAAAATTCTAGATGACTCTCATAATGTGATAATAAGTCAAGAACCAAAATCCAGAGCTGCATTCTTGGCACACTTGGTCCCTCAGACCTGATGGGTACTGCTTCTGCTTCTGAGAACAGCAGTCCCTGGGTATCTGCCCTAACCCTCACTATAAATATGACTCATTTGACATTTTATGATTTCGTAGGTTCAGTTGTGAGGTATAGTCTCCAATTACTTGCCTTTAGTAAATTAACAAGAATTAATCCTTTGGTAAATAAAAATCACCCCATAAGGTTTTTGAATTATTCTTCATTTACCATATATGGCAGTTTTTTAACCAGTTATAATTATGTGATCTATCCAAAGTGATCTCAAAGATATTAGCATCTGGAGCTGGCTAGCTCTGCTCTCTAAAGCCAAGTTCCTAGGAGGTCTACAGTAAGTGATCTATCTCTTTAGTTACTCAGAGTCCAAGAATGCACCCCTAAACCCAGAGAAATTTCCTATTTCATAAAGATGTGTCCTTGAAAATAGGAGTGATCAAGGCCAATCCTGGGGAGCAAAAGTGTAAAGGTAAAATTTAAGAGTAAAAATTTCATGTTTCTTCCACCGTGAAAAACTGATGTAATTTTATGTAATTTTCTATCACTGAGTTTTGACATTTAAATAAATTAATAATAGAATTAGTTTTTGTCTTTGTAAAAATCAAATGTATAAAAATTTT
>CM052896.1:111090471-111110060 GCA_028534135.1 Potos flavus | reverse complement strand
AAAAAGTGAGTAATAAAAGATCCCCACAGCTGCAATCTCACCACCAGACGTAGGTAGTAACCATTGTTAACACTGTTGATATACAACAAATATAGTACCTTAATGCTATCATTTCATAGTATTATTCATAAGTTTAATTCAATTTTTTTCTAGTAGAAAATTTATCATGAGCACCTACCAAGGCAGTATGTATAGATTTGCTTTATCTTTTTAAAAGACTGCTTGGAATTCCATTGTATCAATACACTGTGATTTATTAAACCTACTCCCTATTGATCAACTTTTGTCTCCAGGTTTTTGCTATCACCAAAAAAATGCTTCAGTAAACACATTTTTATATACATCTTGGGCATTTCATACCAGAGTATCTGAATCCTTTCAAGTGGAACTACTTGGCAAAAGAGAATGTATCTTTTGCACTTTGACAGATACTGCCAAAACAGATCATAATTTTACATTCGGAAAAATTAATTTTACCAGTGTCTCATGCCAGTGATTCTGCCTTCGGTGTACTCATGTAGGCAGGCAGCTGTGGATGGAAAAATTTGCTGATTCGAGGGATAGAAATTTACTTTCAAGGCTGGCTATGATGGCTGACATCAAATGACCAGATGCATTATCAGGATTTAAAAGAAGAAATTTAAAGATCTCAAGAGCCATAAATGTTAGGCTTACCTATCCTACATATGCTGTCCATTGAATTCCATTGGTCAAAGCATTTTCTCTTCTCCCCCATCGTTGGAAGTAATTATCAAAGAAGCTCCTGCCACACTGGAATTGACACTTTTGGCAATTCTTTCTCAGCCAGGAATCCTAGTGAAGAAGATGGCAGCTCAGTGGCAATCTCAGCAGGTTTGAGAAGAATCAAAATTATCCTGGTCCAGCAGGGACAGTTAAATGGTGTTTGCACATGGGTGATCATTTACTATCAGAAGAGTAACGACTGTAGTTTTTGTTCAGACATGCAGAGATTTTTGGTACTTCCATATGGACTACCCTTTTATTTAGGGGAAAAATATGCTATGTACTGCTATACCCTAAGCATTTTTTTTTTCCTTTTTCTTGCTTTAATTTCAAAAGCAAGACTTGGAAATAGGTCCTCTAATTCAAACTGGCTCATCAGTCATTGGATCCCATAGCTTCTAAACATGAATTGATTTATCATCCTAAAATCTTTGAGTAAAATTGTCCCGGGAGTGGTTGTGAAAGCAAAGACCTGTAATCTTTTTTTTTTTTTTTTTAACGATTTTATTTATTTATTTGACAGAGAGAGAGAGCACAAGTAGGCAGAGCAGCAGGCAGAGGGAGAAGCAGTCTCCCCTGCTGAGCAAGGAGCACAATGTTGGGCTCGATCCCAGGACCCTAGGATCATGACCTGAGCTGAAGGCAGACACTTAACCCACTGAGCCACCTAGACACCCAAAGGCCCACCATCTTATAAGAATATCATATGAACTTTTCCTGTAGCTTCTTTTGGTCTGACCTGTAATTTTTTATCTAGTGTCTGTTCTTTGAAGGAAGAGAAAACAACAATGATAACAACAACAACTACTACTACTACTACTATTGCCCAAGACAATGTAATTCCTGTGTCCAGAACACAAATATAATCTGATTGAGGTAAAGTTCAGTTTATACATCAAGTTCTGGTTATAAATGGGCTTTTGGTTGAAGTTTATCTGACATAGGTTATTTCAGCAGTTTTCAAATATTATAAATCCTGACATTGATTCTTATGAACAAAGGGTCAAATATAAAACTTGGAAGCATGTTAACCTCCACCCTATCCTAATTAGGTCAAAGATAGTCCTAAAAGAAGTGAAAGTATTAGCACCACCACAGTAGACTTGTTTCCCAATCTTGCTAGAGCAAAACACTGTTGGAGTCTCAGGAATGACGTAGGATTACTGTGAGGTGACTAGGTAGTGACTCCAATTGCAGATAATGTTTCTGATATAGTCAGTTTTATATAGAATATCAGTATATCACCATGATTTTGGAATGCAATTATTTATATGATTTTTAATTTTTTTGATTCCATTGTTTTCAGACCCTCAGATGCAAGTTTCTTGCAGCTGAGACAGAAGTAAATATTCATTCTTGACATTTGTTGTTAAGCCAACCTGTATTGATATACTAAATTTCACTTGGCCTGACTATATAAGTCTTTCTCTACATTTTACTAGATTTTGTTTGCTAGTGTTTGTTAAGGATTTCTATGTCTATAAGAGATATTTATTATAAGAGCTATTGGTCTATAGCTTTCTTTCCTTTGGCTATTTTGCCGGGTTTTGGTGTCAGAGTAACATCGGCCAAATAAAAATGAGTAGGGCACTTGTTCCCTTCTCTTCTTGTGAAAGATTGGTATTAATTATTCTTTGAATGTTTAGTGGAATTAATCAGTGAAGCCATCTGGTCAGGGTTCTTCTATATGAGATATTTTTAATTATTAATTTGATCTTTTTTAGTTGCTATAAATCTATTCAGATTTTATATTTCTTCTTGTTTGAGTCAGGATTGGTAATTGGTATCTTTCAAGTCTATCTCCACTTCATCTACATTATCTAATTTGTTGCCATACAGGTGTTAATAGTACACCCTTAAAATCCTCTTTATTTCTGTGATGTTGGTAATGTCCTCTCTTTCACTCCATATTTTAGTAAGTTAAGTCTTCTTGCTTTTTTTTGTTTTCTTCAGACTAGTTGGAGATTGTCAATTTTATAGATCATCCCTTTAGTTCGTTGATTTATTGTTACTTTTTAAATTTCTACTTTGTTTAGTTTTGTTCTAGTTTTATTATTTCCTTCTTTCTGTTTGCTCTGTACTCAGCTACCTCGTCTTTTTCTCTTTTCAATAGTTAGCTTATTGATTTTTTATTTTCTTTTTTAATTTAGGTGCTAGCAGCTATAAATTTCTACCTAAGCACTGTTTTAGCAGCGTCTTGTAAGTTCTGAGGTTTTATTTTTATTCTCATTTATCTCAAAATATTTTCTTATTTCCCTTTTGATTTACCCGTTAACCCATTGGTTACTTAGCCATGTGTTGTTTCATTTCTACATTTTTTTTTTCATTTCTACATTTTTGTGAAATATACAAATATCCTTCTGTTATTGATTTGTACTTTAATTTTATATGGTTGAAAATATTCTTTGTATGGTTTCAGTACTTTTAAATTCACTGAGACTTGTTTTATGGCCTGGAATATGGTTTATCCTAGAGAATGCTCCCTGTGTTCTTAGGAAGAATGTGTATTCTACGGCTGCGGGTGGAAAGACCTATAGATATCTGTTATGTTTAATATCATATTCAAGTCTTCTATTTCATTTATGATCTTCCGCATAATTCTACCCACCGTTGAAAGTGGGAGTATCTCTATTATTTCAAATTTCCCATTTTCCCTCTAAATCTGTCAGTTTTGTTTTATGTATTTTGGAGCTCTGTCGTTAGAGAAAGAATTTATTATTACCTCTCTAGAACACACTTTCTGCAGATACCTACACTAATCTCTTCTTCATTTCCTTTAGACTTCTACTCAGATAGCACCTTACTGAAAGAGTTTTTCATGATTAGGCTTCTGCTAAGTGACATAGCAACAGCCATGACCCAGCCGCTAAGCATTGCTTTATCATTTGTCAAATTTTGTCTATCCTACCCAAATCTTCCTCATGGTATATAATCTTTTCTTATTGTTTGTCCACCATCCCACCCTAAAATATAACCTGTAAATCATCAAAGACTTTGGTTGGTTGACTTCTAAATCTCTGGCACAGAGGCCGATACTTAGCTTCTAGTAGGTGCTTGTTAAATATTTGTTGAATGAAACAAATGAATTAACTAGAGCAGTAGTCAGCATATTTTTCTGTAAAGAGCCAGATAATAAATATTTTAATCTTCTGGGTCATAAAGTCTCTGGTCTCTGTCACAACTATTAAACTCTGTCAACGTATTTTGAAAGCAGCTGTACATGATACATGAACAAATGAGCATGGCTGCGTTCCAGTGAAACTTTGCTTATAAGAAAAGACAGTGAGGGGGGGGCGCCTGGGTGGCTCGGTCATTAAGCATCTGCCTTTGGCTCAGGTCATGATCTCAGGGTCCTGGAATCGAGTCCCGCATTGGGCTCCCTGCTCAGTGGGGAGCCTGCTTCTCTCTCTCCCACTCCCCCTTTTTGTTCTCTCACTCTCTTTCATTGTCTTTCTCTGTCAAATAAATAAATAAAATCTTAAAAAAAAAAAAAAGAGTGGGAAGGATTTGGCCCACTGGTTGGAGTTTGCCAACCCTGAACTAGAGGATAACAAGTACAGGGAAAAACTCAGCGACTGACACTGATTTTAGGAACAACGCTATAGCATTGTCCATGGATTCAGAAACTAGATGCAATTATCATATTCTGGAAGGGGTAATTATATTGTAATTTTGCCTACAAGTATTGGATTATGTTGGGCATTTAGAGCATTGGATAGATGTCCCAAGAATGTGGGCATATATCCCTGCCACACATGGATGTATTTTTCATTCTACAAATATTTATTGATCACCTATTTACTTGGCCCTTTCCTAGAGATTGGGAAACATATATTAGACATATTGGGTTGCAGCATGTTAGATAAGCAGTTGGGGATTATCTCATCTAGCTTCCTTTTTCAGAAAATTTGCTCAAGCTACAATTTGGGCAATGGTTCATGTCATCTTGCCTCCCTGGCAGTAGCTGGTTAGATCATGACGAATGAATACTGGGCAACGACCCCACAATGTGAGACTCATCTTAAAAAGATGAGCTGAGGCAGAATATTTACTCTTAAGCAAGTAGAACTTGGAGAAATAGAGATGGGAAAGAAACAGAAGTGGAGGCTCTGAGTCATTTTAATGGTGGATAGCTGGAATAGCTACTGGGAAGATCCTGGAGCTGCTTGAGTCCAGAACAAAACTCCATTCCCAGCCTCACTTAGGCTTCTTTGCCATTAAACTAAATTGTTGTAAGTTATTTTCTCAATTTTTTCCTACTCAGTCATTAAATCTCATTCTCAAGACTGTTTTCAGGTTCCTCAATCTCTTGCCTATCCATGGAGCCTTTCATGCATCCCTAAAAACAAAATAAAGCACTATTTTTGCTTGATATTATGATGATTTCTCTCTTTATATATGTGTGTACGTGGGTTTTTATGTTTGTAAATATATGGATATTCATGCATGCCAACATACATTAAAATATAAGAACATCTGATAATAAGCAATTTAATATTTCCATTACAGAAGAAAATATGCGATATAGGCATTGTTTCCTAGTTTACGAGTGCATTTCTAAATTCCAGATACAGCAATGGGGCCAGCTAAGTGAACTAGGAAAAGACTAGTGGGGAGTAAGTTAAAAGCAATAATTTAGATCCAAATTGTATAAAGCTCTGTAAATCATAATATGGGTTGATTTTTATTCTGAGATGGGAAAACTTTGAGCAGAGGAGTGACGGATCCTTTTAAGAGGATCACTCAGGCTGCCGTGTTGACATGGTTGGAAGGTTCAAAGGTGGCGGCTGTTATGACTGTGTAGGCATGAGATAATGGTGGTGCCAGTTGGTGGGAGGTTGTTAGAAGCAGATCTGTGGAGGGGCGCCTATGTGGCTCAGTCAGTTAAGCATTTGCCTTCAGCTCAGGTCATGATCCCAGGATCCTGGGATTGAGCCCCACATTGAGCTCCTTGCTCAGTGGGGAATCAGCTTCTCCCTCTTCCCCTTCCCCCGCTCATTCTCTCTTGCTTGTTCTCTCAAATAAATTTTAAAAATCTTCAAAAAATAATTTTTTTTAAAAAGAAGTAGCTTTGTAGCATGTTTCAAAAGCAGAGCAAATGAAATAGTAAATGTCATGCGAGAGAAAGACTTTTGCCTTTTTTTGACTTTTAATTATCCTTCCAGTGTATCTTCATGCGTGCACAAGTAGATGTAGTTAGTTTCTTAATTTACTTTACAAAATGTATCATGCCATATACTCTGATGTGGTCATTTATTTATTCATTTCATTTAAGAGTATGTTTGGAGCCCTTCTCATGTCTGCATATAGGATGCAAAGTCTCTAACTAGTGCTTAATAACAGTCCTTTGAACTGTTTTTAGCCCCTAGCTACTAAATCCAATACTTTCGTGATTAGCCTTACACATGAGTCATTTTTGTACGTGTGCAGGTTTATCTGTTAGGTAAATCCCTTGGAGTAGGATTGCTGGGTCAAAGCATTAATGCATTTATAATTTGAAGAATTAGTTCTCAAATTCAATATTCGTAAAAGCTTTTTGAAAAACTGCTGTTCTTCTCATTTTTTTTTTTTTTTAATTTGTTTCTGCAAGATCTATGTCATTGAATGGTTTGGGTTTGTTTGGTTTGTTTGTATGATTACTCCAAAGAGGTGCAAACAAAAGCACTTTGGAGCTCAACTTCATAAATATATGGACTTTTTGTATTTTTTATATTTATTTTTCCTTGTCTTTATTTTTATTTCTATAATATTATCATTAGATTGAATGTTACTCTGTTAAAACTTGTGTAACAAGATGACTATGGACTCCAACTGTTAGCCAGGCTAAGTGTGAATCTGAGCTCCACTCATCTATAGCCTTAGGGAATTTACTCAGACTCTCTGTGACCTGTTTCCTTAGTGATAAAATGTGAATAATAACCACCCTATCTCATTGAGTTGTTATGTGGTTAAGTAATTTAAAACATGTAAAAGCACTTAAAGCAATACTTGACACAAAATGAACACTACTAAGTGCTGGATAGTTTTAAAAGTCACTTCATCAATTCCGTGAGCAGATGTAGATACAATAATAATAATATTACTTTGTCTATACATATTCAGCTTTCATCTAGACAGGAGAGTACATATTAATACATTAAAATTAATTAGATTCAATTCCTTTAATTTATACATAACTTCCTCACATGAAAAGTATTCTAAAAATAGGACTAAAAAAGTGCTTTTGGAAGATACCCTGTCTAACAAGACAGCAAGATAGTAACTTTTTCAAGATACATAGGCATGACCTACTGAAAGCTTATAGAATTTAAAAAGAGGAAAAAAAGGATATGACTGCATTAGATAATTATTAAAACTTTCTTAAGTGGAATTTTTTATTTTTAAATTAAATTGACATATGGATTTGATATTACTATGTGCTAGAAGATGCCCACATCTCTAAGTATTATGACAAATACAAAGATGATTATTGGCTATTTAAGAAAGTTGCCAGAGAATCAGTTGATTTTCTTTAAACAACTCTGCCTCCAAAAATGATTTAAGAGATGTCCATTACTTAAAAAATCAAAAGGACATGCTAATTAGTGGTCAAGAGAAGAGAGGCCATTGGGCTCATAGAAGGAAATATGAGGGGCTTCTGGGATGCTAAGGATGTTACAATGCTTGATGAAAGTGCTCATTATATGGAAGTCTTCAGTTTATGGAAATTCATTTAGAATACTCCTGGTGATAATTTAGACATGTATTTTTTGAGATTAAAATAAAATATTCAGCATGTGTTAATTCATGCCTCTGAAAGAGCTAAGTGCTCCTCGGAGGGGCCTCGGGTTTCACACTGGCCAATGGACTGGCGACATTTCAGGTGGTGATTTGTGACTTTTCATCTCAGCTTTGACCATAGCAACTTCGTTTAATATTTCAGGGTTCTAAATAAGTTTTCTTAGAATAAAGATAACTGTATCAGTTTTCTAGGACTGTCCTAACCAACTACTACAAACTGGATGGTTTACAACAACAGAAATTTGTTATCTCAGTTCTAGAAGCTGGAAAGTCTGAAGTCAAAGTGTGCACAGAGCCATATTTCTTCCGAAGGCTCTAAAAAAGGATTCTTCCTTCCAGCTTCTGATAACCCCAGGTGTTCTTTTCCTTGCAGCGTCCATGTATCAATCCCCACCTCCGGTGTCATGTGACATTGTTTATCTCTATATGCTTGTTTATCTCTATATGCTTCTACATTTTCCTTTCCCTACACTTTCCTTTGCTTGTCAGACCCCCAGTCATATTGGATTAAGGGCCCCCTCTAATTCTGTATCTTAACTTGATTACATCTGCAAAGACTCTGTTTCCAAACAAAGTCTCATGCACAAGTATTGGGGGTGAGAACTTCAACATATCTTTTTTGGAGGACACAATTTAAACCATGATAGCATCCAGTAAGCTTTTGAAGACACTGGATGAGAGAATACAAACCCCACAGAGTCCTGGCGGTTTTCTATTCAGTTTGAATTAAAAAAAAAAATGGCCTTGGTATAACTGAGTACACTTAGTCCTCCAGGTGCAATGAATAATAAGCTGTCTTAAAATGTGTTGCACTGAGCTGCCAAATCAGCTGTCCCTTTCTGTCTGATGCCTTCCCGGGGCGGTGAGGGGGAAATGCTACGCCACGCCCAGGCTCATGGGTCCTGTGATGGCGCAGCATCACACTTCTTAAGAAGTAAGAGCAGACTGGTAGCTTCTCCTTTCTTTGAGTCTTCCTGTCCAGGAACATAACTTCTAGGTACTGAATTCTGACCATAAATTTTTAGAAATCCACATTTTCCCCACAGCAAGATGAGCCAATTGCTTTGCTAGCTCAGTTGAGTACTGGTTGCACAACACACTTGTTATTTATGTATAAATCAACAACTTGTTCCCCTTCACTGCTCACCCCTTCAATGTGATTTAATATTTCAGCACTGGACAGAGAATTATAGATTTTATTTCATCTTGAACCACATAATTCATTTTCATATATTAGATCACAAATGATTGGAAAACAGATTCTAATTGGCAGGTAGCCATTTATGTAAAATCTCGTCGCAAATGTTAAGCTCCGGCACCTTCCCTTGAAAAAGCTTTTGAAATAAAATTAAAATTCATCATTCGGAATTGAATGTTTTATGCTGCTGGGAGCTAATTACCACACGCATCTCAGAAGTGTGTGCTTATCTCTCTTCCAGGCCACTTGTCTTAAACTGTAGGCTCTAGGTTCCACAATTTGTACTAAATCCTCCAGTTGCCAAGTGGGATAAGGGCTGTTTGCACAAATTATATTCTCAGGAGATTCTAGTTTGATCCAGGTGAGTGGAAATGCACCTGCTCATTGCCAGCCCTGGCAGGGTTTATTTATACTCGAGTGGGATTAACAGCTGTCAACTCTGATATCTACCCAGGAGAAGAGAGTGGTGCATCACTAAAACAAATATGAAAAACAGGAAGTTATTTGGTCAAAAAGCAGGCCTGGGGAGACTAACCTCGACCCTACTGCTGGGCTAGAGTCAACTTTTCACTCCATCTAGTTGGGGAATATTAAGTTGAGCCTGACAAAGCCCAATTGCCCCTCTCTCCATTTGGTCCACCTCTTACCTCTTGGTCTAGACAGATTATGGAGTGATAATCTGTCTCTTGAGCCGGCAGCAGGTTTATAAACTTGTATATCCAAGTTCAGAAGCCACACGCTATCTCTCTGGAATACTTGGTTTTATTTTTTTCATTTTCTAGGGAGAGCCCATTTTCCTGACTTCACTTCAACCATTCTCTCGAACAGCTCATACTTCTGTGTCACACCTTTCTATTTAGTACCCGATTCATCATTTGCCTTACTTACTTTGTGCTTACCCTTGATTTGGCCCTGCATGGTAGATTCTCTTTTTATCTCTTGCTTTTAATGACCTCTATATTGCTTTAACATCACTTCCAAAGCATTCACATTTCCATTTACCCAGCTGTATCTGACTACTGACTTCTGAGCTTTTCTCCTATTCTCCTATTTTTCTGTTATCCACTAGCTCAAGGAAATCAAATGCTTGAGACTTGTGTGGTTATTCCCACATCATCACGCATCGTAGACTTTACTCATCTATCTACTCTGTTGTTTGTTTCTGACCTGACCTGAGCCGTGGGATGCATAACACACTTTTTAGACAACTGCTGCCAATTTATCAGAGTTGGCACTTGAGATAGGAGCAGTTTACTATCCCTGCCTTTATCTGGGCTTGTAGCCAGGCTCTGGGTCCTCACCCTAGGTTCATAAGAGCTCAACCCTGAATGAGTAAGTGCTCAATAAATATTGGTTAAATGAGTAAAATGATGAATGAGTGGAAAAGTGCCAGAATTCTTGAACTACTTACGTACCTGCATGATAGGAATCAAAGTGAAGTTCCAGTAGTGACCACTGTGTGGCCTTGAGAAAGTTCCCAACCCCTGCAAATTTATCTGTAAAATGGGCATAATGATAACAGTGCTCTCTTTATAGGATTGCTGTGAGACAAAACCAGATGATATCTGTAAAGCTGTGAGCGCAGTGGCTGATATGTTATACGTGCTTAATACATCTTGGTCATTGTTACCACTATTTTTATCAAATAACTCATATTCGTTAAAACCTATTTTTTTACATTTCTTTTCAATGTGAATCTGATTTATTTTTAATGTTTTCAATACCATCCCTTTAAGCACAAGAAGTGATAAGTTTGCCAAATTTACAGTTTCGTCTTCTAATAGAGGGGCCAATTTTCCGTCTTTAAAATGCCCAGCAGAGAGGAAACCTCCTTAGTCAAGAAAAGAAAGTTTTTCATTTCATATACACTTGGTCTGGTCCTAAGAAAGTGTTTCTTTACAAATATAGTCATAGGAAAACCTTGGCTCATGTTACAGTTAATCATTTGAAACCATTTGCTGTCTGAGCTGTTTACAAAAGTATTATTATGCCAGCATACACAAGTATATATTTTGCGATCTATAGTTAAAAACAAAGTTCACTTTTTTCTTTGATTTAAATTTAACTATGCCTGGGTGGCTCAGTTGTTAAGTGTCTGCCTTCAGCTCAGGTCGTGATCCCGCGGTTCTGGGATCGAGCCCCACAACTGTTTCCCTGCTCCGCTGGGAGCCTGCTTCCCCCTCTCCCCCTCCCACTGCCTGTGTTCCCTTTCTTGCTGTCTCTCTCTCTGTTAAATAAATAAATAAAATCTTTAAAAATAAATAAATAAATAAATTTAACTATCCAAATGGGCATACCAGGGGATGATAATAAACTTGACAGTTACACCTGGCTTTGATACTACTTATTATTGAACTCTCCTAGGGATTACACTCATGCACAGAGTCCTGAATCAAGTGATACTTTGCCCGCATAATAGAGTTGTATTTATTGACCACTCGGCTGGCAGTTTTATGTGAAATACAAATGGCTATTTATTCAAAGAGGGTGGATACAGTATTAGACCAAAGGAATATACAACCAAAACAAGGTCATTTGCTCCCCTAGCTATTCCTACCATCAACATAAAAACTGCATCTCTTCTTTAGGATATTATTGATATGTTATGTGGTTACAGGTCAGGAGAGTGCCATTAATGATACCAAAGATGGACTTTTGCCAGACCCAAGCTTTGATTAAATTTTTCATGATTAATTTATTCCTAAAAGTAAACAAAAAAATTATTGATGTTGGTATGTATTAATGAATATATAGAAATGACTATGATTGCTATTTTGCCTAAATTCCAAATCTCAATGTCTTCTTTCCCTGCTTTTCATAGGAATCAAAAGCATTAGAAAAGGAAAAAACAAAAATGCTCTCTTACAATATACCTTCCTGCCAAAATGGAGTTTTTTCAAGTGTTCGGTAGCTTTTCAAGATTTGCCTAATGAGTCTTTCACTATTTCCCTTGGGTGATTATTGATAATCTGAGTTTCTGATGCTATTTTTTCCCCTCAAAATTTAGTCAATAGTTAGACATTTTATGTATCAAGTCATTGTTCCTATTTATATTCCACCCCTTCCTGGAAACATACATAGTTTACCAGATTGACTATTTCCTTTTTTTTTTTCTTTGCAGATTTCATAATACAAATATTGCATACATATTTCAGAGCCTGGGGAAACATTATTTTTGAGGGAAAATTGCTCTTTGGTACTAATTGCAAATACATGATTTGACAAAAATCTATCCAGAGAAATAAAGGGATAATTTAAATGGACTGAAAGCTTGGGCTCAGCTATAAGCTTCTATAAAATAAAAAGGAAGAAAAAATTATGTTCTACAGGGAATACAGTTTCACCATATAATTTCAGTGCTAAATATAACAGGAATTAGAATGATGAAAATAACAAAATGCTAATAGAAATATGCATGCCTTGAGGTTGCCATTACGACACCACCATCATCCTTTCAATTACTTGGGTTATAGCTCTAATGCACTGTCTGTAAACTGAATGTAACTGATTAAACACGTTTATATGAATATTTAAGTGCAGCTAAAATTCATTAAAGTAACATTTTTCCTGCTTGAGGTAAACATATCTGAGTTCACAAGACCTAGCCTATTGATAAAATCTGAATCACTTTGCAAATATCACATGATTTATCTAGGTATAAGAAACAAACAAATTTGGAAATTTCTAGAAAATCTACCAAATTTGTAAGTTTTTCTCTAGGAATTGACAGAATGCAAATGCTTAGTTGGAGACTTGAGACCAATGACTTTACTTCCCAGCCGGTCACTCTATTTCTAATTAATGGGAATATAGCTGGTGAATGCATTTCCATTCTATTCGGTTCAAATGGTTGTGGGTTTGTACATTGAAATAAAATGTTCCACCTCAATGACATACAAAGATATATAGTTCCTTGGATGATCAATTTAATCAAAACCTCATTTACTATAGTTGGCCAGGTAATATGGGAAAAGCTTGGTATCATCCTATAAACTATATCCCAGATGAGTCTAAGTTAAAAACAAAATGATTCTGAAATTATTTAAGTGGTTCTTTTACCACTGGAGATTTTGAGTAAATAGAAGTCTGTAACTTCATAGAAGTTCCCTAAATCGTTCTCCATTTCACTGATTTGCAAGCCTAAAGAGTCTCCCCATTCTGTCCCTAACCAATGTTCTCCAAAGGAACTATATTCACCGAATATAAAATACTTAGTGCATCTAGGCATTTCTGCTCTCACCATTAGGCTGTATACATACCATGAGACATTTATTATTTAATTAATATTTATTGCATATACTATGTACCAGGAACAATTCTAGGTTCTGAGAATACAGCAGCTAAACAAACAAACAAACAAACAAATAGAAAACAGATTTCTCAAAAAATCCCTGTCCTTTGACACATTCTATTTGGAGGAGAGAGAAGGAGATAACAATTTGTAAATATAAAAGGTACATTAATTTAGATGATGACATCAGTATTTATCACTATGCAACATATCATTGTAGACTAAGTTGTTTCAAACAGCAGTCGTTTGCTTTGCTTATGAACTTTAGGTGGGCTCAGTTGGGTGGTTCGTATGGTCTTCCCTAAGGTCACTCATGCAGCCACTACCACCAAGTGGCTCATCTGGGACTGTAGGGTCTAAGATGGCTTCAGTCACATGTCTTGCATTTGGGGCAATTGTTACCTGACCCAGCAGCTTAATTTTGGAAAACTTGCCTCATCCTCCAGTAGGCTTCTTCACATAGTGAACCTAGGGCAGTGCTCTAGGAGTGAAAATGGAGACCTATGAAGCCCTTTGAAGACTAGGCTTGAAATTTCCACACGATCACTTTTGCAATACTCTTTTGGTCAAAGCAACTCATCAGGCTAATCCAGATTCAAGGAATGAAAAAAAAAAATGGACTCTTTTTTTGATGAGAAAATGTCAAAGAACCATTGAAAATGAACATGCATACAAAGAAGGAATAGATTATTATGGCATCTTTTTATAACCATTCTATCTTAAATAGTAATAAATATGGGGAAAATAAAGCAGGGAGAAAGATAGAGAATACTGTAGTAATGGGAGAGAATCCCAATTATAAAGAAGAAGTGACATGTATTAACTTGAAGGAAGTAGGGGAGTGAGGCATGTGGCTGTCTGGGGAAGATAATCCACAGAGAGGAAATCGCAAAGGTCCTAAAGGAAGTTGCATTTGGAATATTCAAAGAACAATGAGGTGGCCAACATGGTGTAAGTGGAGTGACCTAGGGGAAAAGCAATAGAAGAGGAGATCAAAGTTATAAATGTGGGTCACTGAAAGGATTTTTGCTTTTACTCAGAATGACATGGGAAGACTTTGGAAGGTTTTGAAGAGATGAATGGAATAATTTACTAAAACTCTAAAATGATCAGTCTGGCTGCTGTGTTGAAAGTAGGCTAGGGAAGGATAAAACCAGGGAGATTGGGGCGCCTGGGTGGCTCAGTGGGTTAAGCCTCTGCCTTTGGCTCAGGTCATGATCTCAGGGTCCTGGGATCGAGCCCCGCATCGGGCTTTCTGCTCAGCAGTGAGCCTGCTTCCACCTCTCTCTCTGCCTGCCTCTCTGCTGGCTTGTGATCTCTCTCTCTCTCTCTGTCAAATAAATAAAATAAATAATAAAAAATCTTAAAAAAAAGAACTTTAAAAAAAAACAGGGAGATTAATCAGGAGGCTACTCCATAAATCCAGTAAGATAGAATTGTTTCTCCGACCAGAATCATAGTAAGGATTATATTCTGGATAGATTTTTAAGGTAGCGACAATTAAATATGATGACAAGTTGGATGTCAACTATGACAAAGTGAAGATAAGGATAACTCCAATGTTTTTTGGCCTATCCCATGGAAAGGCTGGAGTTGCTATTTATTAAGACAGAAGAGACTGAGGAAGGAGAGGGTTGGAGCCATACTCGGTGTTTGTTGTTAGATATTGACTTAGTCTGAAATTTCCAGGAATTAAAAATGGGTCAATAATCAAATGCAAGTAATTCATGGGGAGTGTGATCAGAAAGCAAGAGTGAAGACAGGGAAAGAGAGATAAAGAAGGATCCAACACATTATTGAATTGGTCACCTGTGAAGATCACTTGCTCTTTGATTCAAGGGATGTTCTGAAATGCATCTAAGGATGAGCTGGACTGGGGGGAGAAAATATTACACGTTTCCACTGGTTGTCATCCCCTTTGGGTGGCAAGTGGGTTTCCATGGAAGTCTTGCTGTTGAATCAAGAGAATCCATTGGGGCAGGAAGTCTCCCTTTCTACTACTTAGATTTGTGTGTGTGTCTTTCTTAACTATCTTCTACATTAGAAACCCCTTCAAGGTCATGATCTCTGCAAATACTTAATATAAGAGGGTTAGTGAAGAAACATCTTTCGCATGATTAATGTTCTTCATTACCCATTTTTCCCCTTTCTAGATTTCCTTTACTCTACGTCAATACTTCATCAAATATGGATTGCTTGCCTGAAAGAGTGATTCCTATCTTCAAGCTGAAGGAGTGCAAACCGTTAGTTACCTTGCCCATTTTGGACCACGTACCCTGTACCTATCCATTCACCATTACTACTGGAAACAGAAATAAAGATACCCTGTTTATCACCTTGGTTTTGGACACAGTCATTCTTGGCTCCATAGGCAGGAACACCACTATGTCCTCTGGTAATCAGGATCGATTGCCCCATGAGTGTGGGAATATGTTTCTTTGCCTGAAAGACCCCTGGAAAGAGGAACCCAAATATTCACATATAGTTTTAATTCCAAGTTCAATTGAACACTTACTGTATCCCATAGAAAAAACATCTTATGGAAATGGAGTCATCGAACCCAACTGAACCCAAGGCAGGTAAGAAAAGCACAAATTCTATAACATATCACTGAAGTCATGTTGTAAGAGTTTTATGTTACATCTTCTCGTTTCCTTGACCTGAGTGTGCTAGCTATGGGAGCTGAGCACCATTACTGGCCACTGCTTCAGTGTATATACTGCATTGTGAATAGAATGTTCCCCTTGAGCTGATGTATTCACAGAGTCTTTCATAGGACATTTCGCTGTTCTTTTTTCTCCTTTAAAAAAAAATTAATTCAATTAATTAACATATAATGTATTATTGGTTTCAGAGGCAGAGGTCAGTGATTCATCAGTCTTATATAATACCCAGTGCTCATTACATCACATGCACTTGTTAATGTCTAACACCCAGTTACCCCATCCTTCCACTCCCCTCTCCTCTAGCAACCCTCAGTTTGTTTCCTATAATTAAGAGTCTTTTATGATTTGTCTCCCTCTCTGGTTTCGTCTTATTTTATTTTTTCCTTTCTTCCCCCATGATCTTCTGTTTTGTTTCTTAAATACCACATATCAGGGAGAGCATATAATAATTGTCTTTCTCTGATCGACTTACTGTGCTTACTTGTTAGACACATCTCCAAAGGCAAGGGAAACAGGCAAAAATGAATTATTGGGACTTCATCAAAACATTTCACTGTTCTATTGAGTTATTGTTTCCAGATGATGGGACAGAAGATAAGACCAGTAGAACCCATGGGAGAGAATAAAATTAGTGCATTTTATAGCTTTCTAAAATTACCCATAAATATCTGGGGTATGTATCATAGGACAGCTATACAATCTTCCTGGTTAAGAAATTATTATACCTGAATCCTTCTCCATTCTTTCACCAACTATCTCCATAGTCTAAGGAAAGTGATGGCATCTCTATTCTAAGACCCTTCATCTATAAATTGAAGAGGTTGGGCTTATAATCACTAAAATCTCTTCCAACCATGACATTTGATGATTTTCATGTTCAGCAAACACAGTCTATATAAATATTGCTGAGCATCTACATTAGTCTAGAAATTATGCTAAAGATTTTATATGCATTTTCTTGCTGAATTCCAAAAGTCCTGGAGTCTTTGAGGTAGATAGTCAATATTAGTGTACATATTAAGAACATTGAGCAGCAAATGTTCTATTACATGCCCAAGATTGCATAACTAAATATTTGTTGACCTAGAATTTTAGTTCAGATTCGGCTTCAGAACCTTTATCTTTAATTATGGTGCTATACTAAGTCAAGATTTCTGAATAATCTATTTATCGTTAATAATAAAATAGTATTTTTTGTATGTAAAAATAAGTTACTTGATAACGTTTGTCACTGTAGTTACTTGCAAAGGAAGAAAAGCAAAAAAAAAAAAAAATGTCTGCAGTTAAAAAAGAAAGCCTTTACCACTGGAATTTAACATTTAACATGATCCTGTTTTTTTAAAGATTATTTATTTATTTGTGAGAGAGAGCACTCATGAGCAGGGTGGGGGGGGCAGAGGGAGAGGTTACAAGCAGACCCCCCACTGAGCAGGAAGCCCAGATGTGGGGCTCCATCCCAGGACCCTGAGATCATGACCTGAGCCAAAGACAGATGCTTAACTGACTGAGTCATCCAGGTGTCCCACTATTTTTTGCTTTTAAGGACTTAGACAGAAGTAGTCCGTTTTACTTCCTTTACCTGTATAAGTGAACCTATCCATTTTCCTCTACTTTTTAGGCCTCAATTTATCATAAGACGGAAATTCCTCCATGTTTATGATGCTTTACTCTTCTAGCAGGCCCTAATTCTTCCTTTAAGCACAAAAGATTGTTCTGAAAACTAGTATTTTCATGTTACCTGCCTGAAATAAATTTATGTATACCTTTGTACAATAAGACTCTAGAAGATAAATTTGATGCTCTCTTTTCCAGTGGCTTTCTCACTCCTTCAGTAGTTTCCAACACAAACAATAGGCCTTCATGAACCCCCAAAATATTTTGCTTCTGAGGACCAAGAGTTGTAATACCCTATTTGGGTCATATAAAAACAGCCACGCTCATACGTCCTGTAGATAATTTGTCTTATACCCTTAGCTTCCAAGACAGTTCCAGTTATTCTTCCACTGATGTGCTCTACTTTGGTTATATTAAAGATCTATTTTATGATATATTACTCAAAATTTAGTATCCCTGGATGCCATTTTATTATTTCCTTCATGTTCCTAACTTCCTTACAGTCATTTCTATAACAGATATTTTTCTGATCTGAATTATGGTCCAGCCTCTCCCAATTTAATGTTATCAAAAAATTTCATTAACATGCTGTCTGCACCCTCTTATAGATCATTAGCATCAAACCTGAAGGAGTCCACTCCATGATTCCCCCAGAAGGCTCTAACACCTATTAATCATCTTTTACTTATGGTCTTTAAGTTCATTTTTAATTCAAACAACTGCATTATTCCCTGGGCCAATCTCAACAGAATTTATAAGGAAAGCTGCAAGAGCCTTGTCCTCCCAAGGTCTTAAAGGTATTTTAAAGAATCATTATAAATATCTTATACTGTGCCTACATATTGCCTAGTAGATCAATTACAATCCTTGGCATGTCATTTAAGACACTCCATAATTGCTTATCTTTCCTTCCTCCCTCTCTCACTCTCTCACTCTTTCTTTCTTTCTTTCTTTCTTTCTTTCTTTCTTTCTTTCTTTCTTTCTTTCTTTCTTTCTTTCTTTCCTTTCTCTTTCTTTCTTTCTTTCTTCTTTCTTTCTTTCTTTCTTTCTTTCTTTCTTTCTTTCTTTCTTTCTTTCTTTCTTTCTTTCTTTCCTTCTTTCCTTTCTCTCTCTCCCTTTCTTTCTTTCTATTTCTTATTATATTTATATTTTAAACTAAGTTTCCACAAATGTCCAAAATAGTCACTTCTCTTGGGCAATAGCAGCACCTCTGATGATCTTCTCTCACAGTGTCTCACTCTGAAAATTGCTTTGGCCAGTTTTCTCTCCTGGAGTGCCCTCTTCCATACTTTTAACCAGTCCCCCCCCTTTTTTTTTCTGCCACATTTTTTATTTATCTTGGATTTAAGTTATTTGCTCTTCTGTTTTTGCATCTCCACAAAAAATTATTTATTCCTTCAGAGCAGTAACAATATTGCCTTCTTGCTTATCATTCTACCATCTGCGATAATGCCAAACACCCATACAGCAAATTCTCGGGTGCAGTCACTCTTTCAATTACTTTTAGAGGAATCTGTATTTACAATACTTAGTGTGGTTTTGTCATTACTGATAACTATAAATGTTCCCACTGTGATGCATAGTGCCGCGGGCTTCGCAGTTCTGGATTGAAGCCTTGCTCTACAGGCTTAAAATTCTGTGATTTTGTATAGTTATTTAACTTCTCTCAAACTTATTTTCCTCAGCAGTAAATTCGTGATGACACCATTGACTCATAGAATAATTGTGAGTATGAATTAAGATAATATCCATAAATAATCTGTTCTTAATAGCATGATCAATCTCTAAAATTGCATTACCTATTTTTTTCCTCCCTTCAGGCATAGCCTACTCTTACTATCAGTTTTTGTTTTCTGGATCTGCTATAAACAACAGACCATCCATTTATATTCCTGTACACCATTCTCATCTTACCGATGTTTCAAATATCCATTCAGCCTGGATTTTAATTCTTCCTAGGCTATTTTCTAGCCATGTGATTTGGAGCAATAACTTCTCAGATAGCAGTTTCATCTTACAAAGGGAAAGAACACTAATAATGCCCATCTCAAGGGGTTGTGCTGAGGTATGAAGGAGAAGATGAACACTAATGGGAGCACAGCGCCTGGAATAGAGCCTGAGTTCACTAATGTCAGGACAATTAACTGGGGCCATGAGATAAGAACGAAGACCATTTATAAGCCTTGGTTTTATTTCTGTCCTTGTTCCTTCCTCCTTCCCCCTGATCTTTGAATTTCCTTAAAGTACAGGGGTAAAGCCTAACTGGCATGACTGCTTTCATTCTTCTGGGCAATGA
>CM052896.1:110970456-111089971 GCA_028534135.1 Potos flavus | reverse complement strand
AAGAGAGGAAGAGAGAGAGAGAGGAAGAAAGAGAGGAAGAAAGAGAGGAAGAGAGAAAGAAAAAATTGTACCTAGTTCTTCTCTCTATTCCTATAGTGTCACCCTAGTCAAGAGGCTCATCTCATCTCATCAAGGCACGCAGATAATGAGTAGTTTTGCCCAGGCAGAAAAGCTAGCACAACAGAATACCTGAGCCATGTACAGAGAAGTGCAGATTGAAGCTTATGCTTGAAAAGCAAGAGCTAATGTGATGTTGAGAGTCATGTGACACATTAAAGAGAGAAAATTTTTGGACTTTAAGAAAATGAATATTTGCCATCTCTTTATTACCACAGCTTAGCTTAGCCTAACTATGTGTCTTCCTCACAGTCTAGAAGAACAATGATTGGCCTGTAGTGCAAGCTTATATATGGTTGCTTCCATTATTATTATTTTGGCAAGATCAAATTTTACCCATTCTTCATAGTTCACTAAATGTTATTTTCATTATTCAGTCTTTCTGATTGTTCCCTAGAAGAAAATAATATTCCCATTCCAAAACTGCAGTTCTTTATCTGTCTTTAACAGAGCTTTAATTTTAAATATATATTACACATATTTTTGCATATATATATCATTAGAGCCTAATTTTCATGCAGGAAGATATTATGTCTTATTGTCTTCAATCATTCATAATTTCCACAATAATAATTATTATACATCACACAATAAATATTTGAAGAAAAATAGTGATTGATTTCCTTTAAGACTTCATAGGATATGAAGGCATACTTCTGCCATTTTGACCATGTCCCAGGCTGTGGGTCCGTGGCCTACAACTGAAGGGAATGCAATGTGTTCTGCTTAATGGAAGTAGAGAAATGAAGTCCTATTGAGATGTTGACTCCCAAGGGAGGTAGACTCACTTATAAGCTAAGTGACTCGCAACTGCTCAGCAACTCAGAGGGCTGTCATTTCAAATTCATACCTCGAAGTATGCAAAATTTATAGAAGTCATAGACTTTTATGTTACTTGGTTATGGCTGAACCATAGATATGAAGTCTGAGCATGCTAATAATCTGTTGTGACTTTTTTTTACTTTTTTATCAGGACAGGGCTCCCCTTTAGAGTCTGTGCAAAGCTTGGTGAGCAGGGCAGTTAGTTTTTGGATAAATATGCTCAATTATATTCTCTTGAGATTTACTTTATGTCTTGCCAAGAGCCCATTATTCCAATCCTCAGCTTATGCTTGGACTAGAAATCCAAAGCTGATCCTTCAAAAACATCTGTTCAGCCAGCTGTTTGCTACTCTCATAGTGAGTATTCCTCAAAGTGGAGCTGAAATATCTCCTTGCTCTTATAATTTCAAGATTGCTGGCTAAGGCTTCATAATCCCCTGTGATGTTTCCAAATTTATCCATGTATTCATTCATTCATCATTCATTGATTCACTTGTGAATTAATAATTGAATTCATTATTTATTAGCCCCTAATATATGTTGGCATTGTGTTAAGAACCAGGTAAGACTGGTGAATAAAACTGGCCTTGGTTCCTTGCCTAGCAGGCAAGTTTGACTCAGGTACAGTTATTTGTTCCCATCTGCACTTGTGGGTGTTGATGATAGACAGAAAGTTTGATAACCTTCCATCTCCCTCGTTAGGCACTTAGAATGAATGAATAGTCCATCTTACCCTGGTAACTTAGCATCAAGATTTTACTAAACCTTCAACATAATGTAGCTGACCTTGGATTCATCATCATTTTATGGTTGGTAGTGAGTCTCTTCAGATTGTTAGGCATGCAGCTTGTCAGGATTCTGGATTTCTCCTTCATGACTGACAATTATCTAGCTATGGAAAAGCTACTTTATAGTATTGAGACTTTATAGCAGTGTCAACTCCACTAATGCAGAATTTCTTCATCTCTTATTTGTGTCACTCACTTTGTGTCATTTAGCCACACCCCATCCTTATGGTTCTGATTAGTGTTGATCTCAGTTACCTCATCTTTCTAATGGATGCCATGGTATACCAGTTGTACAGCTTCAACAGAACAGATATGCTGCAGCCAGTGTCCTCAACCAGTCTAACTATTCTAGAGAGTTCTAGAGTGACAAATCTGAATGCAATGCCTGTAGCATAAAATCTGCTGCCTCCATTTCTGCCACATGTGTGAACACAGGGTCACAGACACCTATAATCTACTAAGCTGTGATTCAGGTAACTTAGGTCTCCAAATCTACTTTAGGGTTTATTACCCAGATGCAGATGTTATGCAGAATTCAGCACTATGTAGAGCTGGCTGATTATTTAACTTGTTTTATGTCTTAATGCTAATGAAGAAGATCTTTTCGTTTTGCTCTCAATGTTTAAGTCCTTAATGTTTCCCCATTATAAACATATAAAATATTCATAAGTTAAAGGTAGGAATAAAGTGAATGATTAAACTCTGCTTGAGAGGAAAAACAAAATCCCTACGAAAATATGTAGGAATAGTTTAATTAAAACTTTGATTTTTTTTTACTAAAAATAAATTATTATATTGCTCTACGTGAAGGTATCAGAAATTCAATTCATTTATTATTGAGCTGTGAAATGGCCAGAGCATTTAACCAAGCAATTTGGACTTCAATTTTAGCAATAATTTTAGGATTTTATTCCATTAGTTGGTGATTTATCCCAGTTATGGCTATATTTTGCATTCCATGATGCCAAAAAATTGCTTTCTTATTGCCTTTGTTTACTTATTTTCTTTTTCTTATGGTATTTTATTGAATGTCCATTCAACTTAGATTCCTGTCAAGATGGAAGTCAGAGACGAATTGAAATGAAACATCAAGATACTTCTACAATTATCAGAACCAAGTATGTAAAACACTTTTCTGGAGGTATCCTACATGCTTCATCATGAAGCTTAATCATTTTTTACCTTATAGATTTGGGAAATAACCTACCATTGTTAACCTGAAATTAGTATATTCTTGGCTGTTTATACCAAATGAAGGGAAACAATTGTAAAGGCAGCTTCGTTGGTCGAAAGATCATGGAGAATAGCCTCCATTTTAACTATAAACCAGTGATTCCTGAACTAGTTTATTATTGGAATCATGTGTAAATTTTCCTAAGCGTGAAGATGCATTTGTGTAAAGAATCAGAACCTCCAATGGTTGTTCTTGGAATTTTGATAAGAATTATTGTAGCGGATTTTTTTAACACCCTCAGTTTTTATTCTTCTTGAAATAGCATGACTTCTTTTCAGAATTTTTCCACATATACCAACCTATCCATCCAATGGATGACCTTCTGTTTGGCCATAGCTCTTTAGCCACAGGTGGCTTGTCCAGATAGAGGCCACTAGCCCAAAATATACTCTGCCTCCTTCTCCAAATTAATTCAAAAATCATTAACTGACTCAAATGTGGCCAATCCAAGGCTTTTTCCAAGACAGTTAAAACCAAGACATGTGGGGGGCCTGGGTGGCTCAGTCATTAAGCATCTGCCTTCAGTTCAGGTCATGATCCCAGGGTCTAGGAATAGAGCTCCACATTGGCTCCTTGCTCAGCAGGAAGCCTGCTTCTCCCTCTGCTTGTGTTCACTTTCTCGCTGTGTCTCTTTCTCTGTCAAATAAAAGGATAAAACCTTAAGTAGTAATAATAATAATAATAATAATAATAATAATAATAATAAAATAAAAATAAAATAAAACCAAGATGTGGTGGAGTATGTTCTGCATGGACAGTAGAAACTTGAATAGAGACATGAAGCTCAGTAGGGATTGTAGCTCTGTTTCTACATTTGTTTACTACACTGCTATAACAAAGTACCAGAGACTGGGGAACTTAAACTACAAAAATTTATTTTCTCATAGTTCCAGAGAGTACAAGTCCAAGATCAAGGTGTCAGCAGGATTGGTTTCTTCTGAGGACTCTCTTTGGCTTGCAGACAGTCTTCTCCTTGTGTCTTCACATGGTCATCCCCCTGTACATCTGTGTCCAAATTTCCTCTTATAAGAACATCAGCCATATATTGGATTTTGGCCCCCCTGAATGATCTACTTTTAATTTAATTACCTCTTTAAAGGCTCTATCTCCAAATACAGTCACAGTCTGAGGTACTGGGGGTTAGAACATTAATATATATATTTGTAGGGGATGTAGTTCAGCACAGGATAGCAACACCCTGCATCTCTTTCCAAATGAGTCCAAGAGTTACCTTACTCAAATTTGGTCTTTTCTAGGACATTTCAAACCAGAACATGACAGAGTATGTTCTCCCATGAGAGCAGAAGCTGTGGATGGGGAAATGAGACTCAAAGGGGAGATGGATTGTGGCTTTGTTTCCTCCCTATGAAGTGGAAATCTAACTACACTGACAGAGATGCCATCTGACAGCTAGAGGAGACCACAGATTAACGATGGGGGGAAGAATAGAGTCTCAAAGGTGTTAAAGTCATTCTTCTTGAGTGTTGACTGGATATATATCACCTTTTATAATTCCGTTTTCATACTTTGTCTGGGTATATTGAGTCAGTAAATTCCAATTTACCCAAACTATTTTGAGTTCAATTAGAATAACTTATAGATAATTCACATGTTCTTCAGGATTTTAGTATCATGCTTTAAACTACCCCAGTTTCTGTCACTAAAGTAAATGTCAGGGGCTTCTGGGTGGCTCAGTCAGTAAAGCATCTACCTTCAGCTCAGGTCATGATCTTAGGGTCCTTGTATCCACCCCTGCATTGATCCCTCTGCTCAGCGGGGAGGGTGCTTCTCCCTCCCCATCTCCCTCTGACTCTCCCTACAGTTTGTACTCTCACTTGCTCATTCTTTCTCTCTCAAATCAATAAATAAAATCTTAAAAAAAAAAAGAAAAGAAAATGTCAGATGCCATATTCAACTTAATTCTAAATATTGATTTCTCCTTTATATTCCTCTTCCACCTCTTTTTCATAGCTCATATCTTATATACCAGAAAGTTTCATCTGGACATCAAATCTAGAACAAATTACAACATGGGTTTGAAGATTTTTTTTTTTAAGATTTTATTTATTTATTTGACAGAGAGAGAGATCACAAGTAGGCAGAGAGGCAGGCAGAGAGAGAGGGAAGCAGGCTCCCCACCGAGCAGAGAGCCCGATGCGGGACTTGATCCCAGGACCCTGAGACCATGACCTGAGCTGAAGGCAGAGGCTTTAACCCACTGAGCCACCCAGGCGTCCCGGGGCTGAAGATTTTTAACCAGCTTCTTCTACTCCCCACCCGTTTCCCATCCCTAGTATGTAAGTAAATTACTCTTGCTATTTTTTAAACCTAACCGGTGTGATTCTATATGATCATCCTATATTGTAACTCAATCTTTAAGTAACTTGAATTCTTTGATTTCTAGATCTGAGTTATTATTATTTTATTGAATTGTTGAATGCTCATTTTTACCTTCACCCATTCTTAAGATTATTTTCTCCCTCCAGGCCATAAAGATGAGGTGATTTTTTTTTTTTCTGTTTTGTTTTGTTTTGTTTTGTTTTGTTTTGTTTTGTTTTGTTTTGTTTTCTGAGGTACCTGCCCAAGGTGATGGGTGTGGTACAGTGTTTTACCTCTTTTCCTTTTTGAGAATAATGGATTATACATTTTTCAAATTCTTAATGTGACTGTCTTGAAGTAATAAAAGACAGGAGATAAACTTTCACAGATGGGGAAAATAGGCAGACATTGTCCGTCCTTGAATTCATTAAACTAAAAGCAAAAAATATCTTCATGCAGTTATCTATGAAGGTGCTAAAAATATGCATAATGTATATTGTGATTTTTCTTATATCCCACTGTTGAAAATATCTAATTTTTAAGATCTTATGTTGTTTAGATGATATGAAGTTGGACATGGAAATATGCTGACAATTATTTTTTAAGAGAGCAAGAATTAAAAAAAGCAACAGTGAGGTTTTGTGGTCTGTGAAGGATGTGGTCTGTGGGTAGCCTAGAAATGAAGCTTTCAATCCACTTCAAGAAGCAGTGCTTCCCTAGCTCCATCCTTAAGGAATCTGTTTCCCTGGAGTCTCTTAGTCCTCTCTTTACAAGGAGCCTTGCATCTAGGATCTAAAGATCTGCTGGGGAAATGACAGTCAAGGTTTTACAGCAGGGCACCTTCTTTGACTTGTGCCAGCTCTGAACCTTTTAGAGGAAAGACCAGATTTTTTGTTGCATATTCTTATTTTTCTTATGGGCCCATTAAAATAATTATAGGCACCCACGTGTATAGACCCATAGTCCCTTTACTCTAGATGCTCACAGATTTTCAGGGAAGAGAACATTTAAATAAATATTTGTAATACAAGATGGTAAATGCAACAAAAGGAGTACATGCTGTGTGCAGATATTGCTCTGAACACAAGTGTACCATTCGGTCTTGATAAGTTACAAGGGGAAGGGTTATGACTGTCAAAGTGTCATAGGCTTCTCAGAGCAACCGAAGCCTAACAGCATGATTTCAAAGGATGATAAGTGAAGGATCTTGGGTGAGAGGAAGTACTGTAAGTAAAAGAAATGACATGGCTAAATGCCAATTCCTGATTCAATATAGTTTGTTCAAGAAACCTTGAGTAGCTCATCACTGCTGAGGATACAGTATGAGGCATTGTGGTGCTGAGGTAGGCTGGGGTGAAGTTGTAACATACGAGGCTGAAGATAAGACTTGTAAAGGGGAAAAAAAAAAGAGCTAGCCAGAGAAAATTGTTAATTCAAGTTAATTCAAATTAACCTGCTAAAAGTGCAAATTAAAGACTTCCCAAAAAAATGGAAAAAAGCTTTCATAGTGGTTTTATCTTAAAAAATAAAAGTAACATTAAGAAAATAAATTTATCTTGTATTATATTAAACTGCATTCTGGTTCTATTTTCAAGCTATGCAGTAATACTTGTAATTAACAAAAATTATATATCTTAATACTTTCTGTAAACATTTTCCTATCAAATTATGTGATAATATATTTTGAGGTCTGAAATTTACATTTGACTTGAATGTTGGTAACTTTGAGAGAGTCACATTGGTAAGGACATTTGAGAATTTTATTATTTTTTCCCAGTGAGTCTAAATTTTTTGTAATTCACAGCATTTCTATCCTCCTTAATTACAGCTTCTAAAATGGTTAACTGGCTTACACTGGCCCAATTCTCATTTGAAATGGAGTTGTATAGGATTTGCAGCCCTACTGCTTGGCCATACAGCAACTCTTATTGAATTAGAAAAAAAGGGGGGGGGAATCCTTTCTAAAGACAAAACTTTTATAATAAATGTACAACTATGATGTTTACACAGAGAATGCCACCCCAACAACTGTGAAGTATATAATGTGCCCAACTCTTTGCGATTGCCTTAGTATTTGAGATCTTCTCCAACAACATTTTCATCTACCTTATTGAATCTCTCATCCTGCAGGTAAGCACGATAATTTTACAACCAATTTATCTGCTACATAGTATAGCATAGGCCGATATTTGCGACTATAGCAAGCATAGGAAGATGAACTCTTCAACCAATATAATATACAGAAAAAGACACCAGTTTTTTGTTTTTTCATTTTGTTTTGTTTTGTTTTGCTTTGTTTTGTTTTTAAGACACCAGTTTTTTTTTTTTTTTTTTTAAGACACCAGTTTTAAGCTGGTAACAACACTAAGGAAAAATATAATTTTTAAATGGTTAGCTGATCATTGTATCTTCTGATGACAACTTCTGTTTCTCTACATGACCTCTCGAGGCATTGGATAGTGTTGACTCATATACTGAAGATGATCTGAGATAAGAGAAATAGAGATAAAGGTGGCATCCTGAAAAACAAAAACCAGAAAACAAAATACATAGATCACACAACAGACAGGAGTTGGTTATTTGGTTAGTGTCCTAGGAGCAGAAAAGAAGATCATATGAGAATCTCCAGACATTAGGACTTCTGATGTGGGAACATGATGTGGATGAATTGATTCTTCACCATGTAAAGGGATATAAATGGAGGAGCAAAGTTAGAGAGGAAACAGGACTAGTTCACTTTGGGCCATAGATTTCTAGAAGACTGCTCCTTATCCAGACACAAATATTTAGTAAGGACTAGGATAACTGGTTCTAGAATTTGTAGGTGATGTCAAAGTTGGGGATGGAAATTTGAGAATCATCAGCATATGGGTAGTATTTGGAAACATGGGAGGAAAAAAGGGTCTTAAAGAGAGGAAGTAGAATGATAAAACACTGAAGGCAGGATCCTGGGAGATAGAGTCTTTATGAACAAATGGAGGAAAAGTGCTGGCTAAGGATGAGAAGGCACATTCAAAAAAGGAAAAGAAGAACAAAGATAGAGCATAATTCTGATATCTAGATCCTGGAAAATATGACATCTACCCTCAGGGAGCTCTGATGCTCAACAGTGTCAAAGTCATAGGAAGGTCAAGTCAAGGAGGGTCAAGGAAAGTCTCATGTATTTTAGGATTATCTAAGAGGATCCAATAAATAGCTCCACTTTTCCTTGGCCAACTTTCAGTGAATTGTGAAATAAGGAAAAGGAATAAGAATGACCACAACAAATAATGATGCAATTACAAAAAAAGGCCATGATAAAGGATACGGCTTTGTGTGAAAGCTAACAGAACCCTAGAATAGGCAAACAGGCCTTCCCAGTCACAGGCAACCCTGGGCCAGAGGGTGTCTTCCTTCACTGGGGAGCTTCCCAGATACCACATATGCCATGGAGTAGCAGAGGGAAACAACTGCTCCTTATGGATGTCCTGCTCTCATGAGGGCACAAGGGAGTTCATAATTCATTATGAAAGAGTGACTAAGAACAAGAGAGAATTGGGGCAGTTGAAGATCAAATCAAAATGTCACCTTTGTTCATTATACAGCCTCTAGGTATGTGGGGATATGCACTTGCAAACACTATTCTGCATGACTAACATTGCTCAAGCTGTCAAAGTAAATCTGCATAGCCCTACCCTAACCCTCCCAGAGGGCCTGAGTCAGTCTTGCTGAGTTTGGCCAAGAGAATGGAGAACAGAATAAGGCCCATTGCAAGGGATGTGACCCACGTGTTTACATACGGCCTCTATGCTCAGAAGGGTCCCAGCAGTGATCTGTGGTCAATGTCTTGAAATTCTTAATAATTTAATTTTAGATTATGCACTCAGCTTACCCACAGCCCATCACTGGCTTTCTTCTCATCTCTTTGAGGAAAGCCTTTTGCTTCTTGGGTCCATGGCATCCCAGGTCATGTGGTCTTCCCCTCCTCACCCCTGCTCACTGTCGCCTCCCTCTGCCTCCCCAAACTCACCCTGTGGGGGCCTGGACTTAGACATAAGGAGGGAAGGTCTGGGTCAGACACAAGCAATCTGCCACTTTTGGGATGGAGCACGGCAGTGGTCATGCTGGGTCGGGGGAAGTATTTAACCAGTGGCTGGGGGTGAGGATCAGTCCTCTTACTCACTCCTGATTCAGGCACACAATATGTCCCAATGTGGAGGCTGCAAACACTTGGCGGTCACCCCTTGATATGAGTTGGAAAGGCAGCTGGCAGGCTTTGGGAAGGAGAGGTCATCTCTATTCCCTCCCCACCCTGTGCATCAGTTTTGCAGCTGTGGGGAGGGGAGACTTGTAAGCAGTGTGTTGCTGTGTGTATCACAGAATCAAGGAGCAGGGCCAAACCCTGGGAGCCTATGAGGATCATGACTACCACAGTGCCTGAGGGAGTGTGACATTAAATAGCAGATTGAAGACATCATGACAGGGGCGACTGAGTGGCTCAGTCTTTAACCGTCTGCCTTCGGCTCAGGTCACAATCCCAGGGTCCTGGAATGGAGCCCCACTTCGGGCTCCCTGCTCCTCATTGGGAAGCCTGCTTCTCCCTCTCCCACTCCCCCTGCTTGTGTTCTCTCTTTAGCTGTGCTCTCTCTGTCAAATAAATAAATAAAATCTTTAAAAAAAAAAAAAAAGAAGAAGACATCATGACAGGTTGAGGGAAAGGTCACAGAAGAAAGAAACAAGTTTTATATTTTAGTAGCTTTAATGCTACATTTTTTCCTTTCCTTTGGACAAGGGGCTCCACCTACCCATTTTAAAGTAGGCCCTGCAAATAATGTAACAGACACCTGAAATATCCAAGATGGGCTGAGCCACATATTCTCTGTTCCTTCTGTGTAAATCAGCAATTGGGGCAGTCACTGAGCGAAGGCTGAAAGGGTAAAGCGAGGCCCAGAATATTATTCAAGGGGTATTTTGTTCACATGCACTCAGAGTGACAGGGATGTGTTCTTCCTCATGAGTCATAATGAACCTGTATGCACTATCACAGATGGAGCAAATTGGTCTGTTAGTGACACAAACTCAAATGACCCAGGCAGAGCTATCGGATTTCATTTGTTTCCTTTTCAGTAGGGGAGTTTCAACTGCACTCTATACATAATTGCTCTTGTGCATGGGCTTGCTCTAGGAAACTGACAGCAAAGGTCGGAGTAGGGGTCAGTGCTATAAAGAAACCCACCAAGATGCCCCTCAAGTCTTGGGGAATTGAAAAAATCTTATCCAGAAGCACTTCCACAAAACCTTTTGTAAAGTTAAACCTCATCTCGGTGGTTGAGTCTGTTTCACACTGAAGGCAGAAAGGCAGTGCTGAAGGATGAGCTCCCTTATATCCAGATCAGCCTGGCTGAAGTGCCATTTGCCCAGCAGGTCACTGGCACCAGCATGAGGACAATCAATTCAGCAGCCAACATGCTACCTCCCTAGGTGGGTCCTTCCACTTTCCTGTGGACTGGTCAGAGACCCATAACAACCTGAAGGCTGGAGCTTTAGAGACTATTCCCTCTTCCTTGTCCACTGTATGATTCTGGAAGGGCTTAAGGCGTTTGGAGCCACCCGACTTCCTTGAGGGGGAAACAGGCAGGTCTGAGCTGACAGAGTCTGGCCTCGATGAGCATGTCAGAATCTCTGCCCCGGCTGCAGTGGAGTGACTGCAAGGACTGAATCCAGCACTGCTGGGGAACTTGGGAATTATCTGGAAAACAAAAACTATGGTGGAGAGGAGAGGAGCCAACAGTATAACACATGGGGTTTGGAGCCAGAGCAGTTTGGATATTCATAAAAAGGTAACCCAAGGCTACTCATGCCTGCAGCATACCCATTATTCATTCCTTTGTAATAAACCTGGAATTCAGCACTCTCCAGCTCTCTGGGCTTCTTCCTCTTGTATTCCAAGCGATTGGCCATATTTCCTCTTTCCTGATTTAACTAGCAGGTCAGCCTTTGGGAAAATGGTGTTAAAGGGAGAAATCTGTAAAATGACATATCACTTGGTGTGATTTTATGTTTTTTAAGAGGTTTTGGAAACAGCAGCTTCTCTGTCCCCTCGTGTTTAACTCAATTCCCCCAGCAACAAAGTTTTGGACACAAACTACTAACACTCTTCAAATGGTTCACTCAGAAGAGCATTAGGATTTTTATTCCTTGGACCAACTGAGGAGAGAAAGAATGTCACAGCACTCAGCAGGGCAATTCAACTTTCACCAGCTGAGACAGAGTTAAGCCTTTAGAATTGTTGCCCCCTAAAGGAAAATAAAACATAGGGAGAGGGAATTAAGATGATCTTGCATCATTAAGCAGTCATGTGCATTACTGAAAGATGTTGCTTTCTTATTGGGGCTATTAAGTATCACTTTGAATAATGGCTCCAGAGAGCTAAATGCCAGAACAAAGGCAAAAAGAAATGTGCAAATATCATGAATTAAAAAAATCAGAACTGGGAAGACTAGACGTTTCCTACAATAAAGTTTAAAGTCATAATCATGCTTGCATATATGTACATAAAAGACATTTAAAGCAGGGGAGAGAATCATTTCTCTTATAAAACCATTTCTATAATCTAATGATTCTCTCTAGCTTTTATGAACCCTTCTTTTGTTCTGCAATAATTTATATCAGTGTGTTCAACTTTTATTTTAATCAAATGTAGAGGTTTGTACTCACTTATAATGGAACACACTCTGAAGGATTGGTCTCGGAAATTTTTGCACTTAGCTGGGAGTAGATGTTTCCTTTTCATATTGAGGGGACTAGGATTGATATATTAAGATTTTTGTAGCACAGCAAAAATGAGAATGGGGCCGACAAAGCAGTATACTTTGTTAAATATCTCATGTTTTCATTAGATGAGGATTGGATCACAGGTTAAGCACCAACTGGTAGGTGTGGGTGTGAATTATAGATTTTCCTTATGTTAAAAGCTTATTATTTTATGATAGCCTATATCTTGGATTAAGAGCTAGTTCATGTTAATCAGTGTAGGGAATGTGATAATTAGATTAATTTTTTTTTTTAAGATTTTACTTATTTGACTGAGAGAGAGAGATCACAAGTAGGCAGAGAGGCAGGCAGAGAAAGAGGGGGAAGCACGCTCCCTGCTGAGCAGAGAGCCAGATGTGGGGCTTGATCCCAGGACCCTGAGACCACGACCTGAGCCAAAGGCAGAGGCTTTAACCCACTGAGCCACCCAGGCACCCCGATTAGATTAAATTTTAATTAAGTGAAATATAGTGTATAAGATTATTATTTAGCTCTCCCTGAAGACTTTGGAGACCAGAACACAAGGCACGAAAGGTGTGCTGCCCAGGGGCATTCTAGGAAGTACCACATTTTGCCCAAGTCATAAGTTAATGAAAATGCCTGGGTGGCTCAGTGGGTTTTGAAAAAAAAAAACAGAACAAAAAGAAAAGGTTTAGAGGTCATTTTGGAAATCTTGATGTTAATTGCAGCCATTAAAGGTCACAAAATGCAAGTATGCTACCTAGAATCACACCTATGGTGAAACCTTTTGTCTTAAAGTACAATTAGGTAAAGCTGGAGTTAATTATTGTTGGTTCCAAATGCTGGGAGTTTCCCAAGTGAAATCTGAAACTTGCCCCCTTACTCAAGGTGAAGGAGAGATAGAAGAAAGAGGCAGGCCACTTTGTTTAATAAGAAAAGGAAATTTCATATGAAGTTTGTTATGGGCAGCTGAAAGATGAGTAGATCTCTATGCCTACCAGCCAGAATGTTAAAAGTTTATATTGAGGCCTTACCTGGGTTCAGTCACCACATCTACTGTCTAGGTAGTCTCAACAACACATTGCTCTCTCGAAGCTGCATCTTTGAAAGTAGGTTGCACTATGGGAATGGTGGGCAGGGCATATATTCCAAGGACAGGGGAGAGGATTGGGGGGTGGTGTCCAGCTCATAAGTCAATCAGCAGTCATGGTCTCTCAAAAACCTACAACAATGGTTACCTATTTACCTGTCATTTTCTAAACACTTCTGAATTTTTCTCCTTTCTATAATGGGTCAACCAGCTGATAAAACTATAGCTTTAATGGGGGAGAAAAAAAAGATTTAACCTAGGTCACTGTTTCTCCTGATTTAAGGAGAGTCTGAAGTCATATTTATATAGTATCATAGATTCTTTAAATCTGACAACTTTCAAAGGTATACTTCTATTTTTCTATCTCATGGCTATACCACTACTATTATTACTACTACTGCAAGGACAAAAGACAGAGAGAGAGAGAGAGGGAGAGAGAAAAGAAAATTATTCATTATCCTAGGAGAATCACAATGATAGAGATAGCTTAAAAAACAAATTGTTCTAGAAAGTAATGCTTAATTACAAATGCAATTAAGTAGAAACTGTTACCTACCCAAAATCCTCTAAAAAAGTTGGAGAATTCAGAAAGTATATTTCTCCCTACAGGGTTATTCTGCTTAACTGAAGTTGTGGAAAATTCCTAATGTAAAAAAGGGTTCACAAAATAAAAAATGTGTTGACATTATGGGGTCTCACTACAGTAATCATTTTGGTTATTAGCACATTATATTCTTAAAAATTCAAAATTGAGAGACCAGAGAAATTTCATACATCTGAGAAATTTTAAGACACGATTTTAAACATTCCGTTCAGGATAAAAAGTGCCTGAACCAATTTTACTGAGGAATTGTCTAATATTTCACGTATTTGGGTCAGTTTCGTAAATAAGGGATTGAAAATGACACTTTTACTACTGTAGAAGTTCAAATTGTATTATTATATAAGTTTTTTTTTAACTTTAAAATCTGAGTTATACAATCATGATTTACTTGGATCAGAAGCATTTTGTCCCTTTAGTTCAATATAGTCAAATTTAACATCATTGAAGAAATTAAAACAGAACTCCTGCCTCATTGCACAAATCAAAATATCAGGTCTTAGAGTCAAACTCAGTCTTCTTAACATTCAATTTGAATTAATAGATTAATGCCTTGTTAACTTTGACAAATCTCTTTGGCATAGAATTATTTCTACACACTCAGGTAATTGACATAATGGCTTAAACAAATCTCTTTACCTGAGAGTTACAGAATTGCATCAAATATCTGCCCTCATCTCTTCTGTTGCAGGAGGATGATTGACTTCAGTGTGGCATTTTGGCTTCTTTGTATTGTTTTTTCTGTTAACAACCAACTGTATACTGAGAAAAGCACCTAGGTGTGAGTGCTGACAACGACACCTTGAAAAACATTCCCTTCCAGTTTTGGGTGCAAGTTGAGTTGATTTTGAGCCATCTTAGGACTCAGGTCAGGTGTCTAACTCCCGTTCTTGGCCTGTTCTGCATTCCCCAGGGACAGATCAAGTCCCTCATGCACCTGGCAAACCATGCAACATTAGAGCTTAGGAGGGAGGGAAAAAGGTGATTTTTTTCTCTGAACCCAGCTGGCATTCAACATACTCTGAAACAAGAGGATTGATAGCCCATGTAATTTTAATCTGGGTTAATAGGCATTTTTAATAAAACTGCAGATGCTACTCTTCTTCATACATTCCCATCTTTATCGTATCACTGCTCAAGTTTTGTTGCTCGAATTTGTTGTGGGAAATAACTATGTTATAAAAGTGTGTAGTTCCCTTGGCCTTTGGAACTTTTCTCTGTCCTGGAATGAATCAAATCCTAAAATTATTAATTCTCTCTGCAGACTATACAACCCAAGTTTGTTCTATGAGTCTCGAAAGTCTTCCTTGTTTGAAATGTAGCCAGTTGATTAAAAGGTTTAATCTTAAGGGATTTAGAACAGACAGGGATTTTTCCTTATGGGGAGAGCTGAGAGTCCTTAACGGTTGTCAGATGCGGCACTATATCCATGTGGCCTCCTAGGGCAAAACCCCAAGAATATGTTATAGTTTGAACAATTCCTATAGCAGAAAAAGTAAAAGCAGCTTTCCACTGAAGTCAGCTTGTCCTGAATTTCCAGATCCGCCCATCTCCATAGAGTGATGGCTGCTTTCGTACCTTTAAATAGTTTCCTGGTTCGGTGTCTTCTGGGAGGTGGTGACCCGCAGCTGCTACACCTTTTGTAGCTCTGGATGGCTTTATCAGCCTCTCATGCTTGCTCTTGATCTCTGACTTCTAAGGCACCTCCCTTTAACCCACTCTCTCCACACCACTGACTGTTATTCTCAGCCTTGGCCTTAGCTCACTCAATATTCACCATAAATTCCAACTCCCCCAGTTCAGCACTTCTAAGGGAAGAATGAGATAGTGACAATGTTCTCAGTAAACATTCTCACAGCAGCTTCTCACTTGGAACCCCACTCCCTTAAAGGGTTTATATACATATATATATATATATATATATTTTTTTTTTTTTTAAATTTATTTGAGAGAAAGTGAGCTGGAGAGAGCATGAGCAGGGGGAGGGGCTGAAGGAGAGGGAGAAACACTCCCTGCTGAGCAGGAAGCCCAACATGGTGCTTGATCCCAGAACCCTGGGATCATGACCTGAGCCAAGGGCAAGTGCTTAACCCACTCAGCCACCCAGGCACCCAAAGGTTAATATTTGTATTATTAGTTGGCTCATCTAAGTAGTGAGTTTAAATGTATCACAGTTGACAACATTCAGTGCTTATCCTTGAGGGTCATGACATTGAAAATTTAGACAAGAGGAAACCGAGATCATCTGCCTTCACATAGTTTGTGGTCACCTTCATCTTTCTGTATTTTCTCTGCACCATGTAAACTTGACAAAATATCTAGAAGATTCTCGCCCTTGCCCCTTGGAGAGCTGCCACCAAGCAGGCAGGTGGACTTCTTGGTCTCCACCTCATTCTGGGAAGTCCAAATCAAGCAGAACACTGTGATTCATGTCATTCTTTTTAGTCATTCTAATCAGACTGGCAACTCTCTTGTAGCAAGAGCCATAATCAGCCTTAGCACTCCTGCCACTTTCTAGTTTTGAGTTATTTCTAGGCTTTTTGGATATGATTTGAATGAAAATGGCACCCAACAAACATGTTAGTGTTTTGGGACATAGATGAATTTTAAAAAAAATAAGTGGCTTGATTAGATATGCTCAGGTGATGAGAAACAAATACCATCTTTCTTGTTTTGCTTACACAAATATTTTGTGTGGGACCAACTGACAAGCCTGTGCTATATGACAGGTACCATGGACGTTGGCTGAGTATTTAGACATAAGGAAGAAAAAATTAGTTTGTGTAACTCTTCATTGGAACTATTTAGTGTGTGTGTGTGTGTGTGTGTGTGTGTGTGTGTGTGTTTAACCAAAAATACCTCCTGAGACCAACAAGGAGACCAAAATTTTGGCTATTTCATCTTAGAAACAAAAAGGTAGAGGGAGGGGAGGGAAGGAGAGGAGAGGGGAGAGGAGAGAAGGGGTGGGGAGGGGAGGGGAAGGGGCCTGGAGCCTGGAAGCCGGTTGGAGCCTTGGCATCCCACTTACTTAAGTGTGTTACCTGGGTATCCCACCAACCATACAATCAGATCATTAATAGCTCCTGGATTGGGGGCTGTTGTAATTATAACCATTAACATAACAAAGTCTTCCAAGTGGCAACATATTGGTACCCAATATTAAATGTTAATGTACACACACCTCCGGTTACTTCGTTAAAAAAGACCGAGGTCAACAGCAGCTGAGCTGCTAGCACACTCAAACTAGACGGCACCGTCCCACCGCGGATGGCGCGCTCCACGGACAGAGCGAGAGACAGAAAGAAAACCAGAAGGATTGACTGCGCCCCTCAAAGAAGCGTGAAACCTGGAGAGAGGACGGAAAGCTCATCCAACCGCTGCGGGGCTGGAGAGGACGACTCACAGGCGCCAGAAACTGGCCCTGGCCCCGGAGAAGCGTTGCAGGTGCAGGAGGCGGCCTCGGAGAGAGAAAACGCAGTAGGCTTTGCGCAGCCGTGGTCGTGGGCTGCGTGCGCCGCGTGCGCCGCGTGCGCGGTTCCTGGAGGTCCTGGGAGACCAGGTCACGTGACAACCCAGGTCACCAAGACTGGTCCGCTGACACTAAGTGCGTGCAGTACAGTTTTATCTTTGCTTCAGGAACTACCTGCAACCTGGTTTATTTGACCAAGAAAGTACTCTCCTGAGCAAATGAGCCTGCATCTCAGGATCATAGGTTAGTTACCCATCTCGGCAAAAAGGTCACTTATAAGACGACTTTTTTTTTTTTTTTTAAAGATTTTATTCATTTATTTGACAGAGATACGGAGAGGGAACACAGGCAGGGGAAGTGGGGGAGGGAGAGGCAGGCTTCCCACCCAGCAGAGAGCCTGATGGGGAGCTCTATCCCAGGATCCTGGGATCATGATCTGAGCCAAAGGCAGACGCTTAACAACTGAGCCACCCAGGTGCACGGAGACAAGGACTTTTTAAGGCTTGTGGTAAAATCCTCACCTCTCTGTGTCCACCAATCAAAAACTATTATGTCACGAATCTTGTTCCGTCCCAATCGGTCCCCAGACTTGAAAGGTGGACCTTAAACTACTTGTACCCAGATTCTAAGACCTCATAAATACCTGTTCCCGACCTCTTCCTTCTGAGACACAAGTTAAGGCACTAAAGGTGTGTTCTCCATTATTGCAGTACACTAACCTTGGCTTTGCTTGGTCAACAGGTCATCCCGGTGGTGTTTTTGTGGGACGGAGCAGTCAACAGAAGAACCCGTGCAATTTTCTGAAAGTGGTGAGTGCTACAATGTTGATAAAGAAAAGCACGCTCCTTGGGGTGTCTGGGTGGCTTGGTCCTTAAGGGTGTGCCTTCGGCTCAAGTCATGATCCCGGGGTACTGGGGGATCCTCCTCAGTGGGACAGGAAGCCTGCTTCTTCCTCTCTCACTCCCCCTGCTTGTGTTCCCTCTCTCGCTGTGTCTCTGTCTGTCAAATAAATAAATAAATAAAATATGAAAAAAAAATGCTCATTAAGGACTTAAAAGGGGACCCTGATATAGAATTGGAAATGGAATAGGAAGAGGTCTGGAGGACATGATGCTGTATAAGCCAGCCAGGGGAGAAAGACAATAGGGTAGGGAAGGGTGTTTAAGAAACAAAGGACAAAAGCAATAATTCAGGGGCAGGAGAGAGCAAAGTGGGTTTCTGGGGTGGTAGTGGTTTCCTGTGGCTGGAGCACAGAGTGGGAGGTGGCAAATGGCAGGAAATGAACAGGAGAATTTAGCAGGGCCCTGTAGGGTTGGTGGACTATTGGTTAGAGTACTCAGAAATGTTAAGGTTGAAATGAGACTTAATTGGGCATCTGTGTGGCTCAAGTCTATTAGTACTGACTCATGATTTAGGCTCAGATCATCATCTCAGGATCCTGGGATCAAGGTTCAGACTGGGCTCTGTGCGCCGCAGGGAGTTGGCCTAAAGATTCTCTCTCTCCCTCTGCCCCTTCTCCCCCACACCATCTCTCTCTCTCTCTCTCTCAAATAAATAAATGCATCTTAAAAAAGAATAAATAAGACTTAATTACCAAACAGTTTTGGTTTATAACAGATAAAAACACAAAATTTGGGGCAGGTGTTGGTAATGACTAAAGAGAGACAAGAGAATGGTTCCAGGAGTGCTCATAATGTACCCATTCTTCATCTGTGTTCTCATCATACAGCAGGGTTCGGTTTGTGGAAATTCATTCAGTGGTTAACGTTACAGCCTGCTCAATACATTTTAACAAAAACATAAGTGAAGAGAGAGAAAAAATTATTTCTATCCGCAAATAACCTACTAAGTATAAGTAAGTCCACAACATTATTGAAATGAATGCCTGGGAGCACATGTTTGGCTATGTTTACATTTACGGGAATTGGGAGTTTTGATGCATGTTTGAAAAGTTTGATGTTCAAGTACATTGACCTACATTGCCTACCTTTATATAGACAAAACATGGTTTTTCCAAATTGTGAAACATGTTCACAAAGAAACCTTAAAAAGTGCTGGCCATTCACTACCTTTGAGAAAAAAAAAAAACTGTGTTGATGTGTGTTGCAGTAAGTATAATTGTACAAAAAATGGGGAGGAACTATATACACTGCTATGGAAACTAGAAATGATATCCAAATGTTATTATTTGTGAAAAAACAAGTTTCCTAGGATTGCCATAACAGATTACTGCAACTAGGTGGTTTAGAACAACAGAAATTTATTTTCTTACAGTTCTGAAGGCTGGAAGTCCAAATCGATATATTGTCAGGGCCATGCTTCCTCCAAAGCCTCCTGGGGAGGATCATTCCTTGCCTCTTCCTAGCTTCTAGTAGCACCAGCAATCCTTGGCATTTTCTGGCTTGCCTCTGTCATCAGGGCATTCTCTCTGTGTGTCTCTATCTTTGTTTCTTCACCACTCACACTGAATTAATTCTCACCTTAATGACCTCATTTTAACTTGATTACATTTACAAAGACCCTATTTCTGCATAAATTGACATTCACAACCACTGGGGGTTAGGACTTAAGCATTTCTTTTGGGGGCACAATGCAACCCATAACAACAAGGTACAGAAAAATCTGTAGTTTGAGCTCATTAAGGTAAAAATATGTGTACATGAATATATACATGTTTATGCAAAAGCATGGGAATGACTATAAAAAACACTAACTCAAAAGTACTTTCATTTAAGGGGAATAAAGGGAAGTTTTCATACTTTTCCCGAAGTATTTGAATATTTTACAATGGTAAATTATTCCCGGTGTATTATGTATTCTTTCAGTGTATGTTGATTAGGTACCTACTATGAGGCTTACATAAAAAGCCTCTGTCTTAAAATATATGTAGAAGAAACATTACACACCTTTAAAAACCTCAAAGCATTCAGAGGTGTAAGGGATAGATCAGTTAGTATTAGAAATTTAAGATTTAGAATTTTCCAAAATCAAAACTTGGGAAAAATAGACATGTGTGCAAATCATATTTGGGTCATATCTGACCTATTTAATTTTCATGTTCATTAATACACTAAATTTTATAATGTCCTCTGTAGGCCATTGGATTCAAGGTCAGGTGACTTTATTTACTTTGATCAATAGAGGTAGTAAAATAAATTATCTGGATTGGTTATTCTGTATATACATAGTCCTTAATCTGGTTAAGATGCTTATTGTCTAAAGAAATATGTATGCAAACTCTCTACTCCACTATAGTATTATATAGGCCCAATCTGCATAATTATATCAAAATAATACTTGACTGTAGTTAGAAGTCTGTAGTTAAGAAAACTTAAGAAATTTAAACTATGATATATTAATTAAGACTTAACCATCTTACTTTGCCTTTAACTTGATAATATAATGTTTGTGCTGAGAATGTTTCAGCCCATTTTTCTCCCTATGTTCATCAGTTTTGAAATTTCTGTGCCATTCTTGGTGATACTTGCACAAAGCTGGGAGCTCTAGGCCTGGGATTAGCACCATGAAGCCGCTCTTCTCTGAGGCTTTGGAAAACTCCCTGTGACCAGCGGTTGTAGAACTTGGGAACATATCTACCTAGTTTAGACCAGCAGGCATCCTGTATTCTGTACCAGTAGGCAATCTTCTTCTTTTTCTCCTATTTCTAAAAACATTTCCTTCTGTTAACCTCTTCTTCTGAGACAATGGCTTATTACTCTTTTCAACGAATTTAGGTATCTATAGGGGGGAAAAAAAGCAAACTACAAGTAGTTTCTGCTGTTTTCTTAAAGAAAGTTCTATGGCAAGGAAGTACTAAGAAGTTGTCTTTCTGGTTGTAATGGATGAGGAGAAAAATGCAAAGTTTAATACACATCAACGGTTCAAATAGGATCTTGCCACTGCATTATTCAGGAATGTTATGATAAAAAGTTCAACATTTGCCAACAAAGCATTTGTAAACACAGAAAAGAGCAAACAATTCCTAGTTTGGAAATATCTGTGTTTGCTGTAGAGACTGTTTCTCGTTCCTATCGTGAGATGTAAGCAGAATAAAATATATATGTTTCAAAACTATGCTTTTAACTAAACTATTAAAGATGGATTGAATAAATATTGGTAAGTAACTCCTCTATATTAAGTCAACAAACCAATTTTCTTTCTCAGAATCTGAGCCCTGAAAAATTTATTCATACATTTGAACACATTCTGTTTAGAATTGAGGTAGAGCGTAGTCAAATTCTATTTTATCTGATTTACATGAACAGGGAAATGTGGAGAAAACATGTAAAGAATATGTTCTTAATATATAACTTCAAGACTACCAGGGAAAAAATATATTGAAGTGCTTTTAAGATTTTACTTAAGTTGCTATAGCTTATGTTGAAAGAAAAGAAATGAGAAGTGTTTCCTTCCTGTTTCTTAGCAAAATAATGGACTTCATTTGAAAATGGCTGGACATTGGTGAGCATGAGCCCCCTAAAGGACAGAGCACTTACAAATAGCTTCTAGCACCTTCTCCCTTCAGAATTCTGTTTTATTTTGCTGACGTATCTTTGCTGATTATATCTTCACTGGAGTTTTATCAATAAAAATGAAAATTAGCTATTTTTAAGTTGGTTTCTGTTTTGTTTGTTGATTGTCAAAATTGTGATCAGTGATTTTGTACTTCTTTGTTTTAATCTGTTCTCTTACCTTGTTTTCCTTCATCTTTCATACCATAGTTCCTTACCTGTCAGGAGGGGAATGGGGTACAGATTATAACACATACATGTAAATATAGTACATTATGGGAAGAAATGGTTGTTTTGTAACATTTTCCAAAAGTACCATATATAAAATAGGTTTCTAACTACTGTTCCACTAAATATTTCATTTTCCCCAGTGATTTTTACCATATAACATGATGATATTTATTCATTCAGTTATTTATTTGCTGATTCATTCAACGGCCATTTTTGAGTGTTAACTCTAGGGTAGATAGGGTGCCAAACACCAAGTATATCACTGTGAACAAAATAGAAGCAGTCTAGTTTTCTTCCATGGAATTGACCATGTCGTTTGTAGCCAGCGGTCCTGAACTCAACTTCATGTCATGGAGAGGCAGATGAAGCACTTTCCAAGACAATAGGTATTTGGCTGTTTTTATTGTCATTTATCTTGTTTCAGGACTCTGTAAAAGACTGTTCCATGTATCACAACATAAATATTTACGACTTAAGAACTTATGTTCTTAAGTCCTATAGTTTGCTGGCCATGAGTTTGAGACATGCATTGTAAGCCAGTGCAAAAGATTTTCTTTAAACTTCAGTTATGAGCTGTGTTTCAAGTTGATTAAAGATAAGGTGGCAATTGAGTCACATTTAAAGACTTTTTTTTTCTTACAATAAGTATATTTGAGAGGAGCCTGCCTGCCATTTTTATTCAACCATTTCTTTACTTCTACTAAATAATATGGCTTCAAACAATTTTTCTTTTTCCTCTTATGATAGGTAAAGATTTCATTCCCTAACTATTCCTTTTGGTGACTCACATTGGTATGCAAATGTGAACTTTCTTTCTAATTTCTATAGGATATCATTCAAGCAAGAGTATTTATATCCTCTTTATATCCTAATAATGTATGCTACAATAACCATGAACATATTTTTGATCTTTGAATTTTAATTATGTCAGTGATATTTACTTTGATGTGAGTGTGTTTTTCTCAAAAAGATCAAGGTGTAGAATATGTAGTCAGTTTAGTAAAATAGCCTTTTCATCATTTTTTATTACTTATTAAGTTTCTACAATATTCAGGGGACTTCAGCTACTGCTTATGACTCAGGTGGTGTGCAGTGATTAAACAGTATTTTGGAAGTAGTGATATACATTTTATTTTGCTCACAGTTTTCTGCTTAGAAAGTCATATGATGTCTGAATTATTGATTACATGATTATATGATTACTGAAACAGACCCAGCAAGCTGATGTCTTTAACATCATCCATTCATTAGTTCATTAAGCCCACGTTTGTTGAGAATCTACAATGGGCAGAGTACTATGTGAGTCTCTGGGGATATACAAATGAAGACCACATTGGCTTTTTTCAAGAAAAGGAGTCATATTTTAAGATAACCATTATAGTCCAGTGTGATGTACATATTTTTAAGTCCAGTAAGAACACAGAGCTAGAAGTGTTTAACTTAGTTTGGGATAGGGTTGGAAAGAGACAATTTGCTTGGGAAGGGGTAGGCTGAATCTTCAAATATAAGTAAAATATTCTCAGGCAGTGGACTAGGAAAAGAAGAGAGACATAAAGGAGCAGTTAATCTTTTTTTTTTTTTTAAAGATTTTATTTATTTGACAGAGAGATCACAAGGAGGCAGAGAGGCAGGGGGAGGCAGGCTCCCCACAGAGCAGAGAGCCCGATGCAGAGCTTGATCCCAGGACGCTGACATCATGACCTGAGCTAAAGGCAGAGGCTTAACCCACTGAGCCACCCAGGCACCCCTAGGAGCAGTTAATCTTAATGATTAACTGGACTAGAGAATATGAAGACATCCAAACAAGAGGACTACATATAATTATTTACATTACGTAAAAACTAGAGTATACATGTCAGTTTCATATCATTAACATCAGCACAATTAAGCATTTATTGGTGTTTATTTTTGTAGATTACTGAGTTAGTTTGTTGTGACACAAAGTTCTATGGCACTGACCATAGGCCTGGGGGGTTTATAGGATGATTAAAGCTAGCACTTTATATTGATGTAGGTGTATTATAATGATTTTATAGAGGGATAATATAATAAGCTGATTTTATTACTTTATGCAAATTTAAATATGTATTTTACCTGTGAAAAATACTGTTTTGTATTAAAATAGAGGAGTTGGGAATTTTCTACACTTCTTTGATTTAATTTGTTAAAAATAGTATGATATTTTCAAACTGATATCTTTGATATATATTTTCCATCTGTGATAAATTGGCTGGTTTGGTCTCAAATATATACATGTTACTCAATGAGGCTTATTCTATAGGGCCTGTTATGTATTAGGTACTGGAGATGCAAAGATTAATGAAGTGTTTATTTAGAGGCTTACAATATAGTGGAAAGAGTTAAAATCTTAATTTTTACATGTCATAGGAAGTACAGCAGAGGGAGCATGTGGTATTGTGTGGTGAGGGGCAGGAACTAATGCCCGAAAAAGCCTGGATGGGCTTCAGAAAATAGGAGTCATTTGATCTGATATTGAAATATGAGTAGGAAGTTACCAAGAAAATTCCAGGCATAGCAGGTGAAAAGATGGGGATAAGGACACTAATTTTGATATCTGTAGTTTGGTAGTTTGGTATAGCTAAAATGCAGGCTATGGTGTATAACTATAGCAGAAATGTAATGTAGGGCTCAAAACATATAATGGAGGAGACCTTTGTACCACATAAATTTTTATTAATAACATCTACAAGATGTTATTATGGTAAAGATAATATAAACTTTTAATTCTGTGCTTCTTTGGTTTTATTTTTGTCTTTAAAGTCCTATGGATTTATACTACCTTTTAATATATTTTTTAAAGATTTTATTTATTTATTTGACAGAGAGAGAGATCACAGGTAGGCAGAGAGGCAGGCAGAGAGAGGGGGAGGCAGGCCCCCTGCTAAGCAGAGAGCCCGATGCGGGGCTCGATCCCAGGACCTTGAGATCATGACCTGAGCCAAAGGCAGAGGCTTTAACCCACTGAGCCACCCAGGCGCCCCTACCTTTTAATATTTTTATTCTGCAGTAAATATTGAATGTAACACAGGCAGTTGCACCCTGAGACCTCTGGGCTTGTTTGGCCATGGCTAGTGTAGCAGTGAACCTGGGAATGCATTTCAGGGAAAGCCTCTTTTCATAACCTCAAACTAGTGAAATGGAACGACTAGGTGTTATGATCACTTTTGGCAAAAGCTAATAAAATGCAATCAGTAAATTCCCACATTTGAGCAAAATGGCATTTTTGTAGTACTACAGTCTTACACATATTCCTTTCAGTGAATTTTAACACGTGGATCCCTGAGAGACAACAGGCATCAAAATTATTATAAACTATTTCCAAAATTATATGCATATTAAGAATTATCTGCTTGTACTCACATTATACACACACAAACACATATGCTATTTTTGCAAATGTATAAATATTCATTTTCATGATATGGTTGTTAACAAAATTGCACATTTATTTTAAAGAATCGTTGGTTGTAGTATGTTTTTACCATCATCCATTTTTCAATTTAACATATATTTACATTATGATTGCTTTATGTGAGATAGCCCATGGCATAGTTTCGACATTAAAAAAGACGACTTAATCTCACAACTTTGAAAAATGGCAATTTTAAATTATTTTTGTTTTTATTTGTTGAAAGGATTAGTGATACTCATTTCAGTCCTTCCCTTTGTTTAAAAATGTCATTCTAATGTTTCAGGACTAGAACAAATTTGATTTTTGTAACAAACACTGTAAATAAGATAAAAACCCTAACTGGTACTCTTCTTTTTTCTTTTTTCTTTTCTTTCTTTCTTTCTTTCTTTTTTTTTTTTACCAAAAGGTATTTCTGATATCTCTTTAAACTTAATGAAATACTGCTAACGAATGAAGTAAAATGCTTTTATGTGATGGGGAATAGGGTGATTTCGCTCCCCATACTTTGTCTCCCAATCTGACATGCTTTGCGAAGCAAAATAGAAGGCCAGCATTTTTACCTTTTTTACCTTCCCACCCACAAACTCAGGGTCAGAATCAAGGCTTACCTTCTTTCTTGTGTCTGCATCTTCACCGGGACTGTAACTACAGAGATATTGTAAAATCTAGATCAAAACTTGTTCCAACATTACACAATTGAGAATGTATTGTAAATGTAGGTTTCTTGTGACTTAGAAATTAAAATGACTTATTAAAGTCTTCTTTGAAAAATAGGTCTTAAAAATCAACCTTGGTACAGAAATCAAGTTCAAAATAAAGCTACTTGGTCCATTTTACCTTCTAAAGCAGCATATGCTTTGTGGTCATTCAATTTCCTTCATCATCAGGATCCACTATATATAGGAAGCAAATGATATTCATTTTTTTTTTCTTTTTACAAAATGCCAACTTTCTGTATAGGAATATAATGTTAGCTTTGGGATAAGCTTTCTCCAGTCTTAAGGCTGGAGACAACTCAGCCTTAAGTAAGAATTTGCCAAGAGTAAAGATAGATAGAATTTGCTAGAGTCCTTGACTTAGAAGAGCCCAGGCTTCTGTGAGTAAATAGTGACATCAAGATGCAATCTAGTAAGTGCTGTTCCAGAGATGTGACAAATTAGGTCAAAACAATCAAGGTAGGTGTTGTACTCCCACAGCCATTCTTAGAATAATGTAGAGAGCCTTTGAAAGATGAAATTCTGCACTGGTTCCTAGTTTGTCAAAAGGACTTCCTATTGCATGGCATCTCCACTTAGTTAGAAAGCACAGAAATCCTATTCTCCATTACCTTCTGACTTCTTCTGATTTTAATGGGCCATATGTTTCCCGATTCTTCTGTAAGTAACTTAATGCTTTGTGTAATTAAGAGGGCAGATGCTTCCTGTACAAAATCACTGTTAGATCTCCTTTGCCTGGCAGAAACCAACATGGACCAGGTTGTGATACCAGCTTTTATCTGCTGCCAGTAAACTTTAAAATCGCTTAGTAAAATTCAGAGAAAATGATGATACGTCTTACAATTTTCAAGATAACCACATGCATTATTCTAGTTTATTCTGAGACTCAGTGCTCAAGAGAATTTAGCACCTTGTCACTCCCCATAACCCTCTCCCCACCAGCAGACTTTTATGGTGAAAATTTGACCAGATATCAGGCAAAGTTAAAATTCTCTTTAGGTTCTTTTTATTCTTTCTGAAATTTATGTACTCCATAGCATCATTCCAGCTCACCGATTTTTAAGAACCTTTTTTTTTTTTTTTTCCCTATTAACTTCATCTCTGAAAAGCAAGAACTGCAGGTGTATGGTCAAACAAATGTGAGTCATCTGTATAATTTTATATATGAAAGGGACAAAAAGGCATATCACTTTTTGTTTCACATTCTGAGGACTGACTGGCTTTGATCTCACTTAAAATAGCTATAGAATTAAGTCCTTTATCTTGAGTCCTTATTCTGCTTCAAGTTGCTTGAAGGATGGTCTAATTCCTTTTCTTTGTTCTGCTGAAACACTTTAGAACTATCAGAAACTACTGATTTTTACTAAAGCAATGCTTGTTAGAAACCCTGGGTAGGAGTCATGCTGGTGGGGTTCTGCACATATCAGAATCTACTGGAGGCAATAGGAATTTTGAAACTTAAAAACTAGTATGAAAACAAAGTGGTGTATATTCATGTGAGTTAAACATGATCTGTTTGGTAGGGACATGTATTCGATTGCAGTAATGACTATAATTATTCTGCATCCATGCTCATATCCATGGCTTGGGGTGTAACTTTGTAATAACCTCCCACCTCCCATGACTAGGGAGAACCTCCCCACTTTTTTACCTGGCCTTAGCCATATGACTTGCTTTGGTCCAATGAAGGAGGTGGAAGTAACACTGTGCTATTCTTAGCCTAGGTTTCAAGACACCTTGCGTGTTTCTTATAGAGTTTTTGTGCTTTGCCATAGTCAAAGAAGGACATTCCTGGAAGTCTATTATTCTTGGGGAAGGAGAACTGTGGAGCATAGCCAACCCACAGATAAATGAAGAACTCACCTGAGATGAGCTGAGCTCTATAAATGCATAACAAATAGTAATTTGTAGTTGTATGCTATTGAGTTTTAAGGTGACTTGTTTTGCAACAAAAGAACTCAATCTGCATTTGATGTGTTGATGTGTGCTAAAAAGAAGTTCTCTGCCAGAGAGGCTATTGTTTTTCAAAGATTCTTCTAGAAATCTACAACAAAAACTTCGGTAATGAGTATATGCTGTTCTACAAATAACTTTTCAATGGATGAAATGAATAATGTTTAAGGTTTGTCCTTGGCTCTGCCACCATAATTATTTGGGTCGTACCACTCAGATAATCCAGCTAGCTAGCATGTAAATACCTTTAGATCAGGTCTAGAGATTCACTGGTTCTGTGTTCTCCCTACTTCATGCAGGAATGTTTTCTGACCTGACTGTAGAGCTGACTGCATTACAAAAATAATTAATTAATTGATTGATTGATTGATTAATTAATTAAACATAAACAATTATCCTATGACTCATCTTGTGCCTGATTGCTAATAAATGTTTGCCTATTTGGCAAATTTTTCTAAGACTTAATTTCATTGTGAAATATGGAGGCAATCACTACTGTTTTGCACTGGATGCTTCTGGCTCTTCATCTTGCATGGTGCTTTTCATCCTGATGTTCATGGTTAGTACGTTGTGAGGATCACTTAACTGAGCATTCAGTTGCTGCTACAAGACCTTCTAGGACTCTTTCCCTTTGCTCTCCACCATGGCCTCTGGCAGTGTCCCTTTTAGTTGCTGTCTGTCAGTCTAGTTCTCCAAGTGAGAAAGACAAGGACAAGGTCAGAGCCCTTAGTCAACCTCTAAGGGACACAAGCCTTTGTTATTTTAACCTCTAGATTTGGGTTTTTCTTATTCTTTTTCTTTTCCTTTCTCTTTTGCTTACTCTAGTGTAGCCTAGGCTCATGTACCATTTGATAACGAGGCTATTGGCAAGAGGAGATATGGTGCTCACCTGCCTCTAATCACCTCGTGTGAATGACAGTGATGAAACTTGACAGTTATTGAAAGGATAATTTGGCAAAAGTGAGGTTGATATATTTCTATACCAGTGACTCAAATATAGCTCCCTCTGCCCAGTTGAAAATATGTATTGAATCTTCTCTGGCCTGAGAATTAGCTGATAGGGCTCTAATTCTTTCTCAGCCAATATGTAGATTGCTTTAAATTGGATCCTGGTTTCTCATGACTGGGTTCTGCTTTGAAAGGGCGGGATGGAGGGGTGGATATCTGGTTTAGAGGATTCCTGATGGTTTAGGAATAAGTCATATACAACATGGAAAAAATACATATTTTGGAAAGTTAAGATAGTTAAATAAACTTAGAATATTTTCATTTTAATTTTCTCCCAGCAAATACTCAGGGCCAATCCTGGCAAGAGTTTTTCCAGTCCAGCTGGAAACCTTCACCAGCTACCAGGAAATGGTGAGTCTCAAGCCTGCTGAGACAGAAGATTGGAGGGTGTGCTGAACATGTGAATTATGCATTTCAATATGTGTTTTGAGTGGGTGATCTTGTTTTATCTTCCCACACTCCTCTGCTTTAAGTATGATTCTTCCAGTGTAGGATTCTTCATAAGTAGTTGAAGGTTAGGTTAGGTCAACTGGCCAAGACCACATGCACGTTGAGAAAAAATAGCAAGAACACTGCCTTGTGTTCTATCTCCACCAGGGCTCCCTCTTAAAACACACTGGGCACATATTCTTAGTTCTCTTTCGGTATCTCTGGGACCTCTTCCTGGGTAACCACGCACAAGTTCTCCACAGCATGCAGTGGCCCTGCAGTTGGTTATGTGTCCCTGAAGACACATAGTGCCTTTTCTCACCTCTTCCATTGGTCTCCTTTTCTTGTTCTTCATTTTCTTTTCTTGCCACCTTTCCCCTTTTTATCGTTTTCCCTTTTCTCTATACTTTCTCGATTTAGTACTATTTCTTTTTTTTTTTTTTTTTAAGATTTTATTTGTCAGAGAGAGAGAGCACAAGGAAGGGAAGAGGCAGGCAGAGCCATATCTTGATGGGAGAAGCAGGCTCCCCACTGAGCAAGGAGCCCAATGTGGGACTCCATTCCAGGACCATAGGATCATGACCTGGCCAAAGGCAGGCACTTAACTGACTGAGCCACCCAGGTGTCCCAGTTTAGTACTACGTCTTTAGGGATTTAGTGAGAGGAAAATGCATTAGGACTAGATCATTGGCTAAGTAAGTGAGGGAAGAAAGCTGAAATATTTTAATTTTTCTTCTCCTTCTGACCAACCAAAATGAATATGATTAATGGTAGTTTTGCAATATTTCTGAAAGCCAAGTGGTTAAAAATCTGATAAATGTACTTTCTTAAAGTGTTATTTAAAAAGAACAAGCTTATGTCTTATTTCTTTATATAAATCTTCCAGTTGTGAGTAAAAGAAGTGAACAAAAAGAAATAGATTAGCCTAGTCTCACATACCAAGAAATCAAGTAGAATTATACAATAATTCTCACTCTGAATATGCATAAAAAATAAACATTTTAAGCTATGGCTATCTGGGGAAATCTTATGTTTCCATGAGCATTATATTAAACTTTGGTCCTCAACAAATGTGGTCAGAAAATATGTTCATATCCTGTAGTATATCTTTCAAAGGAGAAAAAATTACAGTATGGTTGAACTGATTTAAATATGTGTCATGAAATTATAGTAGGAAGTTCTTGATTTGGTTTGATTGGAGCCTCAACAATATCAGCAGGGGTCAAAGTGAGGGTTTTTTTTATTTGGTTTGTTTTCTTCTTTCTGCTTCGACTTCTGTCCTGTATTCAAGATGCTGCCAGGTTTCCAGGCATTGCACAGACATGGCAATATACTGCAGCAAAAGAGACTGGTTTCTTGGACTTACTTTTTATAGTGAGGGAACATTTTCTAGGAGCAGTGTCTGAAGAAACCTTAAGACCTTATTGGCCTGTATCACATTCTATGCTCACAATGAAATAAAATGGATTGAATCTTGAGGTTGGTATAAGACCACACACTCTGAGAGAGACATGTAAATTATATCAGTGAAAAAGGCAAATATCCATAGTATAAGAAGATAACAATGACTACTAAAGCATTTGAATTTCCATAAAGCATTTGAGTTTCCATATTACAGTTTGTTTTTTTCCTGTTGTCATTCTTGCTGAAACTCGAGTGTATGTATATGTATTTGTTTCCCTGAGAAAGAGAAAGAAAAAGAGATAGTATTCTTATATTGATAGATTCAGCAGGCTCATACAAAGTAGCTTCTTGAACATTAGGAATGAATTTGAAAAAATACATTTTGTTTCAAACGGTGAAGAAAATAGTGAATTATTTATATTTCATATCTGCTAATCCTTCTTGGTTAACCACATCTTGTTTATTTCTTCTCTCAGTGTCTATAGTGTTTCCATCTTTAATTTAGAGATTATACCTTGTTCTGTTTTGCAGCCCACACATAGAAATATCATCATCATTATATGTTTAACTTGTTCTCAGATTGATTAGTCATGGGTATGTATTGCCAAGTACAGTACAGTATATTATATAGAGAAAAGCCACTCTGGGCAAAAAGATGCTTATGCATATGTTTGCATTATAGTGGTGGATAGTTGTTGGTGAAGACTCAATTGTCTTCAGTTGAAGAACAACATTTAGAAGATCCTCAAGTTGCTGCAGGAAACAATGAAAGGAAGGAAACGTTAGTCAAGGGTGAAAGGCACCATATGTCCTCCACTACCTAGGCACAACAGGGAGTCAGCCTAATCGCTGTCTTAATGCACCCTGTTGTGTGTAGGTATCGAGGGCATATGGTATATTTCACCCTGAACTGTGAATTTCCTGAAACAGCTGTAATGTTCTTTTAATGTAGTTTGTGTGAGTCGTTATATATAAGCAGAGATGTTTAAAGCATCCCCTTTCTCCCACTCACAGTAATCGAAGGAAATTTAGTTAATGTACACTTGTAACTATTGAACTTTTCCCATTTTGAAATGTTACCTGCCCAACCCCCACCCTTTACCTCTCTCCTTTTTTCCACAAATCTATTTTTCTATCTCCATTTCTTGATCCTGTTCCCCTTTCCCCTTTTCTTTAGTTAGCAAAGGGCCACTGTTGAGGGAAAGGAGTGAAATTTTTTTCAAGTTGTTCTTAAAGTGACAGCTTGCATATCAAAACTGTTTATATGCATTTTTATTTTTAAAATGTTGAATAAAATTTAGATCTCAATTTCAAGTTTGGGATTTCAAATGTATTAGTAAAAGTAGGAAGCTGTGTTCATTATCTCCTGAAGAGTCCGTTTTTTCCTTAGGGACATTTTATGCTTATTCTGAATTCATACAACGAGTTCTGATTTGCAACTTGTGACTTAGAAACAGTGTAATAGGATTCTTAGATTCAAACAGTAAAACATAACCCAATTGTGAAAAAGAGAAAAAAAAATATCTTATGAGAGTCAAGTGAAGAGTTTAAGTTATGACAAAAATCATGTAAACCTATAGTCAAGGATAAGGGTAAAAGATATCATTTCAGGGAAACATGCTTGATGTGAAATAAATTTGACATAAATGTAACTGTTAAAAAGAAAGTTCATGTGAAATCATTGAAGGTGATTAATAGTTCAAGTAAGACACAAATGACACTATCTTAGGGAACGATTATTTCTCCAGATTCATTGGAGGAAAAAAATGAAAATTCATAGCACTCAATTAGGACCCAAATTAAGTAAGCAATCATTTCCTTCCTTATTTTTTTTTAAGATTTTATTTATTTATTTGACAGAGAGAGAGAGATCACAAGTAGGCAGAGAGGCAAGCAGAGGTGGGGGAAGCAGGCTCCCTGCTGTGCAGAGAGCCTGATGCGGGGCTCGATCCCAGGACCCTGAGATCATGACCTGAGCTGAAGGCAGAGGCTTTAACCCACTGAGCAACCCAGGCGCCCCTCATTTGCTTACTTAAATTAATAATGACTCAAAATTAAAAAAAAAAAACAAACTAATATGTAATAGACTGTAACACTGCCTTCACATGAGGACATTTTATTATAATTTTGAATTATGATAAATGATAGAACTATTTCATTTTGAATATATTTACCTAACTTAAATATATATAGTTCGGTACTCTGAAAATAGATTTTCACATTTTTCTTGGTTGCAGTAGTAGGTGAGATGTAGCCGTCATTCCCCCTTAATGATTAAGGAACTAAAATGCACACAGAAAAGTGTTAGAGCTAAGTTGTTATTAACAAAGCCACCTGCTCAAAGATCTTTGCTTTTGGCAATAAATGGAGCTGGATAGGGACAGATTAGGCTAAGAATTCTTCCAGACATTTATTTGGTGAATAAAGGTTTTGATAACACGCTGTATGCCCTGACTACACACAAATGTTTTAACATCAGTCACATAGTTTCCCAGAAGGGTAAAATAACATTAAAGCCCGCTCTACTACCTTGGAATTTATGATACTTAGTAGCTACAAGATTGTTTATCTTTGTTCAATTTCTGATAAAAAGATTAACCAAGTAAAACTAAGCAAAAGAAATAAGATACAGGAGTCTACTTGAGAAAACTCGATTGGTGTTAAGTATTTCTAAAGTTTTGTACAAGATGTTTAAAACAATCAAATTTCTGTATGTTCTTTAGAGTAGAATCAAATTATCAGTATTAACTGCTCAGGGTCTTTTGATATATAAAGTGGTATTTATTTTAAAATATTTCATAATTCTCATTTAACAGTAATATACATTCTTCTTAATTACTTCATGCAGAGATTTTTTTTTTCCATTTGCATCAAGGTTCCAGTCACTTAAAAAAAAATGACAGTCCTTTGTGATAAAGAACAAATGGGGCAAAGTGAAACCCAGCTTTCTCCTAGTTAGCTATACCAACTGTAGGAAAATTATTTTTCTATACTCCTAATTACCTTATCTCCAGAATGGAAGAGTATATCTAGAGTAGTGCTTTTTAAACTTTATGCATAAAAATCTCTGAAGATCTTGTTAAAAGTACAGATTCTGACTCAACAGGCTTGGATGGTGCCCACTTTTTTGTTTTTCTAAAATGTTCCCAGGTTATGCTGGTTTGCTGCTTCACTTTGAGCAAGAGGCTCATTCTAGTTTCTCATATTCCTTGGCTACAAATGGAAGCATCTAGGGAGATTTTTAAAGTAACCAATACCTAGTCCCACACAGACAATTGAGTGAAACTCTTGATGTGGGGTCTAGGTATCAATATATTTAAAGTTATCAGGTGTTGTGTTAAAATTGAGAACAGCTGTTTGAGATGATACCTGTTTCTGTTCAAGCTTTGTAATAACCCTAGTAGACAAGATGTACTTTGTAAAATCACGTGTTCTATTGGAAAATGGGACAACCCATCAACTACAGGAGATTGGATAAGAAAATGGATAATTTTTCGGATAGTGAATTCACATTAGTGCTACATGTTTCTCACCTAAAGGAGCAAAACAAGAAGATTGAAAAATGTAATTGAATACCACCAAGAGTACCAAGGGGAGATTAAAAATCCATTAAAAAAAATGGTTTGGCTTAGTGGAAAGATTGTAACATGAAGCAAAGAAAAGACAAAGGTCAAGGCCATATTTAATTAATTATTGGAAAAACCACATGTAATTAACAGCTGTGTGGGATAAATATCCATGTCTGTGTACTTCTAAAGATGAAATGAATCTGCTCAAGTGTGGGCCTGTGACCACAGAAGAATGTTTAGTTACTCTTAGCTGGCTAACCAATCCTTTGGTCCCATGAAACAAAGAGTGTCCATACCACCAATTATAATTACAGCCAGCTCACTCTTCTGCACCTCCTGTCCAAACTCTTGATTTAGTTTTCTGACAACTTAACAGTTTCTGACATGCCACAGTATAAATTTCCTTTGTTTACATTAAAATGTAGTGACAGAAACTTTTGTCTTATTTTCTTTCTTATATCCAGGTGCCTAAACAGTACAAGAGTGCAAAATATGTGTCTTAGGCAAATATTTGTTGAACAAGTAAATGAAATGAAACAAAGATATTTAGAAAACGATAACAAAATAGCAAAAGAAAAAGGGAAGATGAAGAACACCTGAAAGTAATGTAACATTGTGTATCAACTACAATAAAAGATAAAGTTGAAATAACAGATGCTTGGCATCTAAAAAAAAAATATATATATATATATATCTTAGGAGGTCTAAGAATCTCTTCTGACTCCTCCTACGAGCTAGAGGAATCTTTATATTGCTTTTATATGAAAGGTTGGCCTTATAAACTATTATGTCTTGAATATTTTAAAATGTCTGTACCATAATGCTGTCAAGTAACAAAATGCAAGTAACAAAATGCAATTTAAAATTCCACAAAAACTCTTAAAGTTTTACGACTAAAATATTTCAGATATCATATTAGGTACTTAAATTATTAAAGTCCTTAACTTAATTCGATTGCAGAAAATTATTCTTGCATATTTGCAAGATGAACTGAAAACTTATAAACTATGTTTGTTTTTTGTTTTTTCCCTTGTTCAGAGAAGTCAGTAATCTTCAGATTAAAATTCTCTTTTGGGGACACAGTTGATTCTACTATAAAATAAATGCAGACTCCTCTAAATTCTGAAATGTATTTATTCTAAATTCTTAGAATTTAAGGTACCAATGGGAATCCAACAATGGGACCGAAAGAGTGACACTTTTTCCATGTCCTTACTTTTGAATAAACACAATGGGAATTTTTATTTGTGTGTGATCTGGGTATGAAGGGAAACTTGTTTGTTCACTTTACATATCTAAGAAGTGTATAATTTAGTATATTCTATGGTCTTTTAATGTCATGTTTAAGTGAAAACAAAGGAGAGCAAAGGCAGCAGTGGTGTGGTTTATGTCTATTTTCTGGCTTGATGGAATCTTTGTTAGCCTAAAGTCTTGATAAACAGTTTTGAGTGCCAGCTTAACTGATAATTTCTTATTATTTATGGATGTTCTACTTTACTGGTTTTGTTTTTCTTTCAATTTCCTATTCTTTAAACTATGTACAGGAGGGGAAATGTTTATCACAGCACTTCTTTTAAAGACTATAAACAATTATATTTTATGGTGTCTATAATGATAAATTGGAACTTGATTTTGCCACAGTGTCTTTAGATAATTATAGCTTCTTTCTGCTAGGTTGTACCTTCATTCTGTTTTTTTCTACTCTATTCCATATTAACATCTTTTGGTTTTAAAAATCTAAATCAACAACAGTCAGCTTTTATTTCTCTAAATACTGCTGAAAGCAGACAGTTGAGACACTTGAATCAAATGTGAATTTTAGGGAAAATATATTCTTATTTGTGTTTAATAACGTGGTTGAATCAGTGGGGAGATAAAAAGGGGACAGTTGCTTATAAAGAGAGGCCTATTTCCCCTCCATTAAGTTTAATTGCAAACATTTTAGGAATAATGAATCACTGCTGACCATAGGCCACTTCATCATCATTCTGTGGTCATTGTGGGTGCTTGTGGGCACAAGTTTTCTATTTCAATTAGTAGTGGGAAGAAATTGTAAGCATATTTGTAATATTGTAGGAACCTTTTGTAAGTTGCACATGAAAGTGGAAGAAAAATAATTCCTTAGAACCCGTTGGCCTACTAAAACCTAAAACTTTTACATCATGGAAGTTAAAAAAATGACCCCTTTCTTTGTGGTTCTCTGTATTACTCAGGTGGGACAATCTGAAAAACTATTTATGAGAAATGTTAAAATATGCTTTGAGAAAACCACCATAACTAGATTTTAAAATTGTTTTGCAAAGCCTTGGGCAGTTTAAAGAGCTAACCAAACAAAAGATGTAAAATTACTTTAGTTGTTCTCAAGCCTGCAACCATCAAAGTAAAACAAAACTGGCTGCTTTGCGTTGATTGTAGAAATAATGCAGATGGATACTCCAATACAAGGCAGAATTTACTAGTTCTTAGAAAAGAGAAAATCATGGCAAGTGGGGTCATGGGGTTCTGCCACATGAAGCATCATCAACATGCAAATATTGTCTTTTTTTTAACATGCAAATATTTTCTGATGGGAAATATTTTAATAGATGTTTAGTAACTAGACTCAGAAGGCAGGATGAACAGAGGGGGATCACAATGGTGATATATGCCCACAATAAAGTTTTTCATTGGTATATATAATTAGGAATTCAATTTTAGTACCTGTTTGAACTAAATATGGTAAATTCAGTGTTTAAACAAACAAGATAGAAATAATAGAGGTTGGGCAGTAGGATTTATTTTTCTTACTTGATTATGAACAGAAAAGCCTACTAATTCTAGGGTATACATAGCTTCAGGGATCTGACATAGAATCTTAGATATTAAAAAATAAGGCAAATACACACACACACAGAAACCCCCAAGTATATTGCTGTATGTACAGGTATGCATATAAACGCAAGGAAAAAATAATGATTAGTAACAAAGGATGGAAAGTAGGTAAAGTGTTTACTTATAAAATGGGAGATCAAATAGGACTGGAACAAAGGGGAACTTTGTTACATAATTTTAATTTTTACCAGAAGTCATGTAGTGATTTCGTAATTATTTTTGGCAAATTATTTAAAGGAAAAGGGAAGATGAAATTTAGGCCCTTGAGACAGAAATTGTAAAACTAGAAGATGATTAATGTTTCCAAGTTTCAAAGTAGTTAGGGTGGCCAGAAGCAGCAGATGGAAAACAGAGTTTGAACTTCAAAAATACATGTCTCCTTCAGGCCTTTGCACCTTGCTTGTTTGTTTGCCTCCTTCCACACAGTCCCATGGCTTTAGCTCTTCTCACAGATGGTTACAAGATGGATTCCTTCACTTTGTTTTTTATCTCTGATAAAATGACATTTCTTTGGGTGGTCCAGACTCCCCTTTCTAAAACATTGCCTGCTGCCGTTCCTTCATCTCATTAACCTCAATTAGTTTCCTTCATAGCCTTTTTTACAATATGACATAATTTCAATTATCATTATGTTAAGATGTGTTTTGAGCACTGGAATATAAACTCTATGAGGGCAGGGACTGCGGCTTTTTCTCTTTTTCAGCACCTACAGCAGTGCTCAGCATGGAGTAGTTGCTAAAAACGTACTGAAAAGGAGAAAAACTCTTATAGAGCCTTTAAAGTTGCTGTTAGGAGCAAAAGCCAAATAAGGTGTAATCTAAAATAGGATGCCAAACAGAATATTAACAACTCTTATGAAAGTTAATTTGTTCTACTTACAAATAATCTTATATTATGTCTTATATTTCACGTCTTAGATATTTGAATGTCTCTTGGTATTAAATGGATAATTTTAAGTTAAAATCCAATGTAGAGAAAATTATAGCTTAATATTAAGTCTGAACCATCTCTTCCTAATGGGACTTTTTAAAAAGTTGTTCTGTAGTCCCTAATTTCTCATCACTTCTGTATGTGGCTACCATAGTGGGTCTGAAGGAAGAAACAATGGCCTGGGGTTGTTGTCTTGGCTCAAAAGCAAACTATTGCAGAAATATATACATTAATATGTATGTTGAACTTATATTTTTCTTTTCCTCCTATTTTCTATTTAACTATCTATTGGCTATTCCTATAAGCATATAACACACTCAGATGTATGGGTATTTGATTAGAAAGCTTTTTAGTTATTGTGTCATTATCTTGTTGGGAGAATATTTTATCTGAGTTTTTTAAATTATTACTTATTTGAGAGAGACAGAGAGAGAATGAACGGGGCCGGGGGGGGGGCACAAAGGTGAGGGAGATGCAGACTCCCCTCTGAGTAGGGAGTCAGGCAGACACTGGGCTCCATCCCAGGATCCTGAGATCTTGACTTGAGCTGAAGGCAGGCGCTTAACAGACTGAGTCACCCAGAAACCCCTTGTCAGAGTTTTATACTGGATTTTATATGCCAAATAGAAATAATTATGAAATTCTGTTCAAAATTGTTCAAAATTGTAGGATTTACAAATACCCTCTCCCTTTTTTTTTTTTAAGATTTTATTTATTTATTTATTTCACAGAGAGAGAGAGAGATCACAAGTAGGCAGAGAGGCAGGCAGAGAGAGAGAGGGGGAAGCAGGCTCTCCGCTGAGCAGAGAGCCCGATGCGGGCTCGATCCCAGGACCCTGAGATCATGACCTGAACTGAAGGCAGAGGCTTTAACCCACTGAGCCACCAGGTGCCCAAATCCCCTCTCCCTTAAAAATACTCGATAGTTCAGCATTTTAGAACAAGCAAGCCTTGCCTTGAATATAATGGTGAAGGCAGAACCCTCCAAAACTTCAACTAAAATGTAAATATTGGAAAGGATACTTTATTTTTTACCTATGATGAGAGAAAGTGATTTTTTTATTGATTTCTCCTTGCATATTTTATCATCAACACTCCAAAAATTAATTTCATTTTGTTGTTGCTTAATTGAGTGACTAGATTTATATGAAAGATGTTTAATATCACTAAAACCACAAGTAAAATAGTGAATTTAAATTGTAAAGGGCTTCAAATAAGCATGTGAAATGTTACTATTAATGTTATGAATGCTAGACACCAAAAATAATTTTTAAAATAACCAAATATGGTAAAGAAAGAAAATGCATGTTCAGGTAAATATAAATTTCTGACACTGAGGATTATGTAGGAAAAAAAATTTGTTTTAATTTGAATAGCTAAAAGGATTTCTCATCTGAATGGTGTGTATGTGCATGTGTATATTAATCACCATAAGGATTATGATAATTTAGAATTTTAGAATCACTCAAGGCATTTTATGACCCCCAGTCATCACAGTGTTGGAAGTGGGTCTAAAAATGAGTTATTTGTAAGAATGCAAATCGCAAATCCCAGGACCCTAAAGCCCACCATTCTGAGTTTATCATTTTTTTTAAAGATTTAATATATTTATTTTGACAGAGAGAGAGAGAGAGCACAAGTAGGCAGAGCAGCAGGCAGAAGGAGAGCGAGAAGCAGGCTCCCCGCTGAGCAGGGAGCCTGATGTGGGGCTTGATCCCAGGACCCTGGGATCATGACCTGAGCCTAAAGCGCTGCTTGACTGACTGAGCCACTCAGGCGCCCCTGCCATTCTGAGTTTTAAAAGCTCATCCCTAATAATTCTTATATACCCCCAATTTTAAGAACTCCCCTTTGGCAATATTATGAAAGAGGTAATAATGCAATAAGTGCAATAATTATAGCAATATTATTACTAATAACTGATATTTCAAATGTACTGATTATTACCACCATTAATCATGTTACATGTTTTAACTCCTTTACTAATTGCAGTGACCCTATGTGGTAGATATAACCCAAACTCCATTTTACTATTGAAGAAAGTGTGGGACAGAGAGGTTAAGTAATTAACATAGTGTGTAAGTGGGGGAGTCTGGAGCCAACAGTGGAGCCTGCTTCCTGAGTTTGCCTTATCAGCCCTTTTAGAATTCCCTCATGTCTGATCCATGCCACACACTGTGGGTCAGAGATGAAGGTAGCATAGTCCACTCTCAAAGGCCTAAATGTCCGGAGGGGAGACAGACAAACACTGCGACAAATGCAAATTTGATTTAGGCATTAGATGATCAGGAGAGGAAAGACTATTAATATCTACAGAGAAATCTTCACAGAGGAGACAAGCCAAACTTAAAGACTAAGTGGAAATGGCAGATAGATGATGGCAGCATTTATTTGCCATATACAGTTCCAGCTGTGCTGTACTGCAAAGTCACAGAACATTAAAGCATGACACATTTAGAAGAAAGTAGTTTAGCATGGCACAAATGTAATGTGTCAGATAAGGACAAATGGACGGAGGTGGAGCTGGAGAGGTAAATCAGGGCAACTTATGAAAAAAATGAAGAAAATGGCTTTAGTGGCCATGCCAAGTCCATAGGCAAAGGTATACAGATTTTTTCTTTCTATGACAACAGTGCCCTCTTGAGTTGTGCAGGCCAAAACCCTCACTGATACGTGTAGTGGGAGAGTGGTCATGGGACAGCGTTAAAGAGTGGAAATAGTAAGATCAGATTTGCTACAAATTTAAACCAGTGCTTCATAAAGCATGCATGCCTAGGACCATAACCCACCAAAAATATGATTGGATTTGGGTAGATCTAGTCTCAAAAGACCTTTGCTGGGAAGTCAAAGTTCACCTATACTCTTCCTTCAGGATTCTTAAAAATGTAAATATCTTTATAAAGTTGTCACTACTGGAGGCAAGGACTCTATCAAAGAAACGTTATGGGCTCAAGAAAAATAATAATTGACTTAAGACAGAGTGGCCACATAATACACTCTTTGGGTTTTGCTCTATGCACTGCATTTTGCTCCATCATTTGAGAAACTGATGGGGATTCTAACAAGCTCAAATAAAAGCACTTCTTAATAGCTTAACTTTCTGGGCAGGGTGGCTTTGTCACTTGGGTATCATGGCAGGAAGAGGACCAGCCACCTCAGCCGCTTGCTAGGGCAAGCATCCCAGAGCATTTGCCAAAGAAGCAAGTTTCAAGTGATGCAGCAAAGCAGACAGAAACAGAGAGCAAACTTCTTAAGAAACCTTAAAGAGTTTGTGAAAGAGGCAAAAAGATAAACATTTCCAATAAATTAAAGAGTGGAGAAAAATCTATATAAATTAAGGAATGGAGAAAACTGTGCACCTAAACAGGAAGGTGAACTTTAAAAACCACTGAGAGGATGATTGTAGATGAATTGTTAAAAATAGAGTAGTAAAAGTAAGCAGACTAGGCTTAAAAAAAAAAAAAAAAAACTTGTAGGAAAAGAAAAAGTTAATAAAAAAGAGGAGAAATATTTTAAGATGTGATAGATCTGATAATGTTAATGCGGCGATGAGAATGATCAGGGATGTTCCTGACTTTCTGAAATAGTTATCCGATAAGTCCCTAGCCAAGATTCAATCTCATGCAGATTTGATGCCATGTACTGCCTTCTCTCAGTCATAGCAATCTAACAAATTCTGTGAACCCTATTTTAATTATGATTTATTAACTCATTACACAGAAGGTCACATTGTTTCCTCCAGAGAAGGTTCTATCCCTAACCCACTTTGCAGGGTTGTGGGGGAGGGGTGTCTGGGCATAGATAAAGGTGGATTGCGGTTATACCCTCTGCTTATACTTGTAAAAATATGCTGTAATGTTTTTCCTTCAAGGTAAATTTTAAAAATTGAATATTTGTGGAATGGAGCAGCTTTTGTTTGTTGATTTTTTTATGGAGACGATTTAGATCGAGGATAACAATAATACTGTATTCGTATGTATAGAGAATTATAAACTCTGAGGAAAAGTATTAATAAATATCTTTTAAAGTACATTACGTATAGGCTGAAAAACTAGTGAAATCTCTGAGTTTATACTTGACCTTATCCAATTTTTAGAAATGCAGAATCAGTCTTGTAAGAATAGATTATAAGAATATCGTAAGTATCTGGGTGAGTGAGTGGAAAAGTACCCGATGAGTATTAGTGTCAGCTAGCGCAGTGTAAACTGGTGAAGAATAAAATACTTAAACTGTACGCACAAAAAAAAGGCCTCTGAGGTATTGATTCCTATTCTTGGCTCATAGTTCACACTTATAACATTTGCCTTGCCTCTGCTGAGTCTTTATTATCCCCTATGTTGTCCCAATCTCCATTGCATAACTTGGCCCAGCACAATGGCTTGAGTGGATCAAGGTATATCTTTTAAATCCAGTAAATTTTCCCCCAGTAATTTCAGCTCTACCCATGACTTTGTAAGAATGGCAACAAAATATGGGACATGATCAGGAAGGACATTGGAAACAGAGTGTTATCCTGCTGGCAAGGGATAGGTTACACATACACACTCATAATGATGTGTACAATTATGGTTTCTGCATTTCCAGAAGATAAAAATAAATGAAAAGACATGCAAAGCAATGTGCAACAGGTAAGAAGAGAGCAGTTATGCTCCACAATAAAATTATAAAAAAATCTGTGGAGGTGACAATTGAAAATATACCATAAATTATTGAGGTTTTAATGAAAAAATAATTGTCGTAATAACACTCATAGTTACTCTATGTGTATTTTTAAATAAGGCATTTACTTCTTCATTTACATCTCCCAGTAAGCATGTGAGACAGAATATAATTATTTCTCTTCATAGGCGAAGGAATTGAGCCTCAGAGTAATGACAAACCTGACCATAGATCAGGGCAAGAGTAAGTTCTTGAACCTTAGGTCCACCAAATTCACAAGAGTTTAGAAATCAAAATTTTTAGAAAAAGAATGTAAGGTTTTTATTTGAAATGGGAGTGTGTGACTTTACGAGCAAATACTAGGAAATACTATTCTACGGGGTGAAGAATATATGCTTTTAAATTAAGAGGTAATGTGAATAGGTTTGAAAAGGATTTGAGAACTTTACTCAATCCCCTTGATATAGTTTGGTGCTGGCTTTATCTTTAAAGTTGAATGAAGAAGATGTCTTGTTTCTTCCTGTGGAGTTCTCCCTAAGCTCCTCTTGGGGAGCACTGAAATGCCAAAGCTTCTGGAACAACCTGCAAAACCTTTGACTTTGAGAACTGAGAACTTTAAGCTGTAGTTGAAATTTTGTTTGTGGTTAAGATGTACCAAAGAGCAACTGAATATTGCCAGAAAAGAAAACAAAAGAAAACATGAGGCAAAGTGGTAGATGTATGATATATGTTAGAAATTCCATTAGTTTTTGTAACAATTTTTCTAGGAATAGAAGATAATAATTACAGTGGAAGTATTCTTGAAATACATCATACTACAAATAAAACTGTTATGATGCTACATTTATTCAGAGACAGAATGTCTGGCTTTATAGCAAATGGACAGAGTAGAATCAAAGTCCTTGAAGAATTTAAACAGATATGACAGGTTTTTATTATCATCATTTTAAAATTTTCTAATATGTATTTCTCCATTATAGAAAATATTGCTGTGTAAATCTAAATGCTTTTCAATGTCCAAAGCTATAGAAAACAATACATTGGGGAAGCTTATATTTATTTCTTTTTTATTTTGGTTGGGCTTTGCTGGTTTGCAAAGTCTTTACTTGAGAGATATGAAGAATGAACACACTGAGAAAACACATTATATAACTATAATATATGCATTTGCAAAGCTATCTTTGTGAAATTAGTAATAAATCATAACAGCTAATTAAATACTTAAAAAATTACTTTAAATATTTAACAAAATGATAGAGTCCATCGACAACCTTCAGTCTTCATGTGGACTCCAGCAGTTCACTCAAGCTTTTCAATGTCAGAGCAAATTGAGAGATGGAAGGTGACACATCTAGATGCATATTATGCCAACGCATTCAGGTCAGACATTTCTGTAACGAGAATTATAGCTTACATTTAATAAACACCTGCTATGTGAAAAACACTATGTTAAGTGCTTTATATGCAATGCATTATTCAATTTTCATAATGATTCCGTAAAGTGATACTCATTATTTCTGTTTTTAACAGACGAGGAATTTAGCTTATTATTAATTAGAAAATTAATAGTTAATATTAATTAACTAAGTAAAGCCAAGTGGGAGTACAAAGTTTTCAGTTGTCTGATTCAGAGATCCATGGTCTGAAACACTAAATTATAATACAGATATATCATAAATTAATTAGAAGAAGAAATACTGTTTATGGAGTAAACATAATCTAAAATATACTCAGTCCTCAAACCAACCAACTAAACATATGTATATGATGGGGCAGGCAGGCAACAATGAGGTTTGGTTATTCATATACAGTAAGGTTTTACTTTATGTAAGCAGGTGATTTTTTTTTTAATGAAAGGTAGTGGAAAGTTTCTACCATATAAACGGGTCGGAAAAGCTTTTTAAAGCTTCAAGTACGAAGATAGACTCTTAATGGATACAGAGAAACTATGGTTGAAGAATGACTATTTCCAGATGATCCCATGTAACTGGTGTTCTAGTGGAAGAGGAATAATCGGTATTAGAGAGCTATTTGCAACATTTCAAGAAGAGAAAAAAAAGAATAAAATTTCCATAGAATAAGACTATCTGGTAAAAATGAATCTTTGTGTTTATGGAGATAATAATGAAATTTATAGCTTGGTGTTGAAAATATCTATAGCATATTTGTGTGTGTGTATATATATTATATATATATATAAAACAATCATGTATTTGGAGATATTTTTCAAGTGATATAAATAAATATTAGTATGTAGTAAAGGCAGTTAGAACTTGAGCCAATTCATGTAACATGTAGTAGCTCTATAGTTATGCTAAACCGCTTTAAAATACAATGATCTGATATGCCCAGGGAAGATTTGTTAGAAACAAAAGATATGTTATTGTAACCACCGATACTTTGGTAGCTACTGATATGGTGACTATAGATAGAATAGAATTAATTCAGAAACAGTGGCTTTTCTTGGGTATCAGGTGCAGCTGACTGGGCAGGTGCTAACTGCTTCATATCTGTTTCTCTAGCAGTTTTTTTTAAGCCAGCATACATGTGGCTAGATCTGGACACAGGCAATCATTAATTCAAGTGATGAAGATCTTTTCTAAACTGGTGTTGTTCGGACTGCTGATCACCATCTAGGAGAGGGTTATGCAATCAATTTAGGAGGTCTTATAAATATTTTCTGTGACATAGAAATGAAAGAACTGGCAATGTCCAAATGGCTCTCATGGTCTAAGGATGACAGTTTTATGAAATATTCTGTTGGAACCATAGATGTGTGTGGAGGGGGTGGAGGCTGCGCAATGGAGAGTTATAGAGACTTATGTACAGTTCAGGAAGTAAAATGTGTTTCTGCCTGTGAATGGAGACTAAAAACACAAATTAACATTTCTCTGGGACATCATCATGGAAAAACTGATAAAAACTCCCATTGTGGACACCTAATAATGTTGGGGTCTCCCCAGTCCAACTTTTGGGACTTTTATTTAGGAACATGATTTGTTCTACTTCCTTTGTCTGTGGAGTCTATCCTGTCTCCCTATGATGTAAACTGTATTTGGTGCTCAGGCAGGGGAACTTTGTAAATTATTTCTTTGTTGATGAGTTCATCATCTACGCTGTTTCCAAATGAATTTTCCCAACCACACCTCTGCTGAGAGCTGTCTAATTGTTCTCCATATGGCCAAGGTTAATTTTAAACTCTTTAATGTGGCATAAAAAATTATTAGCCATTGGCCCTTGCCAGTTTGTTGAGCCTTATTTCCTATCGTTACTGTACAGAGACCTAAGAGTCAGTAAACTGAAATACTTGCTGGACCAGGTTGAATGAGGGCATATCAGATGTTTATGTTTAAGCTCAGTTCTGTCCTTATTTATTCTTTATTTCTCTCTTTGTAAACGAGTAAACCTTCAGTTTGTTCTTTAAGTCTTTATTGTCTTTATGTTTCACCCTCTATGTGAAACCTTCACTGATACTCCCCACCGAGCAACAGTAAGATGGTTCATCTTTTCTGCCTTCTGTTCTTTCTCCCATTATGTCTTATATAGTTTCTTATTCCAAATGTACAATATAGCTCTTAGAAAATAATAAGAGAGTATTAACATGTATTTGTTGAATGAATACTTGTCAGGAATCATGGAGATATATATAAAGGTATTAATATTTTCTGGATGCTCCTTTTTCCCCAAAACTAAATAAATATTAATTAATATACCAACACTGCAAAATTGAAAATGAATTTCTACATGATATAATGAAATCATCATCATTTAGTAGACATGATGGTTTGAGCCCTGCAAATAACTGCTTGTCTAAGCTGTTCTTGATGAGTTATTATTTTAGTCTGTAGAACAGTGAAGGGAAATGATTTGTTTCTGTAATTATAAATAGTTTCTGTGTCATGTGTGTTTGTGGGTTTTGTGGGCAGAAAAGTGAGAAGCATTTCTATAGGAAACATAATAGAGAGAATGGGAGAGAAAGACTTTATGAAAAGAAAACAAGTGTTCATGTTTTTCACCAATGATTCTGGTTTGGAGAGCATTTGATGTCTACCAAGAAGTATAAAACAGGACTTTAGGTACAAAAATGTATTGAATCAGTCATCTATCTTAAAGTAATAGGGATGTAGATACAAATTCAAAATGTTGTTTTTAATTTTTAACAACAAGCAAAACTGAATTAAAATGATAATATGCTTGTATTTTTAAATATAAAAAGAATGGTTACCTAAGAGAAATTAAAATTTTGACCTTTATTATTTTGTAAAATTGTACTCCTCTTCCTTGTGGAAAATGAAGAATTTTCCTTTAGCCTTTGAACACACACCATAAATTAGATAAATTTTTCTTGGCATGTAGTTTTTCAGTCACACTACTGCTTAATAGATAATCAAAGGGAGAGTGAATCCGTATCTTACAAATGTAATCATAAATAGATATTTCACACTAATGTTGGCAAGTGTGATCTGAAATATTGGACAGATGTGTAATATAAAGAGATTAAACTGACATCTATGTTTCTGATAGTGAGGTGTGGATTCCAGAGACAGAAAGTTAGGGAATGATGGAGCTAGACATTCAAGTGGAGTGCGAAAGAACAGGTTTGGGAAATGAAGGTAATGACTCAATTTTGTAAAACCTTCTTTTATGATTCCTATTCGACTTGACACTGTATAAAGTGTGTATTTTTATGTATTATTTTTAAAGGACGGAATATAACATGTATTAGGTCTTGCTATGGGTCTTTTTGGAATAACCTGTGAAGTAAATACTTTTATTTATAACCTTTTTATAGCCCATGTAATATCTTTTTTATAGGTCAGGCAATATGTGCATATTCCTCAACAAGCATTTTTCTCTCATGTATTTAAAATATTGTTCCCTTAGCGAGACTTGAGGGAAATCCTTGTAGGCAGGGACTGCACCCTTAGACTGGTAATAAGGTTCAATTTCTTAGACTTTGTACTAAAGAGGACCCTACTCTAGTCCTGCTCTAGCTCTGCCTGTTCCTATGGGACATAAAGTCCATAGGGCCAGTTGGATGTACTTACCTATGGCCCATATCCTACCCTCCTCACTATGCCTCTAGTAACTGAAAATGAGCGTAAACTCCTAAATCCAGGATTCAAGGCCTGGGCATGATCAAGTAACCTATCTCATTCCTGGTACCCTTTACCTTGCTCATACAGTTCTGGACAAACACTTGTCTCATTTTATTCTTTAAAACATCAAGCTTATCCTTGCCTTAGGATCTTGTATGGGATATTTTCTCTACTTCCTATACTAGGGTCTCCATTTTGAAGGATAAATACTTTCCTGTGGTCAGCTTTCAGATGAAATGTCATATCCTCAAAGAGATTTTCGCTGACCATCTGTGTCTAATAAATTATTTTGTATCTACTTCTTTTTAAAATATTTTCTACTATATGTATATGTATGTGTGTGTTGGTCTATTTGGAATACAAATTCCCTGAGAGCAGGACTTTATCTTCTCTATCATTGTCTTCTGTAAAATCTCTAGTGCCCAGAATGGCCCTAGAACATAAGAAATACTTAATAAACATTTGATGAATCAGTGATTATTGAACGAATTGTCTGGAATAAGCTACATATTCAATAAATGCATAATGTTTGAATAAATGAATGAACGAATACATGAATACATGAAAGGTCACATCATTTTTATGACTCCAAAGCTTATGGTTATTTCATTATTACCCACTACTTACATCTATTCTGTGAACCCAAGTGAACTCCTAAACTCTCACAAAGTTTGAGACAACAGGATGGTTATACACTGTAAAAAAAAAAAAAAATTGCAGATTCTTTTCTTTCTTACCCTTGCAATTCACATGACAGATCCTCCCATCAAAATGTGGAGCCTATCTCTCCTCCTTGCATATGGGTCAGCCATGTCAGACCCATGCTTTGCATGATGAGTCATTCTAAACATGATGGCAAGCAGAGCAGCTTTCTTTCTCTTGCTGCTGTGGAAAACCCTAGGGCAGCCATTTGAAAAAACCCACACTATTTTAGTAGATGGTGAGAAACGTGTAGCACAGTCCCCTCAGTTGCCCCAAGAGTCTGACTGTCAACTGCCAAATGTGTAGGGGTAATACCATCCTGGATCACCCATCCTTCAGCTGACTTTCCAAATAACCACAGTCACATGTTTGAGTTCATCAGATATCAAGTGAACTGATTCAGTCCTGAAGAATTATCCAGCTTCCCCAATATGACTGATTGTTGTGTAAACCACTAAGTCTGAGTGCAATTTGCTACACAACAAAGGCTAACCGATACTGAGTCTATCTGGAAAAAAACGAAAATAGGTCCTGCTACAACTGTGTCCTTGTAAGTTTAGGTAGCTTCTTAAAATGTAAATATTAAACTGGGATACAGAAAAATCATTTTGCAGTGGCCATTCCTAGAGACTCTTTAGGAGTGAAATGCTTCATTTGTTTAGCAGAAGAAAGATTAGGATTTGCCTTGATATAATTGATTCGATTATGAGTCATTTTTTATCTATATCGTAGGTGATATTTAAGTGACAAACTGAAAACAAGTCACAACTTAAATATTACAGAGGTAGAATTAGAATAGATAAAAACAAGGGTTTCTCCTAGATGCTGACATCACAGGATTGCTGTGAGTATGTTAAAGTTGGAGTAGTAGTAATGGGACCACAATTTTAGAACATCCTGTTCGATCCATGGCTTAAATAAATTTTGATGTTGTAAATGATTCCAAAGTTATGGTTGAACATCAAGTCATTTAAGTATCATTGAATGGCATATTTTGATACACACTGAGAAACACCATATTATTTTGCTTAAAAAAGGAAGTTTTGCTGAGAGAAGCTGTGACCTCCAAACATATTCTAATGAATGATTCCAATATCACACTAATCTGATAGTTGAATTTGAATTGCTAATATCATAAAAATTTTCTGCTTATGTTGCCACTGTTTATACTTACTCTTGCTAAGCCAGATGTCTAATATCCATCCTGCACCTATACATTAAACTTCTAATCTTGGAGAAGAAAAAAATGAAATAGCTTATTTTTGTTGTTGTTGCTGTTACAGTTCATCTTTAAGATGTAAGGGTAAGATAGATTTTTATCATAATATATTATATTGGTATATATTCCCTTTTCTTCTAATGTTTTTCCAGACCATTTGGTACTTTGAACTATCCTGCCAATGACAATATGATTCAGTCTGTAGCATTATGGCTTCCTGGTCAGAAATCATATGTGTGATTCCCATGTCTTGTATAAGTGGTCTGTCCAGGCCATTCTAAAGTTCCATCTGCCAGTATAGACACTATCATTGTAATGAAGGAGTGAGATGAAGTTTCTCACCATTTACTAGAAAATAAATTCTGGACATACAACAAAAAGGAACAAGGATTGAGAATGGAGTCTCCCTATTTCAGTCAAGTAAAGACCTTGAAATAGACTAAAACCCTGTATATACTTCCATAACACATCCAGTATGTATTTTGCATTAAGATATTTTCTTCTTTTTCTCTAAATACAGTATCTTAGACAGTATTCCCAATGATGGAAGCCTGGATTCATCCAATCTTGACCATATTATTTTTTTTTTCTGAATGAGCCTTTGTCTAATACTTTACATATTCCTCCTGTAGTGTTTTAAAATATTTCCAAAGGTCTTCGATACTCCTCTTCTCAAAAGGCGCAGCTTAAATTTTACCTTCTAACCGCATGTGGGCTTGACTTAGTAACTATCTTCTAATTAAAGAGAATGTGGCAGAAGTGATGGCATGTGACTTTTGAAACAAGGTCCTAAAAGGCAGTGTGATTTCTTTTTTGCTCTTTCCTGGAGAAACCAGCTTCCAGGTTGTGAGGATGCTGGGGCAGTCCTTTGGAGAGGTCCATGTAGCAAGAAAAAGAGGCCTCATTTCAACAACCATTTTGGAGGCATCTAGACCATCTTAGAAACTATCTTCCAGCTCCAATCATGTCTTTAGATGACTGCAGTCTTTACCAACATCTTGACTGTGATTTCATGAAAGAACCAAAGCCACCACCAGTCAGCTAAACTGAATTTCTGACCCACAGAAATAGTTCAATAATAAATATTTATTGTTTTATTTTTAAGTTTTTATTTAAATTCCAATTAGTTAACTTACAGTGTAAAATTAGTTAGAGGTGTACAATATAGTGATTCAATACTTCCGTATAACACCCAGTGCTCATCACAAGTTCATTCCTTAATCCCTATCACCTATTTAACCTATCCCCCACCCATCTCTGCTCTGATAACCATCACTTTGTTCTCTATAGTTACTATTTATCATTTTAAATAATTATGTGTTGAGGTTATTTGTTACACAACAATAGCTAACTAATACATCCACTACAGTAATCAGCAAATTCAGTAAAGTTGTCAAATAAAAATGTTTCTCAAATGTTGATTGTCAATACCTTTTCTGTCTTGAAAATGAGTAGTTTGTCTGAAATGCCTTCTTCCTCCTTCCATGAAATCCTGTGAGTGTATTTTCAGGAAATTGTAAGTTTTATGATATGGACAGTTAGGAAAAGGGCTTCATGTAAAATTATAATATAAAAAGTATAGAGTTGAAAAACTATAAATACATGTATAATTACATATAAGAATGCATGTCTGTAGTTACCTGATCTAAGATGTTATTAATGCAAACTTGTTGGCACATGAGCATCTTTTCCCCTGTATCTCTCTACATTAACTGGCATGTGCGGACATTTTTTCTTTGAAAATTTATAAGAGGAAAGAGTTTGGAATTGGGAAATAATGCTAATAGTGGGAGACTGAGTAAGATGTGAGAAAATGTATGTTTCATGGCCAGCTCCTTGGGTTAAGTTTGATTTCCTACAGTAGAGAAGGAAGGGCCTTACGATGACTTAACCATTCAAGAAGGAATATGTCAGGGTGCCTGAGTGGCTCAGTTGGTTAAGCAACTGCCTTTAGCTCAGGTCGTGATCCTGGAGTTCCAGGATCGAGTCCCACATCAGGCTCCCAGCTCTGTGGGGAGTCTGCTTCTCCCTCTGACCTTCTCTCCTCTCATGCTCTCTATCACTTTCTCTCTCTCTCTCTCTCTCTCAAATAAATAAATAAAATCTTTAAAAAAATAAAAAAAATTAAAAATGAATATGTCAGCTAGGCTGACAATCATCTGTGCTCATGCCTAGAGACTCATAAAAGGTGAAACTTAATTATGAAAGAGGTCATTTTCCTATTCTTTCATACAAACCATCAATATCTTGTGTTTCAACGTATCTTGGTATACCTTGAGATACATGGAAGATGCCTTATACAACATGATTTAACATCCTTAGGAAAAGAAAGGTGGAAGTAACATAATGGGCAGTGGCAGGAGGGTTTTAGCATTTGGCTTAACAGGAATAGCAGTGGCAAGTACACATAAAAGCAAGAGGTGAGGAATGGGGCAGACCCGGTGTCATGATTTGTGGTGGACAAGTTGTTTGCTCATGTGAGAGACTTCTTTGAGGATGCCCAGAAAAATTGGGATATTCTATATGGGACATCTCTTGGTAGTTAGAAATCTTATGGGTGAGGAAATTACAATTACAGCCGTAATCTGGGAGGTCTTAGACACACATTCAGGTTGATAAATATGCCTCCAATTTCTAAATGTTTCTTTCCTTTCTTTCTCCTTCCCTCTTTCCTCTCATTTCTTCCTGCTTTCTTTTCTCCCTCTCTTCATGCTTCTTTCCTTCCCTCCCACCATCCTTCTTTTCCTTTTTGTTTGTTTCCTTCCATTCTTCCTTCTATTTAACTTCCATCCTTTTTTCTCTCCATCTTTTCTTTTTATTCTACATAGTTTGATTAGTTGCCCTCTAGAATTTGGATGCATGGGCTGAGTTAGCCCTCTGATTCTAATTAGCTTTATTAATATGGGCTTTTTGACACACATGCATGCGAACACACACACACACACACACACACACACACACACACACACACACACACACACACACACACACCCTGCCTCATTTTAGACTTTAGACAACTCATTCTATTTGCTAACTCTACTGGGGCTATTTTGACCTTACTCTATGGTCTGTCACACATTTTTGGAATTTAGAAAATTTAGTAATCATCTTATGTCATTCCAGATTTCTATTAGTGGGGGCTGAGTATTACCTCAAAGACTTTCTATTATAGCAGGTTGAAACGTGGCATAAATTTTGACACCCAGATGCAATATTTCTTCCTGATTGTACGGCTCATAGTCACTTAATAATGCATTGTTTTCCCAAATAAAACTCAGTGGAGGTACAACATCTGGTTTCTAGTGAAAAAACTAGCTTAATTTACTCAAATCCCTGGTGTGATTTACAAAGCACCAAAGAAGGTGGAACGCTTTGACACATTGTAGAATACTGACTAACTGTGTCTACATTGGCAAGGTTTTTCTAAATGGCTCATTTAAAGCAATCAGGGAATCTTTTATTTGGTACTTCCCTGACAGCCAAAATGTTTACATTTCTAAATGAAAACCTTTTTCTTCGGGTAAAAACATTTCCAAAAAAAGTAAGTGCTTTGGTCATTACAAGCAAAGACAATGTTTTCCTTTGAACAGTGGTGATTGTAAAATGTTTTCCAAATATCCCCAAATATTATGAGGCAAATGTAAGTATTTGATAAATTCTTGGCTCTGAGTACCATTATTAGTAAAAATTTCAAGAAAGTTCAGATTTTTAAGTAGGCTATCAATTCTTTCAGTAGAATAGTTGGGTATTTGAAAATGCATCCAAACTATAACAATGGCAAATTGAATGCTGATGTGAAGAAAATCATCAGGATAATTGAGATTAGCTCTCACAAATATGTATGATTTTTATGAATTACTAACAAAACTGGTTTCACTCTTTTTTTTAAATTTTTTTATTTGCTTCTTTGAGATGGTGAACTCATGGTGGTTCATGAGTGAATTCACATTTATTGAGCACCCTCTGCATAATGTGGCAGGTACTATCAAAGAAAAAGTCAAAATTTGGCATTGGGTGATAAAAATGTCTTTTCTATAGTCATTTTTTTAACTTTTGTGATCATTGTTACATGGAGGAAAACAGGTGGTTAATCACTAGGTTTTATGCTTGTTGAGTTCATCATAACACAGTCAGCGAAGTCATAGTGGGTTAAATAAATAAAACTAAATTTTTTATAAAAATATAGATGAATAAATATAATTTCCTACAAAAATAAATAGGAGCTATTGCCTTCGGTTTAAATGACTGATGTATAATGGTAAGTCATTGTAGTAAAGGCAGAATGTCACATGAGAAATTCTTATAAAATATACAATTTTAGGATAGAATAAGTATAAAATTCATTTGAAGTAATACCATTGTGGCTAATTATATTCTTAGAGACATCAAGGTACCTACTAGTTAATATTTTTAAGATTTTGACCTTATTTGTATATCAATTCACAAGGTCAGTGTGTGTTTCTTGTGTCAGTTCAGTGTGTCAGTCTTGTGTCAACATCTATATTTAATATTTGCATCTTTGGTTGGCTTTTAAAGTCAACAATGAATTTGAAGAATTCAGACTTCATAATTTTCAAATTCCACATCTGTTAATAAATTATGATAGGATGTCTCATATAAATTATCTCATGTAACTCTTTACAACTTCTTCATTCTGTAATATTATTGTTCCTTTGTAACAAGATGAAGCAAGGCAGAATACACTCAATTGTGTTGGAAATTTAATAAAAATTGAGTATACCTGTTCCTTCTGATTATTTACATTTACGTATCAATAAGTTTATGTTTTAACCTGATTCTCTTATTAAATGTAATACTCCAATCAGCCCTATGACAAAATTATGTTTTATACTGATTACCATTTTGAACCTTAGTTTTCTTGTATCTTAAATACAATTACTTACCTTTTAAGACGTTTTATGTGTATTAAGTATAATACATGTGAAAATTTCTGGCACTTATTTAATGTATACTGAAAGACTGTGGGGTTAAATAAGTTACACAAGATGATGTTGCTGATTGATTTTACACTTTGCATATGGACATCTACAGACCATTTCCTACAAATACTTGTGAAAATCACATAACAGGTACAATGGTGACTTCTGAAAGGAAGTGCTATTTGTTTTTCTGTTTTATTATTTTGCTTTAATTATCCTGATTTAAGTTGGTCACAAAATAATATTTATTCCTTCAACACACATTTTGTGAGATCCTATTATGTTGCTGGCGCATTTCTAAAAGGTGATATGTAATAGTTCATCAAAGAAAAAATTTGTCTAACAAATTTATATCCTAATGATGCAGGGAGAAAAAATAACAAAGGAACACATAATATAGTAGGTGGTAATAGGTACTTGTATCAGTTAAGGTTCTCCAGAAAAACAGAACCAATAGGGGTGTGTGTGTGTGTGTGTGTGTGTGAGTAAATAAAGAGATTTTAAGGAATTGGCTGATGTGATTGTGAGGAATGACAAGACCAAAATTTGTAGGGCAGGAAAGTCAGACAAGAGTTGATACTACAGGCTTGTACTGAAGGTCTGTAGGGCAGGCTGGCATGCTGAAAGTTCAGGAAGGATTTCTATACTGTAGTCTTGAAGCAGATTTTTTTCTTCTCCAGGAAACCTCAGTTTTTGCTTTCAAGGCCTTCAGTCAATTGGATGAAGTCACTCATATTATCAAGGGTAATCTTTACTTAAAATCATCTGACTGTAGATGTTAATCATGTCTACAAAATGCCTTTACAGCAACCTCTAGACTAGTGTTTGACCAAACAACCAGGCAGAGTATCCAAGCCAAGCTGACATATATTAATAATTACAGTAATTTGGGGAAAGAAAGTAAAGTGTGATAAAGAGATGAAGTGATGGGAAAATTTCATTTCAGATAGGCCGGTCAAAGAAGACCTCTCTGATAAGTCAGTGTTCCAGCAGAAGCCTCAACTAAGTGAAGTATAAGCCAAGGAGGGATTGTTGAATAAAACATTTCACGTAGAGGAAACTAAGTCCAAAGGCCTTAATGTAGGAACATGGCTGGTGTGAGTTTATGAATAGCAAAGAGAATATCTCAGTTAAAGAATAAAGAAAGAAGAGGGAGTGGTAGGAACATGAAGTAAAAGAAGTAGCCTAGGACAAATTGTGTAACAACTTTTAGGTCGTAGTAAACTTTGGCTTCTCTTTCGAGTGAGATAAGGAGCCAGTGGTGGATGTGGAGCAGAGGAGGGATATGGCTTGTAGTAGTTAAAAGATGTAAATTAATGCCTCAGCAGAAATGAATATGCTCTCTACTACGGTGGTAATTGGTGAATAGGATATGCACCATGAGAAAAGAAGAGGAAAGTCACGGCACACCTCAAATGTTTCTTTGGCCTAAATTACGAGAAAACTAGAGTTACCATTTACTAAAATAGCTAGTTGGAATGGGGGCAAATAAAGGGTGAATTTGGAGACACTTCTTGAATATATAAGTGGAGATGTTCAGTAGGAGGTGAGGGGTAGCTATTAGATATAGTCATGAGACTTTTTAAATTTATGACAATGTCTAAACCAATGGGAGTGAAATAATCCCTTGTAGAGAGTAGAAAAAATAATTTAACGAACTAAGTCTTGGGACATTCCAATGTTTAGAGTTTGGGAAATTGAAAAAATCCAACAGTAGCAATAGCCAAAACAACAAAGTTGAAGCTGGATAAACATCTAAAATTTGGAAGTGTAAATGGACCTGTCTAAAAGTTTTATTCAAGGCTATATTTCTTAAACTAGTGTAGAATTCTTCTCAAATAAATAAATTTTATGTTCAAGTATATTTTTAATACCCTTTGTGTTATATTGCCCTCTATGAAATTCTTGATGATTATTTCTATATTAAAAGTTCTGTAGAAACCCAGTAACAAATGAACATATTTAAACTGTACAAACTGTATTTTTTTGATCATGGAAACCTTTTGTTTTTAATAGCACCCGATTAATTCCATGGCCCTAAAACTACTTTTGTTTCTCTTCTACATGTTAGTTCAATACCTATTTTGATGTGATTTGCCTATTTCTCTAAAACTAATAGTTAATAGCATTGTCTCCCATTTTTTTCTGGCACCTATAATAATGGAGATGGGGAGAAGTGTCTAGATTTGGGATACCTTTTTAATTTCAAAATGAATAGAACTAGGTCACAGACTGAAAGATGAAGGCAAGGGAAAGAGACAATTAAGGATGACTACAAGATTTTGGCTATAGCAGCTGGTTAAATAAATTATTACCTGTAACCGAGATGGGAAAGGCTTTAAAGGTAAATATGATACCAGGATTGCTTTGTTGGGTAGAGACCAAGTTAAATTTCACCCAAATGAAGATGTCTAAAAGGCAGCTGGCCATTTGAATCACACTCAGAATTTATGACTAGATAAATTTGGGAGTGATAAACATAAGATATTATTTATGTTCTGAACTGAATGAGATGACTGAGGTAGAATATAGAGAATAACAGAGACATTTCAGGCTGCACCTCTTCCTAACACATAGAGATATTATAGATGGAGCAGGAAATGACAGTGATTTTCCAGTTGATGTTTTGATATCCTCTTTATAACAGTAGAAGACCAAAGTCTGTAGTAGAAGAGAAAATATTACCAACATGTGAATCTCCTGCTCTGGTCACTTGTAATCTTGTGATGGATGGTTCAAAGCAAATAATTTCAAGTTCCATCTTTTCTACCTCTTTCTAATCTAGTCCTGCCATCCCTTTCTTCCCCTCCCTCCCTTCCTCTCTCTTTCTCTCTCTCCGTCCTAACCAGTTTATCTAATATGTCATTGAAAAAGTGTCTTACATGCAGTACGTGGCAAGTAGAAATGCACACTCAGAACATTTTATTTGACTTTAAAATTTCTACTAATCAAGTCATTTAAAATAATGAGATTCTGGACAGTTCATTTATTGAAGAATTATAGTCAGTAGATCATTTTTTCCCAGTGCATTTCCTTGTTAACCAATTAGAGAAGTTGGATTACTTTGTAGATACAGTCATTTTTGTCAAATCTCACTTGGAATGCTTTTCCATTTTTGTCTTTGTTTCTTTTTTCTGCATTGATTGCTGTTTGGCTCCATCAAATTAATGGTTTTGGAATCATTACACACTACAAGTCATAGATTTGGGACAAAGTCATCAAACATGAAGGGAAGGCTGATAACACTTGTTAAAAGACTTGATTAATTGTGTTTATTTTTAAATGCAAAATTAAGCAGAGGAAAGTCAGAAAGTCAGATTTCATTAATATTAAGCAACTATTCTCATCTTCACAGTTGCAGGAGAATAGCCAGAAATCAGTCCCATATTCCTCCACTTAACAATGATAGTGTTGCACTTGTGGGGACTGCTTGCTTCTGCATGGGCAATGAAGTTGTCCAGTGCTTAAGCATGTGGTAGTGGTCCGAAGTAGTACATGTGATATAGACAATGTTTTTCCCACACTACACAAAGAAAGCGGACTCAGAGAGGTTAAGTGTTGTTTTGGCTGAGTAATTGTCAGCATAAGGCTTAAACCCCCATATATAAGCCGCACATCACAAGCTCTTTCTATGGCATCACCTTTCAGTATACCTAGCTCTAACTATGACTGGCTGATTCTCCTGCTGCATGGCCATGGTCTTCCTCTTGTTACATGCTGATTAAAAGAAATTGTGTAATTGGTACAGATCCATGAAAAAGTCACTATAAGAAAATAGGGTCAAGCCATTGATGCTGATCAGGCTTTGACAAAGCTAACTGCAACCTACATTTGCTCTTTGCATGTGAAATTAAAATAATGGAAAGTCTGAAATTCTGAAGCACAAGATGTTTTCTAAGGAATTAAAATTTTGCCAGGGCGTGCAAGGGTATATGGTATGCTTGACTTTGGTGGTGCTTCAATGAATTTAAATGGACCAGGCCCAGGGCGCCTGGGTGGCACAGTCTTTAAGTGTCTGACTCTTGGTTCTGACTGGACCAGGCCCAGGACACCTGTGCACAGTCCTTATGTGTCTGACTCTTGGTTCTGGCTCAGGTTCTGATCTCAGGGTCATGAGATAGGGCCCCATGTTGATCCTGGGCTCTGTGCTCAGGCTCTGGGCTCAGGCTCTGGGCTCAGCTCAGAGTCAGCTTGAGATTCTCTCTTTCCCTCTCCCTCTATCCCTCCTCCCCCACTCATGCTCTCTCTATCTCTCTCGAAAATAAATAAATCTTTAAAAATGAATGAATGAATGAATGAATGGACCAGACCCAAGAGCACAGATAGAAGAGCTATCAATAAAAAGATACATTTTTTAATTTTTTTAATTAATTTTTTAAAAGGATTTCATTTATTTATTTGACAGGGAGAGAGAGCAGAAGTAGGCAGAACAGCAGGCAGAGGGAGAGGGAGAAGCAGGCTCTCCCCTGAGCAGGGAGCCTGATGTGAGACTCGATCCCAGGACCCTGGGATCATGACCTTAGCTGAAGGCAGTCGCTTAACTGACTGAGCCACCCAGGCGCCCGTTTTTTGATTTCGTAAGTATTTCATGACACCTGAAAAAAATTTAAAAATATAGGAATATTTCAAAAGATAACAAAATCGCCTCTAGTCTTTATAAAGAGACACCATTAAAGATATTTTTGGTATATTTTCAGTGCATTTTTTAAACCATTGATCCCGTATTTCTTTAGCTTTTCCTGCCACATTTTATTTATGTTGATTGCCACATTTTATTATAAGTGTATTACCAACTTACTAAAATTTGTTAATTAATACACAAAATAATGATGTGGTATTATCATGTGGTACATAAATGCTTTATAATGTATTTATTTGTTGCACTTCTGTTGAAATTTAGTATGTTCTACATTTTTGTGAACAAAGTTGTGGTGAACATGTTAAGTGTTAGAGTTAAAATATTTAAGACTTAAATATGGAAGACATTGTTTAAATTGTATGGTATTTTCTCACATTTATCATTTAAGTTGACACAATCAGGAATAAAGGGAATGCCATTTTTATAAGCCCATTCTTTGGACTAGTTGATGGGAAATTGCCAATACTATGAAATAATTCGCTGAATTAAAATAAAAGCTGATGGGTTTTGTATAGATGAAATGGCAAGTGTGCTTTGATTCCAGCATTTTGAAATATTCAATCCTAGGCCTGGAAAAATGGTCCAATGCTGATTACAAATACTTTAGTATAATTAAGTCTGATCTCTTCATAAATAACCTCTGTTTTCTCGTTAAAACATGAATGAACCGAAGCTGTTCATGGATCTTTTTGTGAAAGTCTTGCTTTTCCCTTTAGGTGTGATGTTAGTCATTCTGTTGTGATTTTGATTATTTGTAGAATGTTCTTACTTATGTAGTTGCTGACACCTCTTCCTGTCATGATTCAAAGGCACATGAGTGAGTAGATAATAATGGTGATTTATTGTAAGAAAAGTAAAAAATGCCTTAAATTCATTTAAAGGAGAAGCTTTACTCTGAAGACAGGTGGTATATTTAGGGCCACTTATATATTTTATGGTCTTTTTTTTCCTTCTGTATTTTCTCAAACATAGAAATGTTAACCCTAATATATACACATATATATGGAAAAATTAAATAGAGACTGATGAAATTTGGAAGTTTTTGGGTTCATGGGCAAATGACCAAGAAAGAATCCTTGAAATGTTTTCGGTGCAAAACGGTGATTTTATTATAGCACGGGGACAGGACCTGTGGGCAGAAAGGACTACAATGGGATTGTGAGGAGTCACTGATTATATACTTTCTAATTAGTGGGGGTTAGGGATAGCATAAGTCTCTAAGGAATTTGGAAGCAAGGCATTCAGGACCTTGAGAGGCTAGCTGCTAAGATAAGGTTACTTTTAGTCCTTAATAAAACATACAAATTAAGATACTAAGGTGGCCATGAGTTCTTTGAGGAAAGTCACACCCTGCATGTTTTAGGTATCCACTGGTGGGCTGCAAGCTATAAGATTTAATTTAAGCTACATTTCTCTTGCCTTTGTTTCCCTCATCAGAGACAATCTCATTAATTCATTATGTTAAAAACTAATGGAAGTAGAAAGAAACATCGGTCATTTATTGACACATAATATATTGATTAGTCAGCGTGTGTAATTTATGACTCAAAACTGTATCAGAAATTTAAATATTTTAAGATCTAAGTATTAATAAATTATATGACACATTCATTGATCCATTAGTGGAGATATGGATATCTGGATTCCTACTTACCTCTAGTATATGTAGGGCAGATCAGAGTGACAGTTGTATATGATGGTGATGGTGAATTGATGTCGCAATGAAAATTATATTATGCGAATGCCTTCTTTTTTATTAGAATGAACCTCTACAGTATTTTGTTTTAACTAAAATATATCCTAACTTGTTGAATATTTACAGGCATTATATACTGAAATAGGTTCAAATTCCCAGTATGTCAACACACTGATGCTTATCAGAGGAGAGGTCGGTGGGAGAATGGGCTAAATGGGTGATGAGTATTAAGGAGTGCACTTGCGATGAGCACATCGTTATATGTAAGTGATGAGTCACTAAATTCTATACCTGAAACTAATATTACACTATGTTAGCTAACTGGAATTTAAGTAAAAACTTAAAAAATAAATTCCCAATATATCAGGTAAAATAAAATCATAATTTGTACTTAATATTATAGAATAACTTTTTTTTTGCAGACTGCAATCTCTCTCATTCTTTGTACACTTAATCTATATCATCTCCATTCTCTTGTAGGTCACTGTGTTACATAGATTGAATTTTCTCATGTTCCTCGTTTCACAGCTTCACACATTTACGGGGTACTGTAGTATCTAGTTTCCCAAGAAATAATTGCAAATACAGTACAAAAAATTCTGTTGTACGTTGAACAACTAATGCAGTGGTAGAGTATTTCTTACCTAAGCTCTAAATAATTAACTAAATTTTCTTTATAGATGCATGGCTTCCAGAAAAAAAAAAAAAAATCCCACAGATGGGAAGTCTGTTAATTATTCTTAGTAGGGTGATTTTTAAGTGAACAAGTAGGCTATTAATTTGCCATTTGGGAAGGGTTATTGATTTTTTATGGTGAGACAGTTCCAGAGTAATGACTTCATTCTATGTTTTAATTCTGGACAATAGAATCAGAGGGCCTGGATTCTGGTCCTGTCAACAGCACTCTCTGGACATATAGTTTTGTATAAATCACTCAACTTCTTTTGTGACTTTCCCCTCACTTATGAAATGGACAGAAAATACTTTCTATTCTGACTTCAGTAGGATATTAAGTAGAAATATACAGTGGTATTAATATTGTAACTGTTGATTTTATTTTATCATTAACTATATCTTAATTAACTCCTCTTAACACATAGCTTCATTAAAAATAGCAAATTTCTGAAAACATGCAGTATATGACTTTATCATATATATTGGTTTGTTAAGGCTACCATAACAAAGTACCATAGATTGGGTGGCTTAAACAACAGAAATTTACTTTTCAAAGCTCTGGAGGCTAGAAGTCGAAGATGAAGGTATTTTCAAGGTTGATTTCATTTTGAGGGCTCTTTCCTTTCTTTGTGGCTATCTTCTCCTTTTGCCTTCGTATGATCTTATCTGTGTCCTAATCTCCTTTTTTCTTATAAAGATACCAGTCATATTGGTGTCATTCTGATGACATCATTTAACCTTAGTTACCACTCGAAAGGCCCTATATCCAAGTAGAATTACATTGAGATACTGACAGAACCTCAACATATTTGGGGGAAACGATTCAGCCATAACACTATATAATGACATTTTCCAAATGGTGTTCTGCTGAACACTAGTATTCAGATATACTTTAATAAAAGGTTAAAATAGTGAAATGTATTAGGAGAATGCTAAGTAATATACAAAAAAGTGAGTGTTTATTTGGCTTTGAGATTTTAGTGTGTATTTTCGTAAACTGAGAAATGGTAATTTCCAGGAGAGAGTTAAAAGAGGCAGGATCTCCTAAATTTATTTGACCAAAGAATATGACTTTATGGTTTGGAAAAAGCTATTGCATGCACATTTTAATACTTGCCATTCTTTAAAAAGAGAATAACAAAAATCAAAAATCTACCACAACTGAAATATATATCTTAGGGTAGGCTTAATATATGGATGTGATAGGTAATCAAGTTTACCATATTTGGGTTAAAAACTTAACTAATAACATTTTTCTGAATCAAGCAGTTACCATTAATTGTCATTATATTTTGCTAATACAAATGTTTATTTATTTATTTTTAAAGATTTACTTATTTATTTCAGAGAGAAAGAACGTATGCATGGGAGTGGGGGAGTGGCAGAGAGAGGGAGATCAGCAGACTCCTTGCTGAGCGTGGAGCCCACATACGCTTGATCCCAGAACCCCTAGATCATGATCTGAGCTGAAGCCAAGAGTCAGAGGCTCAGCCAACCGAGTTACCCAGGCACTCCCTAATAAAAGGTTTATATCTACTTTTTTTCTAAGAACAGATAGTGTTTTTATGTAATATCAGTTGTTAACACTTAGGAATAGATTAATTAATAGATTAGTAGATTAATTTCTCTTTTTCTTAATAAGACCTAGAGGGAATGGGACAAACAATGGTAAGACTAAATGGAAGGAAAAATAACGAAAGGCTTAAACCAGTTGTTCTCAAACCACACTATGCATATGAGTCACCTGATCAGATTTTTAAACATGAGAATGTCCTGGCCCTATCCCTAGCATATCTGATTCAAATGGTCTCGTGTAAGGCTGAGCTTTAAAATTAGAGCTGTCATCACAATTCTAATGTACAATCAAGGATAAAACTATGAATCAGAAGGAGAAGTGGTGTGCAAAAGATATACTATATCTATTAGGGAAAATTCCAGAAGTATTAGGCACTGGAGTAAGATTTAAAAAAATGTCAGTGGCTATAGAAGATGAAATACAAAGGTCTAGTTGATCATATTTTCTGGATTAATTTGTGAAAGGGAAGTAAGTGATCAGTAGGCCTCAGATCAGCTAGAACAATTTTCCCTTTGCAAAAATGAACTTTATACCCATTAAACAACACCCCATTTCCCTCTATCTCCAACCTCTGATAACCACCATTCAATTTTCTGTCTGTGATTTTGACTCTTCTAGATATTTCATGTAAATAGAATCATACAAGGTTTATCTTGCATGACTGACTTATTTCACTTAACATCATGGCATAATGTCTTCCTGGTTCATCCACATTATAACATTTGTAGCACACTGCCAAACCCACTCCCATACTCCCAGGATTCTGATGCTCAAATTTCACATAAATTTTCCAGATGGAGCTCATTTTAAACAAGGGTTGTCCACTTATTTCTCATACAGAGAAAGCTCTGAAGAAATCTGTTGCATGGTGCTCATTTCTTTTGTTAGGGATTTACAAAGAAATGTAGTGCAACATCTACTAGGTGATATAGCCATTTTCTATCACATTCAGCAAGAAAATTAGATATAAGTTGAAATTATCTCACACTTTAATTTAAAAATGAAATGTAATGAGAAGAATATATAAAGAAAAATTTGAACCAAAGACCTGACCTGTTATCTGTGCTTGCTATTATTTTGATTCTCCAGTGTCATACAGGAAAGTGCATGCTTTAGTTCCTTTTCTGTTTTAGTTCTGTGTGCTTAAATAACCCAAAAGAATCTGAAAATTCTAAATAAACAGATCCAGTTCAGGTGTGCACTTTAAAATGGAGATTAAAGTCTCATGACATTACTCAGTATTTCCAGCCTCCCCAACTCACTCTGGAAAGAAAAGGAGACTCACAGTAGCCTACAGAAGGGCTTTTTTTTTTTTTTTTTTTTGGTTCTATGTCCATATGCCCAGGAGGAGAAACTACTGAGCTTAAAAATAACTGCAAGCTGAATTTAGGTATTTGACATCTATCTATCTGTAGGTTACTGATGATATTAAAGTGGTCAATGTTGCATCAGTTGAGATTAAGTAAAAATAAAACAAAACAACTAAGGTTATACTACAGATACTTTATCAAAATTATCTAATAAATGGATACATACAAATGAAATTTTTAATTTAAATTTGATTTAATTTAATTTAATGTTTTCTGGGAGGATATGATGGTGGTTTTCTCTGGCATTTTGTTTTGTTGTTTAAGAAGATGACTGTATCTATCTTAGACCAGCCGATTTTATGTAATGACTTATTTTTAAATATATGTTACTAGTTCTTGAGCTCCAAGTAAAAGACAATTCTTTTTTCTTTCCCTTCACATTCCTACTTAATCAACTCTTCTCAGGAGACTGTAAGAGAAGCAACTAGGTTAAAAATAATGGCAAAATATTAATAATTTTTAACAGTATATAATTTTATAACTACTTTAGATTAATATATGTGGAGAAATTAATTTTCACGTAGGTAGCTAATTTTTATTTCAGAGGTAACTAATACTCTCTTTTTCTTAGCACTCTTTTATAATTAACCATTATGGTCCAGTGCTAACTGTACTGAGCTTATTTCCCAGACAAGAAATCTGAAGCTAAATGGTTTTGGTAGATTATGAATCAAAGCCAGACTTTGTTGGAAGACCAAAATAATTTCTGTTATAGCACCTTGCCTCAAAAAGCAATAATCCCCAAAAAGTTACTTATACGTATATATTTTTAGTTTGTTTCAGAAATTGAACTTCAATAATACATAAAATGCATTTCTTATATCTACCTCAGCATGATTATATTGTTAAAAAAAAAGGAAAAAAACACATAATCCAAATTGGATTTTCAAAAAACTATACAGATGTTGCAAAATTCGCATATTCATGCACTGATAATCCAGTAATCATGTTATTTCTTATTTTCCTGAGGAAAGGAAAGAAGAGAGAATACTAGAAAAAATGAAGATTAACTGATATCCTGCCATTTCTGTGTCAGGCACTTTCATGTATGTCATACAATTTATAGTCAAAGCACAATTTTAAGGTGGAGTATCTCCACTTAGAGATGAAGAAACTGAAAGTCAGAGAGTTTATTCAGTTCCAAAGTTTGGATTTAAAATAAATTATGATTTCAAAACCTTTGCTTTATCTATATCTTGAAATATGAGTGAATTTGTGTGAATAATTAGTGTTGGAGGAAATCACAGAGAAATCTCAACCAAAGTTAATTATTACATTTATACCTTTTGTAAAGTTTCAAGCCAAATGATTCTCAAAAGGAGAAAATGTATTTCAGATGATGATTAAGAACTTTTTAGCACTTTTTAGCAAAACATGTAAGTTTTCTTCTAAAATATTCTGTTGTATCATGCTTCAGAATATGCACTTCTTAAAATGCTCCATTCACATTTTAAAAGTAAGTCTGTAAGTTCCTAATTTTTGTTCTGCACTTCAGAGAGAAGCTTTGCCATACATTGTATCAAGACTGGATTTCTAGAGTCATTTTATGATTAAACAATAAAGAAAACATTACATCCCAATTTTCAGAGTCTTCCAAAATTACTGCTTTGATCAAGATATCCTTTCAACCTCTAGTTCAAGGGGAGTAAATCCAGGGCAGCCTTCCTTCAGTTTCTCTGCGCCCATTACAATTTAGCCTTGACCTTGGATGACCCATTTTTAGGGCATAAGGACAACTAAGCAAGGGTCTCATTTAATGAAAGGCAGAAGACTGTGATAAATTCCACATGGGATAAAAATGGAAGGAGAGTTGACATTTTTACAGAATAATGATGATTAGTAAAAACAGACTCTCTCCCCTTCCCCCTGTTTCATTCTGTGCACAGATTCAAGGTTAGGACCCATGATCTTATACTTAAATTTATTGTCTATAGACAGAAATATAGCAGAAGCTTTCATCACAAATGTATCTCATTACGTGAAAATTCTTACCTTACGAAATACTACATTATCAAAGAAAGTAAGTTAAAATTAAACAGATAACCTGAGCTTATTTTATGGTGCAGCCTCAGGCTAAGTTTGTAAGAATTAGCAAAATATTAAGAGTTAAGCTGAGAATCAACTTTCACAGATGCATCAAGGACAGTGCAAGAGGCGTATTTAGAGAGGTTTGGATTGTGCATTCCTCATATCTTTAAACACACACAATTAAAACATCATTATAAATATGGCAGTGTGTGTGGAAGATGGTGATATGAGTATTTTTCTGCTTTCTCTGTAGAATCTCAGACCTGGTGAGAGATTCCTCATGTTGTTGAAACAGTGCTTATCTCCATCTCTGCTACCATGGCCACTCTATTTCTCTCTCTTTTTTTAAAGCCACTTTATTGAGGTGTAATTGATATAAAAACAAAGTTATTCATATTTAATGTATACCATTTGATGATGAAACCATCACTATGATATACCATTTATTACCTCAATAAGTTCTCTTCCCCCTATTATTTCTCATTATTATTATTCTTTGTGTGTGCCTATGTGTGTCTGTGTATGTGTGTGATAAGAGCACTTCACATAATACCTACCTTCTTAACAATGGCTACTCTTTACGAAAGTTCATTGTGTGGCCAATAGTTAACCAAGTAAAGAAGTTGGCTCGTTCTGTTCACTTGGTTTAGTACCATTTTTGCAGTGGATCTTCTCTGTTGGGCATTGATGTTCAGTGCAATGAAACTCTTCCTTTGTGCCCACATGCATCTTTCGCAGATCTCCTTGTTGCTGACTTCTCCAGTCTTGCTCTTCCAGCCAGGTGAGTGGCCAATCCGCTAAGCCATTGGGACCATGCCAACAGTGTGTTACTTATAACACAGGACCCTTGCTAGGGGCCATATATCAATTAACTCTCCCTTATTAAGCATTAATATATTGTTCTCTCCACTTGCTTTGAAACAGCACCCTCAGAATCCACTCCTGAGGTTCCCTCTGGATTCCTTGGCCTACATGCTGGCCAGTCCTACTGCTCCTTGGCAAATAACATCTTCCTTCCTATAATAGGCCCAGCAAATCCTCAGTTGATTTCTGCCCTGTGACTCTGATTATGAATATGCTGGTGAGGAGGTGAGATGGTAACTATCCCTAGGAGAGCAAATGTTGTCCTGACAAGTATTGGCATATTTGAAGCTTTTGTGTAATCATCAAGCAAAAGGGAGGACTATTTCTTCCAGTAAGGGGCATGGGCCACTTCAGCAGGCCTAGAGGATTTGGGAGAAACTGGGGATTCAAGGTCATTGAATATAAAAAATTCTCCTTCACAGATATCTCTGTATCTAGTCTCATAGCCCTCTCTTCCCCAATCAGAGCCCTGATTTTGGCATAGTAGACTTGCCCTGGCTGAGAATTTAGCATCTCTTATCTTCAACTGTGCCTGATCTTCAGCTATGTCTGGTCTCTTCCTGCAGGAGATGGATTCTCACTCAGTGAGTCTAAGGAGTCCTGACTCTCACACTGTAGCTTTAGGTTGTGGATTAATAGATATAAGCTTGTTATTCTTATTTTTTTTTTCTTTTCATGGCATCCATGATGCATAGCGATAGCCACCCAGTTCCATATATGCTTGCTATTTCTACTTCATCTCCCATTATATCAAAAATATTGCGCCAGCCAATGCATCCTTTTCCACCTGCTCCCATCCCAACACATATGGGAAAGTCCTAGCTTAGAAATCACACATGCAACATGTAAGGGATGAAAAGACTATTGAAACTCCTCCCACAGCCAGTAAGGGGGCCGTGGTTGCTATCCATCCAGTAAGAAATCAACTCCAGAATCCCATCCTTAATGTCTGCCATCTACTTCAGGTACTAACTGTCTTAGGTCAGGTTTCCTAAAAGTAGAATTTGGATCAGTGAATCTTATTTAAATGATTTATTCAAGGAGTTTTCTCAGGAAAGGAATGAAGGAAGCAGAATAGGACAGAGGAAAAGCTAAAGAGTAATGCGGTCTTGGCTGGAGCTCAGCTTCAGTTTGATCCTATGAGAAACTAACTTTGGAGCATGAATTACAACACAATCTTTCCCACGTTTTGTATGCTCTAGGGATCATCAAAATTTTTTGGTAAAAATTTAATAATGTTTTAGGCTTCTTGGGCCATTTAGTGTCTGTTGCAGCTACTCTACCATTCTAGTGTGAAAAACAGTGTGTAAACAAATGAGCTTGGCTGTGTTCCAGTTATTCACAGAAACAGGTGATGGCTTGGATTTGAGCTACAGGCTAGCTGCAGATTGCTGATTTTGCTATAGGGAAAAATGGATCTCATTTGGCTGAAGGAAATTTTCCAAAGGAGAGTGCAACTGTGAGTCATGATGGTCCAACATGCCAGCAGAGGACAGTTACCGGTATACTGGCAATAAAGAGCATTTGGGTAGGACACCATCAATATCCACTGTAGGTAGAATACCAAGGAAGACTTCCAGGAGGCAGTGGCAACTGACCTGATTCTTTAAGGGGAGCTAATGAAGTAACAACATGAGTAAAAATGCAAAGGCAGGTTGCAGTGTCATGCATTCAGAGAACTAAAATCATTTTGGAATTAAATGTGAACAGCGGAAGATGAAGTTGGAGAGATAGATAAGAAATAGGATGCTGCAGGCATTATATATTATACTAAGAACATTGTACTTTGCAGAAAATGAGGAGCCAATGGTGAATTTCAAGTAGAGAGGCAAAATGGTCTCTGAAGTGAACATGCAGGAGCCACAGTCTTTTGTTGCTAAGCCCATCTATCTATATAGAGATTTTTAATCATATACTATCTGTAGCACTTCATAAAACTTGCTTGCTTCAATTCCCTTTTAGACCAATGTGTGATGACTTAGATCCAGCTTTGATGCTGCCTGCTGATGGTGGCATATATCCTCAAAGTGACTTTCCAACAGTGAAGTAGAATTTGCATCTTTGATCAGTATGCCTTTTTTTTTTTCTTCTCCCTGGCTTCTTATGGAACAGCAGCAGATGTTTGAAAGGTGTTTCTCTAGATGTCAGGGTGAAGTTTATGACCATGAGATGTAGGCTTTTGCTATTGCTCAATGAAGCTAACTGGTGTACATTTTAAGTTACACCTTGGTCTACTTAGTCCCATGCTTCGCAAATAATCAAATTCACTTTGTACCAAATATCAGAGAACTACCTGTTCAAATCAAACGTTGTCATAATGTATACAGCCTTGTATGATCTTTTTGGAAAACAAAATACCAACAAAGACACCCCTCCATATTTTTTTTTGTGGTTTCCCTGCCTACACCCTTCATTTTCCACTAGTTAGTCCAAGACCAAAGGAGGGAGTTAGCCATTAACAACATTTTAGAAATGCTTTTTAATGCATATGTAGGCTGGTTTAGAATAGCAATACTCCCAGAAGAAGGGAGAGCAAATAAGAGCTGCCTTGATATCTTAAGCTTAAGGTGATGGTTTGAACCAGCATAGTCTTAGTGAGAGAATGTCTAAGAAAGTCAACTCTCTAGAAAATAGATCCTTCAGGTAACAGGTGGGGCCTCTGAGAAGTAGATCAAAGACTGATTTTTTTTTTTGTATTTTCCAAGTATCTACAAAATTTTATTACCATTCACAATAAGAAACAATAAACTTCATTTTAATAAAGAAATTACATTTTTTGAGTCTGAATCTGTTTACGGTTAAAAAAGTCTATATGCACAAGCATGTGGCAGGCATGTGCACTAGAAAGTTATTAACATGGCTCTAATATTTATGTAATACTTTTACTCCAAAAGATGACTTCAGGTGTTTATATTGTATGTTAGAAAGGGAAAAATTTTATTAGCTGTTCTTTTGGAGCCTAGAGGTTCTATAAAATTCTGACCTATAACAACAATGTGTTGCTCACATTTAGTAGTTAGTTCCCTAACTACTAAACTGTTGTTTCTGGAATAAACAATCAAGTTTTCTCCTTGATAAAGGCAGTGCAGTACTAGAATCATGTATATTGATAGAGAAGAAGGTTTTCAGTGACCAAAATCAGGTATTTTCTGGGAGTTATAGATTACATTTATAAATTTGCATTGAATGGTAAGGTTGTGAGGAGCAAAGTAGAGCATTTTTAGAGAGTATATAATAGGTAAAAAATTACAAAACATAACTAAAGTTCTATACATCACTTTTCCTGATTGCCATATAAAATAATAAATGCTATTTAATGCTCCCCATAGGGGAAAATAGTTTTACTTTCATGTTTCCATTCAACATCCATAGCTCTGTAGAGGTAGGTAATTTGAACCCTACTTTAAATTGAAGAAAATGTCAAAATAGCCAAAATGAGAAAATCTGCATTCATGTGAAGTGGAAACCTCAATTCTTCTCCCAATCTTCCGGTCTATTCCAGTCTAGCACCAAACATGGCAGCTGGCTGCTAACTTACAGGGAAGTATAGTGAATTTATGGCATATAGAACACTACAAAGTTATCTTCAATAAGCAGTGTTCCTTCCCCCAATGTCCTATCCAAGTTCTTGGTCTTAAATCCCTTCCTTGGACATCTTATCCTCCTCCCCCCTGCCCCCCAACCCTGCTTCCCAGTCAAGCAAGGGATTAACTTTCAAAGCCCAGTGTGCTTGGCTTTGAATTCTTTTGTGACCTATTGCAGTAGGATCAACTACATATCTCTTTTTTATTTGCTCTATTTCCATCTCCATAGAGAATCCTCTGGATATGATTTTATGTGTGTATATAGCTGAATTAACCATTAGTCTTTGCCCATTCTTTTATGGAAAAAGTACATTTTTAGTATAAGCCCAAGTAAGTGAGCCAAAATAGTTATAGAACTATGTCCAGCAGTAGTCTAGTGGGCCACCTGTCATTATAATTACTGACACCTGAAAGAGAGAGGGGCTAGTCTGAGTCATGGGTTACGTCACGAGAATCGGTGTCAAGTTTAAAAGAAAAGATGAAGGCAGGAAAGAAAGAATCATTGCTCCATTTCTGCTCAAGAACTAGGTAAACCACATTATTGTCAATTTTTTCAAACTTTTTCTGGCTTATATAACATTCACTTTTTCCTTTACTGTGAACATTTCTAAAGTTGAGATCCTAATCCTTAATTACTGAAAAACAAAACAGGATTTTACCATTGCAATCATTGGAATGACTCCTAAAGACCATCTTGAAGCCCAAGTTTTGCCACTGGTGCTAGAAAAGTAAAACTACCTCTCACCAAATATAACAGAGAAATAGTAAGAACCAAGCTTCGAGGTCACAGCAACTTCAGGTTAGGAGAAGCCGGTAATCTGAAGGAGATCGTCTGCACACACTGCAAATGTGAAAATGCTGTATCCATACCAGATTCCCCTGGCATCTGGCCAGTCATGGGCCATCTCAGCACATGTTAGTAAAGGGGATACCGGCTTATCAAATAGAAAGTGGTCCTGCAGGCCAGAAGGGACAAAGCAGAAAGGAGAAAATGATGAGATCAGACACAACTACACATGCCAGGTCTGTCAGGCAGTGGTTCTCAGCCTTGACTGCCCACTGCAACAACCGGGGGGCTTTTTTAAAAAAAAAAAAAAAAGTGAAAAGTGTGGAGAGACAAGTTCTCACCTGCAATATTCTAGCTCAGGATTGAAAAGTACATCATTGCCTACCTACTCTAATAGGACCAAAGTTAATGGATATATGGCATGAGATTATTAGCTGGGAAGAGAATAGGATTTAGTGTCTGAACTTTGGAAGAGCTGATAAGGTACTAACCACCCCTTCCCTCCATGTATCCATCTGGACAATATGATATGCTTGAGAGATTGATTTTTTTTTTTTCTTATGAGAAAACAAATCTGTTTTTGTGTTTTGGGAGGGGAAAGGAAGATGATACAGAGAATAGCATGAGAGCTTTTAGTCTGAAAGTTTGGTTTATGCTCTTTGGAAACAGGGCTTTTGAAGTTGCACCTCTGACTAAATTTGTAGCACTGCAGATGACAGGGTATAAGAGACAGCTTATAAGATCACTCTTTTTAGGGGCCCCTGGGTAGCTCAGTCGGTTAAGCATCTGCCTTTGGCTCAGGTCATGATCCCAGGGTCCTGGAATCAAGCCCCGAGTAAAGCTCTCTGCTCAAGGGGGAGACTCTTTCTCCCTCTCCCACTGCCCTTCCTTCCTTCTCATGCTCACTCTCTATCAAAGAAATAAATAAAAGCTTAAAAAACAAGATAACTCTTTTTAAACCTCTATCCCTATTCTCACCACATTCCAGAAAAGACCTTAGGAATGGCATCCCAAATGTTTTAGATCTGCCACTAACATTATTTTTATAGAGGACACTGTTGGTGGAAGTAGTGAATAGTTTCCTAAGTAGGCTTAGATGTGAGGGTTGGGACAGGCCATGTCAAAGCAAAGAGCCATCTAAGGTAAACCTTCATATAAATGTGGCCTATTTATACCTATAGGCTGGTAAAACATGTGAAAATATGGGTTATGGACCTTATAATAGAGATATTTTTCCCTCAAGGGAGAGAGAAGAAGAGAGAGAAAGTAAGGAGAAGGGCAGAGGGAGAAGAGAGAATCTTAAGTAGGCGCTACACCCAGAATGGAGCTTGATGCTGGGCTCAGTCTCATGATCCTGAGATCATGACATGAGCCAAAATCAAGAGTTGGACGCTTAACTGACTGAACCAGCCAGGTGCTTCAGGTTACAAATATTATAATAATAACATAATTACAGAACAAGGAGTTTTATGAAGAAATAGGTCATTCCTCAATTTAAATTCCCCTACTTACAAACTGTTTTTACTTTCTTGATTAGCAGCATATTTCTCTCTTCCTTGTCATGAACTGCTTCCAATGACTCCTTTGTTTCTGACAATTTTTATGAAATTCAGCCCACTTCCCTTTTTAATTTTTTTTTCTTGAAGAAATACGGGAACACCAAAAATGAGACATAGATAAAACAAAACAAATTTCAAAATAAGTGCATCAGCTTTTGTGATTCTCACAAACTTTCTTCATTACTGTCCCTACATATTTAGTCTCCACTCTTGGATCTCCTGGTTTTGACATTTAGTTCTACTCATTGCCTTCCATTCCACTGCTTCTTAAGACCCAGATTGACAAGGAAAAGGAGAGACAAATATTTGACTTCTACTACAACCTAGTCTATCATCTCAGAAAAATCTCTCAAGGATAAACATTTTTCAACTGGTAAAATCCATATTTTAATTTAATTCTGACTAAGTCATTTAAACACTTTAAACATGGCCTTCATATGAAACTATATATACAAAGAGAAACCACCTAAATATGAAATATATGTGACTGACTATTGAAACATTAAATTAGGTTGAATAATTGAAGGAATAGCATGCTTCTTCTGAAAAGTTGCCAGTTGTAGGTCTGGTAGTCTCTCCTAATCAAAATATTGATGAAATACCATGTCTATTTATGGATTTCATGACTTAAGGTGATAATAAAAACATGGTTTTCTGAATTTAGCTCACAATATTGAGTCTGCTGAGTCTGAATCAGAAGGGGTGAGAAATAATTTAATGGTCATTCTTAAATATAATTTCTTTCTTCGTTTCTTCTAATAGAACTAACTGATATTTTTTTTCCTTTGCAAACTAAACAATTTCCTTTGTAAACTTAACAAGAAAACCACTATCAACATGATGAACTTCTTCATAGTGAACACTCTTGGATAGTGGCTGAGAATTTTTTAGTTGCCTCTGTTGGAGGTTTTCAAGGCATATATGAATGCTTTAACTGTCTTTTTCCAGATGAAAAAAATGGTCTTTCTCATTCCCTTCTAGTATCTATGATTGTATTATTTTGTAAATTTATATTTTATGTTGTGTTTGTGGTATATATATAAAGTGTATATTAATAGTGTATATTTTATATAGTATTTGCATATTTTATATACTATATATATATTGTGTATGTATGTATATGTAGCATTTGAGCAGCGCTCTTCAAAAGAAGTTTTTGTGAAGATGGAAATATCCTGTATATGTGCTATCCAATATGTTAGCCACTAGCTACATGTGGCTGTGGAGTTCTTGAAATGAAGCTAGTTTGAGTGGAGAACCAAAATTTAATTTTTATTAATTTTAATTTAAATAGCCTACATATGACTAGTGGCTACCAAATTGGAAAGTACAATTCTACAGATTGAATTTAGATTTTGGTTACCTTTAGTCTTAGTTGATATAATTGGTTTTATAGAAATGATAATTTAAGCTTTAACATTGGAACAGAGGGAGAGTTAGTTAGCCACTAGTGTTAGTGTCTACCTTCTCCTGTGACATACATTAATTGATACATTTTGTCAATAAGGAATATTTATGGTTTTCGTTTCTCTTTCCAGATTTTGAGTGAAGAACTTAGCTATCTATGGAAAATGTTGAATCTCCTTCCTGAGACAGATTCATAATAGACCCTGAAGATAATTTAAGGGAGTAAGATTGATAGGCGTTGTTTAAACAGAAAAAATAAAGATAACATAAATCTTTTCCAGACAATTTGGAATGTGGGATGGTGACGCTTATGGAGAAACTCTCCCCTTCAGCTTTAGAGATGATACTATTTCACGAGCTGTTAGAAAATATTTTCTGGGGCGCCTGGGTGACTCAGTGGGTTAAAGCCTCTGCCTTCGGCTCAGGTCATGATCTCAGGGTCCTGGGATCGAGCCCAGCATCTGGCTCTCTGCTCAGCAGGGAGCCTGCTTCCCCCTCTCTCTGCCTCTCTGCCTACTTGTGATCTCTCTCTCTGTCAAATAAATAAATAAGATCTTAAAAAAAAGAAAATATTTTCCTCTCTCTACTCACCTTATAAACAAAATCTGCTAACTGGGCCCAATTCACTTCTCTTGGTTATGTAGAATGATTCTAAAGGACTTCCTTTATTGTTTTTCTTTCTGTCTCTGCAAAAGTTGTAGTCAGAGACCAGAGACATTGGTTTGGTATAGAAACTACTGGAGAGTGGAATCAAATGGCATTCTTCTCCATGCTCCAGTTGGGGGATGTGTTCATCCCATCTCTCCTCTTCTGTCCCATACATCTCCCATATGGTGATAGAGGAGCTCAACTGAGTATTCACTTTCAAAATATTGCACCCTTTATGCCAGCAACTTATTATCTTTTTTACCTTAGAAAGTTCTGAAATTTTACCCTGTGATGTTCAGAAGTCAGTCACTGTTCATTAGAATGTTCTCAAGAGCTTAACGATTAGAATTTTCTGTTTTTCTTTCTGTCACCCTGGGCTTAGAGCAAAGTACCCTGGATAAATGTTGACTCAGCTATATCTACTTCTTAAAGTGCTTTACTTGCTGTGTCCCAACTTTTTAAAGCAAATACAGGAAACAACACAAGTGAAACAACTTCTTCATGTGCCATGGTTTCAAAATCAATAGCACTTCAATTGCCAAACAGATTTTTTAAACTTTAATGAGGAATGGATTAGTTGGTGGAATGGGTGAAAATCAAGCCTCTATCATTAGTTCTATTCTAATAGAACTATCCTTGCAATATTTTTTGAAACCTATTAAGTCACTGTTTCTGGTCCCTGGTGTTTCAATATCCCACATTTTTAAGTCAGAGGTACGTAAATTGTTTCAAAGGAAAAAGCTATCTTTTCATGATCACATACTCATACTCATTTCATCAGAAATTCACAGACATTGTTGCAGTCACTTCTGTTCAACAAAGATTGTTTGCAAGAGAATTAGATTGAGTTTTGAGTGAGTAGGAGGTTGGTGACACTTTTATCTCTCTGATTTGATCTTCTGTTGTCCTAAAACTACTTAAACTAGCTCCAGACACCCAATAAAAGTTAACATTTATACAATAAACAGTGAATTCTGTAAGGAAACTGGCTTTCTGCCTATACAATCTTGAAATGAGGTTAGTTACATGAACAAAAATAGCCTAAAAACCAGGTATGAGTTCAATGTTCTATTGTTTCGGTTTGGATCTGGTTGAACTTTTTCACTTTTATCTCCAAAAAACCAACAAACTACATTTTAATATATAATAGTCACATAATTTTTTCATGTGCTTGCTTAATGAAAGGATAATAGTTGAAATCAATAGTTCTAAATTCCCCACAGCTGATTTTTTGTCACCTGTGAGTCATCTGATCCAGTCAAGAGGATTTCTATAAGTGGGGCACAAACAAGTAGAGTTGTCATTTCTGGCTCTCTTTGTGTGATTTTCATTTATTCATTCATGTAACAGATATTTAAATAAAACATCCTATAGCGTAAGACTCTAATACTGTGAAAAGAGATAAAAACATCTCTGTCTTCATGAGTATTTCATTGTAAGAGAAGAGGATATAAATAATACACACACACACACACACACACAGATAAATATAAAATAAAGTATATAACAATAGTTTGCAATAGTGCTATGAAGAAAAATAGAGCAAGGGAGAAAATAGGGTGTATGTACCCCGAAGGTGGTGAAGGGTGACTGCAGTTTTAAGCATGGTGACTAGGAAATTCTTCTTTGTGAAAATGACACATATAGACATGAATGAGGAGAGGATGGCAGGCCTGTAGATATCCAGGAGACTGGTGCAGGGAGCAAATAGCAATTGCAGAGGTCCCGAATAGAAGCATGCCCAACATTGTTAAAGCAAGGAGGCTGATGTGGCTGGAGCTTGACTGAATAAGACAGATAGTATTAGGTGATGAGGTCAGAGAGCTGCATGGGGGGAGGAGGCGGGAGGTTTATGAGGAGTCTTGTTAATGCTTATAGGGACTTTGGCCTTTACTCTGAGTAAGATGGGGAGATTTCGGGGATTTTGAGCAGAATAAGGCCATGATCTGATTTCTGCTCTAATAAGCTAATTCTGTATGCTATGTTCATACTAAACTGTCACAGAACTGTAGTAGAAACTATTACAGTAAAATTTTAACAAAAGATAATAATTGTTTGGACCCAAGCTGTAGTGTTTAAATGCAGTGAGATTCCAGATATATTGAGAAAATGGAGGAAACTTTAAATAGCCGATACATTTTAAGTGTGGTATTAACCAAGGGGCTGATCCAAGGATTTTTTTGACCTGTTACCTATGCAGTGGTTTACAGACAGCCAACCACTGATGGTGCTGGTAGAGCACATATATGAATCTGTTGTCAGAGCAGAAGTCCAGGCTGGAGATTTAAAAGTGGGAATCTTCTACTTCTTTAAATTCGTGAGACTGGGTGAGAGCTTTCTGAGCTAGTGAGTGTAGAGGCAAAGAGGAGAGACCCAGGGGCACTCTTGGGTGACTCTAACCTTTAAAAGTTGAGAAAAGCAGGAGACGTAAGCAAAAAAAACAGGGAAGGAATGACCAGCACAGGGTGGGGGTCTGTTGACCTGGAAGGCAAGTGAAGAGGATGAAGAGGGCGGAATGAGCCAAATGTGTCAAATGCTGTTGATAGATCAAGTCCTGAGGATTGAGAACTGACCTTGGAATTAGCAGCTCCTTAGAGGCTTTCACAGCAGCCCTCCTGGTGAAGTCTGGTAGTGAAAGTCTGGTTGGAATGTTAAGGGGGGCACAGAAAAGGGATGGTAGCTAGAGTGGCATGAGGGATCAAGAGAGGCGTTTTATTTGTTTTTAACAGAGAAAAGGAATAGAATTGCTGAAGGAAAGTTTTGAAAATATGAAAGGCTTATTACTAGTGCATAAATAGAGGCATTGAGCTTAGACCAAGGAAGGTATAGCCCTCCATAATCGCAGGAGGGAAAGCCAATACATGGGAAACAAAAGGAAGTAAATAGAGAAATGGAAGAACTAGATGAAACTTTTCTCCTGGGTGCTTCTCTTTTATCTGTGCAGTCAGAAGCAAACTTCTCAGATAATGGAAATAATAGGAGGAACCAGAGATGTGGAAGAAAATAACTATTTATGACAGCAGTCTTTAAAATATTATTTGGATTTTCCCTGTAAATGAGTTCTGATAAATACTATTGATTCCTCTCAAACATTTTAAAACTAATCTCTACAATTTTTCACTCTAATTTTTAATATTACAAAAGGTAGTTTCTGATGTAGGTAATTATTGACATTTATAAATTAAAATTTTGCATCATTTAAAAAATGTATTCAATGGAATCTAAATTATTCTAAACCCACCATCATCTATTCTATTCTAAACCCACCATCACCCATTTAAAAATGTTATATACACAAGCTTTTCTCTATTGGGAATGTTAACATGATCTCTTTTTCTCCTTGAAATGGAACTCCAGAATTTATACCTGAGGAGATATATCAATGCTTGAAAACCTTCTATTACTCACCCTCTCATACTTCTCTGTAAGAAACTAAGTACGCAAACAGACTTTTTAAAATTTTACTGTGTGATAAGTCAAGAGTTTAAAAATTTTTTCAGGAGTGAAACAACTTTAAAAGTATTTGTACTCAATTGACAAGTGTAACAATACATTAATACTTACAAATTATAGATTATAAAACTATCAAACGCTGTGTTAGTTGGATCGCTCTGGAAGCACACACTGTGAGTTCAAACTGCGAGAGGTTTGCTGAGAGGGAAGTGGGGATCAGGAAATGGAGAATACCTGAGAAAAGTAATAGACAGAGGAAAGATTGTGTGGGAGAAGCACGGATCACAATGTATGTCTGACAAAATCTTACCAACTCACCAGAGACTGCAGAGCAAAAATCACCCATTAGAGAAATCTTGCACACAGCCACAGTGGCCAAGCCCAGTAACCACCCCTTACTCAATCCTCGGCTGAGGGTTGTTCAGGAAGAGGATGGTCTTTACTGGAGAGCTGATGCATCAGGTCTCAAAGGCACTAAGAGCTGAGGGCTTTCAGATAGCGGCAAGCACTGCAGCTCAGCAGAAGAGAGATCCAAGCAGTGTTTTTCCATCTCTGTAGCAGACATACAAGCTGTTGTTGAAAATGCACTTAATGAGATGGATAGACTTTCCGTATCAAAGTTCACGTATCTGTGTGGGTAAATATTGCTTTATTATTATAATGATGCAGGGTTCAGCATCGATTACATTTTGTATGCTCTTAAGCCCTAAAAAACTATATTCACATAAACAAGAATATTTTTACTTCCTTCCAAATATACAGCAACTATCAAATAATTTTAAATCATTGAGAATTGTTTCTAATAACATATCAGCTAACAACTCAATTAGCCCCTCTAACTTTCATCCAATTAAAAAATCATAAAATCTGCTTGCAAAATTCCCCCCCCCCAACTTATTAGAGTCATTTACTTTCTCAGTACTTAGGAACTTTCTTTAAAAGTTTCACCAAGATTTACTATATCATAATTTATAATGCATATTACTTTTTCATCTAGAGATCCTGTGTTGAACCTGTATAATCAGAAACTATTACAAATTTCCAAATGTTTTTAGCATACATATATGTATGTATCTTTGCTAAGCACAATAACTTTTGATACAATGTTTTTATTTTAACATGCATTTTAAATATATTTTCATCACATCTTTTTAGCTATAGCTTTAGCTCATTCAGTTTACAAAACATATCTGTCAGAGAATCTAATTGAAAAAGCAAGTCCTCATTTTCTTTTTTTTATAATTTTTTTAAAGGTTTTATTTATTCAACACAGAAATAGGGAGTACAAGTAGGCAGAGCAGCAGGCAGAGGGAGAAGGAGAAGCAGGCTCTCTGCTGAGCAGGGAGCCCGATGTGGGGCTCGATCCCAGGACCCTGGGATCATGACCTGAGCCGAAGGCAGCTGCTTAACCAACTGAGCCACCCAGGCACCCCGCAAATCATCATTTGCTAACCATTTGTCCAAATCAGCTGCATTTTTTCAGAAATTTTTTATTTTTCAATTCAAATACTACTGTTAATGCATATCTCTATGATATCTGTCTCACTCTAAATTCTAACTCCATGATAAGTAGATATAAGGCATTGACTCTTGCCATAAGTTTGTTCTTTTGATGAACTGCCATTTTTAATTTTTTACAGTACTGTCTGCTTTGGTCTCACAAGACACTTCTTTAGGAGAGATTCTTTCTTTGACAATAGCAGGGGGAAGGAAGAGGTGAGGTAATTAAATAAAAATTGTCAGTATTTCTGCTGCATCACTTTACGATATATTACAATATATATGATTTCAGAATATATTGCCACTAACCAAAGTACGTTGTTTCTAGACACTGTATTTTGTCCTTAACAGAATGATATAGGAAAGATAAATACATGGATCCTAACAAGGTGCCTTGATTACAGGAGGCTCCTGGTTACCAAGTCTTCAAATTCGGAAATCATGCTTTAGTTTGGTGTCCCACAGTTTTTATATATGGGGCAGTTCACCATAGTAAGATTCAGGATGGCTGTGAGATGGACCTTTTATGAAATTTTTGGGGATGGCTGTGAAGAGGGAACTGGTAGGAAGAAATTGCCTGATGCCTACACTGCAAGCGTGTTTTTAGATCAACTTAAGGAAGACTACATATGGAACTTCTCCATCTGGATTTTGATTTCCCTAGAACTGTTTATGTTATTGAAAAGCTTTATGTACCCCCTGGGATACAAACACTCCAAAGAGAAGCCCCTGGTCAGGAAAAACAGGTGAATGAGGATTCTAAAGCAGTGGTTCCCAATTGCAATGATTTTTACCTCTCAGGATACATTTCTCAATGCCTAGAGACATCTTCCGTTGGCCTAAGGCAGGGACGCTGCTAAAACATCCTATGATGCACAGGACAGTCCCCACAACAATCAGTTATCCAGTCAAAGTACCAATAGCGCCAAATTAGAGAAACCTAAGTCTCACTACTGAACATGATGTCTAAAGGCCAGCCCCATCAAGATCACCTGTAAGTCTGTTAGAAAATGCAAAATCTGGAGTCCCAGATGATTCATATTTATGTTTAAAGTTTAAGAGTTCCTAAAGTAGGGAGATACAATAGGATTGCTAACAGCTCTGATGGTCTAGTCTGCACACATTCCAGATGTACAGTGGGAAACTGTTTTATACACTTTGAAAAGTTTTATTTCCTTCCTCCAGATTTGTAGGATATGTGATGAAAATACTTTTGGATTAACTAAATACAAGATAAATGTTGTCTTTGTGCATCTTTAAACAATGACAATGGATTAGATATAAACTAAAACCTTTGTGAAAAAGACAATATTACATTTGAAATCAAGACATCCATTATAACAGATAGTAACCTTTTTGTTGTCTTTTCACTTACAAAATTTAATTTAAACTTTGAGGCTATTTAAAAAGACAAAACACATCTGCTAACACATCTACCTCACATGCAATTTACATGTAAACATTGCTCCTGTCCCCATTTTGTTTTGGGTGATTTATAGTCTCACAAGTCAACACAACTCCTCAAGCCCTAATACTTATTTTCCTTTGCTTTTCAATTTAGAATTGTTTTCAACTAAGACAAGTGGAGAGAGATAAAGAATATAACAATTATTAAGGTAAAATATTGTACATATCACAAGATAAAATGCCAGTTGGAGCTAAATTCATAATAATAACTCATTTTCATCCTCTTTCAAACTGTTCCCTGGTGGTAAAGGTCATTAACTATTTCAGGATGATAAAATGGCAATTGAAAAGTTCCAAATTCTGTTCACTAAAATGAACACTAAACTCTATCAAGTTACTGGTATCTGAACTTTTTCAGAAACATCTAATATTCTCAAGGGGCCCTTACTCCTTAAGAAAATCTGGTATAGCAGAGAATATTAGATTTGAGTGAAAGCTATAGTTTCTTGAAAAAAGTTGAGTCTGTTCATATTACTGAAAGTTTTCTTTCTTACTAGTATTGCTACCAGCATTTAAGCTTAATTTCTTTAACGGAATTCCATGGGGACAAAGTAAACGTTCAATCCATTTACAAATTTTCTGATAAAAGTCCTCTGCAGTGTAGAGATTTAAAAAATTCATTTAAAATCATCTTTATTATTTACCTCACCATATTCTTATTGGAGACCCTCATCACTTTATGCCTCAGCTGCTGTAGTAAATTATTAACTGCTTTCTCTAACTGGGACCTCTTCTGCTGATCCTTTCGTGTGTCTTTGCATGACTTTCTACTTGCCATGACTCTTCTCAGAGCTCATAGGCACTCTTCCTAAAGTTGACCTAGAAATGTTCCTGCAGTGTAGGCTTCTCTCTGGCCTTCAAGGCTCTCCACTGTGTAGTTACAACCTCTTCATCTGTCTTCATTCACATTGACTATTTCCGCCCTTGCTTGGAACATGCCTTCCTCTTCTCTGCCCTGTATTATACCGTATCAATTCTGCATCTATAACCTTGCTCGTTGCTGGCTTTTTCCCATTTTAGCGTATCCTGACTTCTGCCCTCTGCTGGTCTAAATCATAGCCATTGATGAAAGGCTGGTTCATTGCCCACTTTCTTCATGAATCCCTCCTGACAGATCTACCTCTGGCTCATAATATCATACTTTTTAAAAAAAATTTTTTTTCTCCAGAAATCAATATATTACTAAATGTATTGTATGATGGGGAAAAAGTCTTTTATTATTTCTTCTTGCTGCTCAGTATGATGCAGCTGTGGTTCAATGCATGGGTTTCCAGTTATACCTAGTGTGAAATGTTACTTTAACAAATCATTCATTAGCCTAGATTAATGCCAAAGTTACTTAATTTTTATGTGCCTCAGTTCTACCTTTGTGTGACTTTACCTAACTGGTAGGCTCATTGTGAGTAACTACTTAATATATGAACATGAGTAATTACTTATTCTATGAAATGTATTCGTCAGAGTGGTAAGCATTCAATTCAGATGAGATCCATATTATCATCATCATTGTCATCATCTCTTTGATAGACTATAAGCTCACACAACGCAGAGGTCAGCTTTTATACTTCTCTGCAACCCTATGCACAAAATTAGTGCTGAGCATATTGTAGTGCCAATAAATATTCAATGATCAATTCATTTTAGTCATATTTGGCTCCAGCTTCTACTCCCCAGGCTGTGCTGAAATCGTTCCTCTCTTACTGTCTCATTTCAGAGTATATTATTATGTACTGTAAAATCCCCCAATCTTTATTTTTCCCTACACTGAGCATCCTTATCAGAAAAAAATATGGTCAGCTGGACATTTGACATTTGTTCTCATTAGATCAGGTCTTCTGCAGACAGACGTGAATAGTGAGTTTCATTGTAACCATTATAGAATGAAACTTGCTTACAACAAGCCTCAGAGTGCTGTAAAACTTCATTCTGGGCATATTTTCATTTTGCTTTGTGCGTGTGTCTTTTTCTTTCAGTGCCTCTGGAATTCCATATACGTTGTTTATGTCCTTCTCATGGAAGGTCATACGATCACCTCTATAATTTACCATGCTATCTCATCTGTCCCTCCCCACTTCTAAATAATCCCAGATATTATGTTAAAGGCAGTTTATTTGTAAAATGGAAAAAAAAATGTCCTACCAAAAATGGCAGTTCTTATAAGTGAGAAATGGGGATTAGAGAGATGGTTGGTGGTAGAGAGCCTTGTTAAGAAATCCAGTCTGAAAAATAAGCACACACATACAAATATACACATTTATCCTTTAGAAGTATAAGTCTGCTTTTGAATCTCATGGTGTCTTAGATCTTAGATCTATGTTCATAGAAATACGGAGATTCATAGCTATATTGTCTTCTGTGTTGATGAGATCCATGTGGAACAGTATACACAATCATTGCAAACATAGTTATTGAGACCCATATATCAAAGGCAATGTTACTGTGTGCCATGGTGGATACAAAAGTGATTATAATCCAAATACGCCCAGCAAAATTTTGTATAATCAAGATTATTATTTGAATTATGGCTACAGTTTTGATCACTACACTTAGGGGATGTTATAAATCATATTAGGATGATGAAAGGAAAAGACATTTATTTATAAAAGGATTGTTTGAAATATATGAAAATATTAAGCCAAGAGAGAAGACTGAACACCTTTTTGATAGTTACTTTCAAGTATTCCATCAACTGTATCTGGAAGAGATCTCTCCTCTGGATTAGTCTGGAGAACATAAATAGGACCAAGAAGAAAGGGACATAAATTTCAATTATGAAAAAGAGTCTAATGATTAGAGCTATCTATGCCATAAAAACAGTTGCTCGGCAAGGGAAAGACCTCTTGGGACTGAATAATAATGACAAAATAGTTTTAAATGTTGAATATTAGGAATGCTGTAGAGGGAAATCTTGAATGTGATGAAAGATTATAGTTTCTCTGTAGACACCCTTTAAATTTAGGAGTTAATATTTCATGAAAGTTTGGACAAATAGAAACAAGTTGATTTTCTTTTCCTATTAAGTCCTTCTGGATTTTAAAATTAACTATTATTTATATTTTGAATAGTTAATATTTTAATTTTCCAAGTATCATAAAATATAAAACATTTATTCTTCTGAAAATATAATAAAAATTGAATATTGTTGGTGAAGTTTATCTTAATGCATAATTTTCCTTGGGCTGGCTTGAGCCGTAGTTTTCAAACTTTCACAATTGCACAACAATGAGCAATAATTGAAGCAACCACAAAACCAAAAACAAAACAAAGATTGGACTCCAAAAGTATGAATTGTGTTTATTTGTTTTACATGTACACACACACACACACACAGACACACACAGTGGAACAAATATTTTTATATATTATAAAACATTCTCAAATAGAAATTTCATAAGGAAAAGTTAAAGAATATTTAATATTTTAAATAAGTTTACCTTTATTAATATATAAAATTATTTTATTTTTTAATGGCACCAAATATTTTGGTTGTCACTTAAATTATATTTAATAATGCTCATTGTGATGACTTTACACCATTATTAAGAGCATAGAAAAGTACAGAAAAGTAATGTATTTTTTTTACAATAAAGAATATAAATCTTTTTCAAATGTCCATCTTAATTTTGAAAATTTTTGATCACCTTCTTTTCAGATGTATACATAAATTGCACATCGTAATTACATTGATGAAGAGCTTTTTCTAGACAGGGAACTGATGGTTCTGTATTTTATTAGTCTTTTATATGCATGTGAATATTTCTGTGTGTCTATTGGGTATATGTCTAAGAGTTGTCCCCCTATGCAGTTAATTTTCTAAGAATTCCAACTGATGTATGCAGATATCTTTCATGGGTTCTTTTTCCTTTTTACAATTAACCCATCTCACAGAGCCAATGTTTAAACATCTAGAGTGTGTTACAAACAGAAAAAAATGAGTAGTATTGTTTTAGTGGTCAGTCTACAGTTTTTTGTAGAACTATGTTTAAGTTACTCGTCTATTTTTTCAGTTAGCTTAAAGTTAGATATTATAATTTTGTACTGAAGAAAAATAAAAAATGAGGAAGCTCCTTCTTAACTTGTCCCTGTTATGGAACCACACCCTCTCCCTCTAACCTTTTGATACCACAGATGACACTTTTAATAGTTTGGCAATTGATCAAAGGCTGTGGGAGATGCCAGTGATTTGAGTGTCTGTTTGTGTGTGTGTGTGTGTGTGTGTATGAGAAATAGTGAGTGGGAGGACTCTGTACAAAGATCAACTATCTTCCCTCATCTTCATTGTAAGTCTTGGGATGTGTACTTCATATTTTTACACTATAGGGCTGGACAATATTTTATATTACATTGAATACAAATGTTAAGTTTGGATATCTTCTATCTTCTAACTGTGTATATGTATTGACTTGAAAGACAATATATATAATTTCATTTGACAAGCTTTTTTCACATTTAATCTTCTATTTCTAGTGAAATTCAGAAATTCTGTCTTCATGTAAGCTACTTTAAGTGATAATTGTATAACAGTGAACATAATATGTGCTTTATCCTTTATTTGCAAAACAATGGGTAAAACATGATAATCATAAGTACTATTAGTCAATTTTCTAGCTTTTTTCCAAATAACGATTTTATAGAAATTACCAATATTTCCTTGATTGATGTGTAGTTTGTTCTATAAAATGTATAAAGTGCCACCATGTTTTAGACTCAGAAGAATCTTCTAGAGCTTACCTTACCCTACTGTATCTCTTCAAAATGTGGAAACAAATGTAGAAACTGATAATATCAGAGTGGAGGAAAGTTATTGAATGTTTATGTGGAGGAATAAAGAAAACTGTGATTAGAAATAGGAATCTGATATAGGTGACCTTTATGGAGGCTTGACTGTACTTTGGGGAAAGGAATGAACCAATGTAATTCTAAGATTACCATCAAAAGAAATTGTGGATCTTTACTTCAAGGTTCACTGACAATTGATTCATTCCTTCTGAATGTTTACTTCTGTTTCCTATGCCTGCTTCTTGGGCGTATTCTTTTCTTTCAATTATTTTTTTGTTGTGTTGTACAACTTCTTCTCAGGGCCATCTTATTAGAATTAGAGAAAAAAAATGCAATCTCTTAGTAAATGACTGGGATAATTTACCCCCTATTGGTGGGATAATTGGTGGGATCTAGTTCCACACCAGGTCTAAATAGTTGACCAGTGGAGATCTGGCTCGATCTCAGTTCTCTCTTGCCCTTCTTCCCCAAACCCATACCATAATTCCACAGCCTTATCTTCTCATTTCTTCATTGTTTATGATTCTTTATAATTTTGACTTACCATTCAGTCTCATGGCTATGAACCCACCAATGCCTGCTATCTTTTTAGTTTCAATTTCCTCTGCTACTTTTTTTTCATTATCTTTGTATTTTTAGTTCAAATTCCTGAGAGAGAATTCAGTCAGGTTTTTTTCTTTTCTGAGCAAGAATATGAATTTGGTGGTTCAGTGGTCAACTGTGGTCAGAAGCTAGGAGTGGGGTAACTTTTTTTTTCGAAGAAGCTATTTGGATTTATGATTAAATGCCCCATAACAAAAATACTATCCCTTGCGAAATGCATGAAGCTTCTTTGGGACTGCGTTAGAGAACAAAAGAAATAAAAGTCCTCATTATTTGCTTGAGGAACTTCCTTAAACCTAATCTAGAAGACTTTTTTAATAACCCAGATGCCATACCATTTAAAAAGCAAGTCAAATACATACATTTTATGGGTAAAAATTGTGAGTTCTAGATTAACTTCAAACCTTCCTTAAAGGACAACTGTTTCCTCACAGTAGTATGAAACTAAATGTGTTCTCCAATTGAGTAGAGCAGGTCTCCAATTCCCTGCAGATGTGAAATGGGAGTCCTATAATTTAATTCAGTTATGACACTAACTACCCAGATCTAGTAGGGACCCCACAAGTAAGGCTCTATCCCACAAGACTGTCCCCAGTGCAGACACCAATCACAAGTACTAGGTCCCTAGGTTACTCATATTTCTGTCCAGCTTGGCTACAAATCAGGAATTCCCACAACGCCCTCCTGAGGTTTGACAATTTGCAGTAATGGCTAATGGAACCCAGGGAATTACTTTACTAATTATTACTGGTTTATTATGAAGGATATTATAAAGGATACAAATGAATAATGAGCTACATAGGGAGAGGTGTGAAAGTGTCCTCAGTGCAAGAGCTTCTGTCTCCATGGAGTTTGGAGTGTGTCAGCCCCTTAGCATGTGGATATGTTCATACTGAAAGGTCTCTGAACTCCTTCATTTAGAGTTTTGATGGAGTTTCCATTACATAGGCATGGCTGACTATATCATTGGTCACCAGTGATTAACTAAATCCCCATTCCTGCTCCTCTCCCCAAGGTTGGGGGTGGGGTGGGGCTGAAAGTCCCAACCCTCTAATCACTTAGTTCATTCCTAGGGTAACCAGCCTCCATCCTGAATCTTATCTAGGGGGCCATCAAGAGTCACTTCATTAACATAAATTTAGATATAGTTGAAAGGGGCTCATTATGAATAACAAACAAAAAAAAGAATAACAAAAAAATACTCTCTCACTCTATCACTCAAGAAATTATAAGGGTTTTTAGTGCTCTGGGCCAGGTTTTGAGAACAAATACTGAATATATTTCTTATTATATCTCACTTTCACACTTAAAAAGTATTTATTTGTTTGTTTATTTATTTATTTTGAGAGAGAGAGGGAGAGAGTGAGGGTGTTCCTGCATACCTAGTGCATCAGCAGGGGAGACGAGCAGAGGGAGAGAGAGTCCATGTGGGGCTGGATCCCAGGACCTGGGAATCATGACCTTAGCCTAAGGCAGATGCCTAATGGACTGAACCACCCAGGAGCCCTCAAACGTTTTTTATAAGGATATTTTGCTGTGAAATACAGTGATTGACAAGCCAGACATTTTTCATTCCATGGTTGTCCACAGAAGATTGTCTTTTTAGTGGGGTTATGCTCAGGAGAACACCTAAAAGGGCTGTGAACTGGCGGGAACTGTGAATAACTTCCCTAGTGAAACAAAGAAAAGGTATTCACTGAGTCATCAAGAAGAAATGGTAATTTTAATGAATTCTGGATAGCTCTGCATCAGTTACAAGTAAGTCAGATGATACAAGCTTGTTTAGGACTAAGTAAACCACTGTTTAAGGGGATTTTTGATGGTACAATTACAGCTTCCCTTTACTGAAGTTTTTCTTTTTTGATAGTATCCTTTTTTTGTATTATTATTTTTTTCTATGCGACAGTTGGATAATAAACAGTAATGTGTCACTATCACTTCACTCTTTCTAACCCTTTGAAGTACCTTAAAATATTGGACTTATTCTCATTTTATTAAAAAACGAGTTGCCAATCTGATAATTAACTTCCCCACAACATGGGTGGGATCAACCATATTTAGTCCTCAATCTAACTCCAAACAGGTTCTTTCACTATATCATGTTGTCCCCTTTACATGCATTTAGTGAAAAAAAGGAAAAAATAAAAAAGGAAAGAAAACCTAAAACTTTTTGGCCCCTTGACACTAGTTGTATCAGAGAGAGAGCATCAGTAATAAATTAATCATATGATTTCTTCCCCCACTTTTCAGTTTCCCTTGCAACTAAGAAGAAAATATATTTTTTTACTCTCATGCCATTATCAGGTAGTTTCAGCCTAAAAGATTATGCTTAACATCCATTTGCTGAATAAAACATCTGATCGCATGTCTTCTATACAGAAAGACCATGAAGAAAGTGATTTGGCGGAAAATGCCCTAAATGAATTCAGGAATTTCAATATGAACGAGAGATGTGAATAAGGAAAGAAACGAAAAATATGCTCTTAAAGGCTTTTTTAAGACTGACTAGGCTTTTCCATTTGTGTACTATATAAGATTTTACTAGAATGTTCAAAATTAAACCACATTAAAGTAATCAAAGCCCTCTTAGAAATCATTCCATAATAATGATTGGGACTTGAAGATACAGCTGTTTTTGGTTAAGAACTGGCTTTTGAAAATTATTTGAAGTAAAATGAAAAGTAAGAAAAAAATTTCCTTTTTAATTGTCCATATTTTAGAACATTAATATAGAGTGTGATCGAGTGGGAAATATGCCACTTGATAAATTGCTGTAGTTTTTAAATTCAGTGTCTTTTTGAAACGTGTATTGAAAGGCCTGACAATTTGGCAAAGCTGTTTGTATCAATCAATTATTGCCAAACTTTGCTCTCTACATGTCAGGAAATGTCTCCCTCAATTTTGCTTCTTGTGACTCAGGCAACCAAATTGGGTAATAGTGATCTTTTTCCCTAGCTCCATTCCCACCTAGAACCCCCTCATTCATTCAGAGGATTTTGTTTACCAGTTTCCTGTTCTCATATGAAGCAAGTTTAGACACATTACACCAAGAACGGGCTGGTTTTGAAGCCAAGCCCTGGGCTGAAATGGCCCCTGACTCTTCTTCCTGAAGAATCTACCTATAACTGTTCTGAGATTTGCTAGACTGAAGATGTTAGCTGGTTATAATGGAAATACAATGGGGTGAACCAAAAATTTTAACTTCACTTAAATATGCAATTAATACCAGATTAGTTAATGCATTTCATTATAGGTATAGCATGATTCAGAAAACATTTTAAAACAGTAGAAACTCAGTGTAATTATATTTATGATGATGGTGATTATTAATATTAAATATAACTTATAAATTACAATTTGTAGGTACTGTCAGATTGTCAGGGACAAGAAGGATTGAGGAAACAGAATATTACATCTATTCTATCTTATCTTTTTGGATTAACTGCAAAAGGAGGTATACTCTTCCCAAGACATTTTATTCTTTTTTTTTAGTATTTACATTGTCTACTCCCTCTATCTCAGCTGTTGTGTCCTCACATTCTGCATTCTTTATATGTAAGTCTATTCCTTCTCAAAACAGTTCTGTTCTAACCTTTTTCCTGGATGGCCCTTCAAGTATTCCCAATTTCTTGGTGGAAATATTATATCCTTCATTTTCCCTTGCTCATATTCACCCTAATCCCTGTCCCTTTTCCCTTCTCCCATTTCTTCTGCAACATGAGGCTCTTGACTTAGGAACTTTCACCTTCTAGTTATGACATGTCTCTTGTCTGGAAAGGTCAGATTATTTGACTAACTGGTCAAATGCGTTGAGTGAAACTCTCAGCAGTAATTTCCTTCCTTTCTCTGGTATTGAGACTTTGTGGAAAGCTTGCTGAAAACAGAAATTCCATTTTGTTTTGTTCTGATCTGTTCAAATCTGCAATTTGCTACATGAGCTTCAAAAGTCCCAAAAAGAGAACCAATAACAGTTATTATGTATTTGCTCTCAAAGACAGGAATCCTTGTTCAGATTAGCATCACAATATGTGCCCTAAGGGCACCTGAATGGCTCAGTTGGTTAAGCATCTGCCTTCAGCTCAAGTCATGATCCCGGGGTCCTGGGATGGAGCCCAGAATCAGGCTCCCTGCTCAGCGGGGAGTCTGCTTCTCCCTCTCCCTTTTCCCCCCATGCTCATGCTCTCTCTCTCAAATAAATAAATAAAATCTTTAAAATATATATGTTCCCTAACTTGAAGGAAATTCGCATGATCTCCGTTGAGTTTCCTACTTACAATTCCTTTCCTTATACTCTCTCACCATGCTCAAGCATGCTAAAAATAGGTAACAAAATAGGTAAAAATAGGTAAATACTTACTTCTTCAGAATTGCTGGTTTGATGGCATTCTAATATTTTAGTGCTTCAGTTTATGCTATGGAATTTGCTTAATTCTTAAATAATGTTGGGTATATGACCTCTTCTTCCTCCTTCCCCTCCTCACTCTTCCTCCTACTTTCTCCTCCTCCTCCTCCTTCCCCTCCTCCTCCTCCTTCCCCTCCTCCTCCTCCTCCTTCTTCCTCTCCTTCTCCTCCTCCTCCTCCTCCTCCTCCTCCTCCTCCTCCTCCTCCTCCTCCTCCTTCTTCTTCTTCTTCTTCTTCTTCTTCTTCTTCTTCTTCTCTCTCACTCTCTCTCTCTCTCCCTGTCTTTATGGATTATGTACATAATTCTGTTGAGCTTTTTGTGGAATGACACCCTACTTGCAGAAACATTTCTTATATTTAAAAAAAAATCCTATAAGAAATGCATATTTTTATCTAACAAACTGTTAAATACCCTAATGAAAAGTGGAAAATTAAGTCACTTCTTGACATAATTCTGAATATCTAGCCATTACAAAGCACACAGAGACTAGAGTGTTGACCAAATTTTTCATATCATTTCTGAAGTTTTTGTCATCAGGTAGAATAGAATTTTCTCTCCTAAAAAAAGTCCTCCAGGGGCGCCTGGGTGGCTCAGTGGGTTAAAGCCTCTGCCTTTGGCTCAGGTCATGATCTCAGGGCAGGGTCTTGCGATCAAGCCCTGCATTGGGCTCTTTGCTCAGCGGGGAGCCTGCTTCCCCCTCTCTTTCTGCCTGCCTCTCTGCCTACTTGTGATCTCTCTCTGTCAAATAAATAAATAAAATTAAAAAAAATATCCTCCATATGTATTTACTCAGCTCTCTTATATTTTTGGTGTTTTTCCTATGCCTTTATAGTGGTGTGAAACCAAGAAGGAAGTATGAATAATAGGTAAAGGAGACAGAGAGTGATATAGAATCATGCTAAGTGAAAGGATTTTTATGTTTTGAATTGTAAAGAAAAATACATTATATTCTTAGAATAGGTTCATATGTAAAATATTAATAGCATCTCTTAATAGCAATGAGGAACTAGAAGCTTCTTTTTACATTTCAGTTTTAAAACCATTTATGTGTAATTTCACACTTAAAATAAAAATCATAAATTTTCTACTATCACTAACACCATAAAACAGGAATGTTAATTACATTTGTACTTTCAGTTCTACAAAACAGTAATTCCTTCCACTCTGAAGATATGCCAAGACCACAAGAATCTGAATGCCACAGAACACCTGCAAACCAAGCAAAAAGGAAACGAAGAATTCCAAAGGTCAGAATTTTCTTTATTTGGCTTTTTTGCTGTGAAGTATGTATGAGTAGTATTTATTTCCTTAAATGGCAACATTTTTAAATATACAGCATTAAAAACATGTAAAGCTACACATTCTAATTACATAAATACCAGAATTAAGCTAATATTAAATGTCAGTAAATATAGAATAAAACATAGCATTATATGTGTATATTGGAGTCTCTTTAAATTGTTGAGATTAAAAAAAGGTTTCTCTAATTCATGCATTATGACAAAAAGGAGTTCAGTGACTTTTCTGGATAATTCTAGAAAGGCAGAGTATGGTTGAAAGGTCACAGCTGTGAAGCTAATAGCAGTGGAAAGAATGGGAGCTAAATCTTAATGTGTTCATATGTGTGCATGTGACTATGCACACACATGCACATTAATACAGAAAATGGGAGAGAAAAGAAGATTTTTTTTTTCCTTTTAAGGCCCATTTCCATGGATACATATTTTTTAAAGATTTTATTTATTTATTAGAGATAGAGAGAGAGCACAAGTAGGGGGAGCAGCAGGCAGAGGGAGAGGGAGAAGCAGGCTCTCTGCTGAGCAGGGAGCCTGATGTGGGGCTCGATCCCAAGACCCTGGGATCATGACCTGAGCCACCACCCAGGCGCCCCTCCATGGATACATTTTGTTCCCAGTTTCACACCCCAACCCTTGGTGAAAGATAGCTTCAAGTTGGATAATTGAACAAACCAGGAAGAGAAGAAGGTGAGGGATCCTGGCTATAAATCACAAAGGACCAGCAGCCAATTAAATCAAAGTTATCCACAGGACCTCAGAAGAAAGTAATAATGACAAAATGCGTTTTTAAAATTCTACACTGTTTATAAGTAACTTTACCAATGCAGGTCACATTATTCCTCTGTAAAATGGAAATAATGAAGCTATAATCAATGTATGGGGAAAGCACCTAACCCAGTATCTAGTATGCAGTAGATACTCAGTAACTGATCACTACAAGACAATAATAATTATATTTAGTAGCAATAGTAATAATAATATACTATAAAATATATTCAGATTTCTGTCTCACTTATTCTTCCAGAGAAACCTTTGAAATATGTATTTTTCTCTTAGTATTTAAGACAGTAAAAGTGACTTGGATAAAAATCATAAATTTATAAATTATTTTTATAAATTATATTCTTTTACTAATTACAGATAATAAAATATAGGTCTCCTGACTCCCTATCCCATCTTTTTTTACCTTCCCCCTTCCCAGCTGGTTCAGAGGCTATTGCCTATATGGTCATGAACCAAATTCCTTAGCTCATTGCTATTTAGAGTGTCTCCCCATTCAAGCAGCTTCAGAATCACTGGGAACAGGTCAAGAAAATAATCTCAGGCCCACCCCAGACCTACTGAATCAGAATCTGCATTTTAACTAGATCTATAGGTAATCCATATGTACGTTATAGTTTAAGTACTGCCTTAGAACTCTAGTGCTCAAACCAGGCTCCACCCAAGGAACTTTAAACAAAAAAAAAATCTGATATCCAGAATCTGCTTGGACCGACTATATCAGAATTTATGGAGGTGGGCCAAAGGATTAGGGTTTTTGTGGTTTTGTTGTTGTTGTTTTTGTTTTGTTTTTGTTTTTTTTTTAGCACTCCAGCTTCCCAGTGATTCTTATGCATAGCCTGTGGTCTTTGCAAGTGGGTGGCTTAAAAGAAAGTATAAATGTGGAAAGGATGCTGAGCACTTACAAAATAGTTACCTGGTTAGTCCACTTCAATAATTCAAAGGGAAAAAAATGATTCAAAGGGAGCAGGAAAGAATCAAACAGAACTGATAATTCCAGTACACAAAAAAGAATGCATAATGAAGAAGGCTTTGTATATAGCTGAGTCCCACTTCCGGCTTCCTTTTCTGGCATTCTCACTAGGTGTAGCGTGCTCCAGGTATCCATGTTCTTGCTAAGGTTTTCAGTCAGCCCTCTTGGTCGGATAAGATGACACTTTCTCTCTTCCCTGAATCCCCAAGCCTCACACAGCTAATTTCTACTGCTCTGTCTCAGCCTAAAAGGCCATCCCTGACCCATCGCGCCTGTTGAAATCAGGTTCCCCAGCCTTTTAAAATTCTTTACTTTCCTTTAGAATGTCTACCAACATTTTAATTATGAATTCATTCATGTGACTATTTACTTCTCATTAAACCAAAATTCCCATGAGGATACAGGCAATGTTGTCTGTGTTTAGAGTATAATTACAAGCAAGAATTTGACTATCTTACTGAAATATCAACATGATTAGGCTAAGGTACAGGTACAAGAACATTCACTCACACATTAGTGTAATTAAAAAAATATAAAATACTCAAATTTTTATCAATAAAGGAATAGTTAACTTATACAGCTAAACCTAAAGGAACCCAAGCCAATCATTAAAATGGAGGAAATAGATATATATGAATGGTTATGAAAGATATCTGTTCTTATAATATTTTTAAAAAAGCAAGCTGCATAAAAATTTGCAAGATATGATTCTATTTTATGTTTATAATGTGTTACGTTTTTCATAAACGCATGTGTGCATGTGTGCACAGGTATACACATAGACATTTTCCCTTAGGCACAGTGGTTTACTTTCTGATCCTTGTATCTGCCAGCATTCTTTGTACCTTGGGGGCCATTGTAGTTGTATCTAAAGCATAATATTCTTTCCTTAGTTGGTGAACTCCTGCTTATCATCCAGATCTTAGCTCATTGCTAAAGTCAGTGTCTTCCTTGACACTCCTAATTAACTGACACTCCCCTCATAATATGTCCCCATGAGTGCCTCTACTTCGTTGCACTTATCCTGTCATCTTACTGTCATCCCTGTGACTCTTGAGGGGGGCATATTTATCTGCCCCATCAAGTGGAAGCTCTGGGAGGGTGCTGTGTGTGGTCAGTGTACATCCTTGTATTTTCAGAATGCAGCACAATGTCTGGCATTAGAATCAAAACTTATTATTTAAATGAAATTTATGAATTAGTGAATTCTCATTCTCCACCTTATATATTGGGAAACCTCATCTCTGAATAGTTAGGCAACTTTCTCAGAGTATTTATCTAATAAGTAGCAAGCACACTTGACCTCATTCTACAACTTGTGCTCTCAACATGTAATAAATTACCAAGTTCAAGTTTCAATCAGATTTTACTAAAATGAAAATACCAAACCCAGGAAACACTTCAATAAGCACTCTCTCTGTGTTTCTCAGAGACATCTCAATGAGACTATTGCTATTATACTCTGTACGAAGAGGAAGGGGAAGGAGCATGAGAATCTTCTTATCCACTGATGATCAAAAACCACTATTGGAAATTCTTTCCTTGATAAATAAAACATCATTTTATACTGGTTTATAAGACTTTGTGATATGCCAAAGCCAAAAGTTCTGATAAATTTCTGTCCATGATTAATGCTTTGTTTCTGTATTCTCCCCTATATCAGAAGTTCAAGTATGTTCATTTCCACTGATAGGCAGTAAGGACTTCATTTTTTAAGAAAAGTGGAGACTGAGTTAAAAATGGAAAATCACTGTGCTTAGAATTAAAGCAAGTTCCATTATGAATCTGTTGATATTTAGGTCCTCCTTAGCACTAACTGTAGATTTGATTTCTAAACAGGTAATAACGGGCACCTGGTGGTTCACTCCCTTAAACCTCCGATTCTTGGTTTCTGCTCACATCTAGATCTCAGGATCCTGAGATCCATGGGCCCTGCCTTTCTCCCTCTCCCTTTTTCTCCCCCTCAACCGCTCCTCTCACCACCAGCTAGGTCTCTCTTCTCTCTCATGCGCTTTCTCACTAGCTCTCTAAAATAAATAAATAAAATCTTAAAAAAAAAATGTGGTATAAACAGGTAATGACCCTGGGCAGGTAATAGAATGGAGAGGTGGAGGCAGTCATTCAAGATGAAAACATTCTACTGTTTTCTAAGATTGACAGAAATACCACATTTTTTATAAAATAAATTTATAGCAATACCATTAATATTTTCACATATGCTTTCACCACCTGCCCAAAAAAAAATTGGCTTAGGAAAAAGCCCATTAAGATTTGAACATAATATGATTTGAGCAAGACTTCCAAGAATGCTACTTTCGAAGTTTATTTTATATTCATATATACATATGAAGTTATATTAACATTATATGAATTGTATGAGTATCATATGAATTATAAAACCATTGTATGAATTATAGTTTTATATGAAATTGCTTATAAGGCCTGCAGTGTTTTCTTTTGGATATTCTCAATGGTAGTAAAATTGGTTCCAGAAAATCAATTCCACTCTTAAAGTTTAGGCTTTATCTGTGAATATATCTATCTATCTAGCTGTCTCTACATACACACACATATACAACCACATACACAAACATACTCACACATATACACATGTATATATATGTGCTCATATGCTCTCTCTGTATATAGGTATGTGTGTGTATTTGTGTATATAGAGATAGAGAGAGATATATATAGATTTCTTTGAAAGGTCATTGTTATCCAGCTGAAGAAGAATTGGATTTTGAAACAGAGGACTCACCTCTTCTCTTAGCTTCTCTTAGCCCTGAGGGCACCCTATATAAAGCACTTCCTGCTTCCTCCTTTTCTTGCTTTCTTCATCTGATAATTAATGGCATGGAACGAAGTGACTTTTCAGTTCTGATAAACTAGTTTTTCTTTCTTTTTCCCCGCTCACCACACAGCATACTTAAAAAACATTTTTTTTTTCCTGAGCTTTGAATTGATCTACATCTTATGAGGAGATAGTTTTGTTTATAATTAGCCATGATTGTTATTCTACGTCTAAGAAATGAAACATGGGAAAGATACCCAGCTGTCTTTTGTACTTCAGATGTCTCTTACAGCATGACATTTTGATAAGTTAAAATGTAAATGAATCAAAGGTAGACTTTGTAATCCTTAAAATTCAAATGGGGTTGCATACTAGGAAAGATCTGTTTTAGTGTGCTATTCTTAAAACATTTGAAAAAATAATATGACATCTGTCAAATATCGAATGGAGCAGTGTGTCTTCAGGGGTGTGTGTGTAAAGACAGGACTGTACTTACATACATATATATTATAATAAAATCATAAAATAGACTTTTTACCAAAAGTACTGGAAATTCTATGTCTAAGGAATATTTGATGCTTAAAAGTAGTCACCATGGGAGGCTCTGAACTTATTCCAGTCAGATTGTCATTGCACAAAACAGTTGAGGAATTTCTTTTTAGAATTGCTTAGTGTTTTCTTCTGAATATTCTCAGCGGTGGTAAAACTTTTTTACAGAAAATCAATTCCATCCCTAAAGGTTAGTCCAAATACGATTTGAATTGGTGTGAAATTTGGCATAATGCCTGTCTGCTTAGTCCTTACAGAAGAACTTATTCCTGGCAGCAGCAGCCGCAAAAGTATCTCATTATAAAGCTTTTTCACTTATAAGATGGCCCCATGGCATGGATCCCAAATGTCATGTTCTGATAAGCCCCATTTGTCACATTGGTAAAAAATTAAATGCACTTTATGCTTTAAATTTGAAATGAGGATGCAATGGAATGTGAGAAATACTTCTTTTCAATCTGGAAGGCAAACTCATCAATCATCCATTAGGTAAATGATGCATTTACTTTAGGCCTGTCAATAAAAAGATCAATTAACATTATCATTTCCTCTCTTGTAAGAACACAACTGGATACTGTTTTTCCTTGACCCTATTAAGAAATCAGATTTTTTTCTTCCAGTTGTTGAACCAAAATATCTTCATTTAAAGAAAAATACTAACTGATAATTTTAAAATAATAGAAAAAACATGCACTATATATATAAGTATATATATCTCTCCATCTCAGGTTCTTGAAACAGAGCTTGTAAAACCCTTGTAGTTATCCACGTGATAATAGCAAGAAGCATTCTCGTTCTAATATTTGGTTTCTGACTCCAATTCCTGACAGAGCTCTTAAGTCCCTTGGAATTTCCTCAGCGATAGGAGTGTCTTTTGTTCTAATGAGGTGACTCTTGATGGGCTCCTGGTAGCTTCAGGATGGGGGCTGGTCACTGGAAAAATCAGGCTGTGATTAGAAGGTTGGAACTTCCAGCCCCATCTCCCTTTGTTAGATAAGGGGTAAGGGGTTGGAAGTTGAATTAATAATCAAACATGCCTACATGATGGCACCTCCATAAAAAAATCCCCAAAGTATGGACTTTGACGAGCTTCCAGACTGGTGACTACATCCATGTGCTGGAAGGGTGGTGCACTCAACTTCTCAGGGACAGAAGCTCCTGTGCTTGATATTCTTCTGGACTTTGTCCTCTGTATCTTTCCATCTGACCATTCGTCTCTATCTTTTATCATATCCTTTGTCATCTAATAAATGGATAGGATGTAAGTATATATTTCCTGGAGTCTGTGAGATGTTATGGCATATTACTGAACCTAAGGAGGGGGTGGTGTGAGCCCAAATTTAGAGTAGTTATTCAGAAGTACTGGGCATAGTACTTCAGATTAGCATCTGAAGGAACAGTCCCCTGGGACTGAACCTTTAATTTGTGGGAACCGATGCTAATTCCAAGTAGGTAGTGTCAGAAGTGCATTGAACTGTTGGACGCCCAGCTGGTGTCAGAGAATTGGCCCACGTGGGAATAAACCCATGCATATGGTGTCAGGAGTGTTGTGAGTGTAGTACTAGGGTGAGAGTAAAGGGAAACATGACACTTTCTCCTGGACAATAATTTTGAATGAATCCTGTCATATTTAAAAATATTTAAAAATATTCTTCCTATTTTTTAGTATAAGGTACTTCTCTCAGGTTTCTTAAAAATGGAATCCATCAATTTCTACTCCAATTCAAATTTGCATGGGATTCTGTGATCCTATTAAAAGCAGTAGCATTATTTCAGTGAGGTAGAGGAGAAACAGCGATCATTTGTGACTCTCTCTCGTCTTGAAGTCTAGTCAGTCCTTAATTGTGTTTGACTTGTCCAGACAGAAGGTTCCATTCCTGTGCATCCCTGCATTGGGGATCCCCACCAGTCATTACCTTTGGCCCAGATGATTACAATTGCCACACTAACATGGCTCTCCAGTTCCAGGTATTTGCATTCTTTATCCTAAAACAGTGTTTAGGCAGCTTTATTTCTTTATTTTAACAAAGTTATTTGATCACCTAATTTCCCATTCAAACAACAAACAAACAAAACAAAACAAAAACTCAGAAGACTGTCCATTGCCTCCTTAACTCCTTAAGTGTAAATTCCCCCTGATATACAAGGATATCCCTGTCTTTGCCAGTGCTTCCAATTTTATCATTATGTCCCTCCAAATATTCTACACTTCATGTTACACTCTGATACTCCTGTTCCTGTAATTTTTGTCATGTTATTCCCTCAGGCTGAAAATGCCATGACAATTGCATTTCTTGTTTATGTTTTTTTTTCCTTTTTTAAAAAAAAAACCCAGTTGTGATGCTGTATCTTTTAATAAAACTTCTCTGCCCTGCTTACTTGGAAGTTCTATCTTCTTCATCTGATTCATACAGCAAGTGGATTTTCCTCCACTGCTTACTTAGCAAATTGCTTTTATTCCCATGTTTTAAATGATCTTTTATCTCTTATAGATGGAGAGCTCGTTGAGGGTAGAAGCAAATCATTCTTCATTGTTAGTGATCTCTGCTGTGTCTTGCACAGCATAGATGCTCAATAAATATGTTTTATTGAATGTAACTACATAGGTATGACACACACAATGTTTATATTCCTAGAAAATTTTCTCAAGCAGATGGTAGTTGCTCTAGGAATCTAGAAACAGTGGGAAAAGAACATTTAGATACCAGCGCTATCATGCCTGTATCCCTTCCACTCAGAGGGAGTGCAAAGGAAGGAACCCAAAACCGGCAGGTTCTATCCAATTCTTCAAACTGCACACAGTATCCAAAACACCCAGACAAAAATTTAATATCTTTAAGGCATCAGTTTTCTCCTTTGAAAATGGAGATGATATTGTCTACTATATATACTATAGTTACTATATCTTTTCACAAGGATTTGTAAAAAGGAAAAAAAAAAAAGGAGGGTTAACATCTAACAGCAATTTATAACTTTTAAAATATTATACAAAGGGAAATCTTTAAGGAAACTTGTAGTTCATACATATCCATCTCCTGAGATTTATAGGTTCATAAATATCCGTCTCCTGTTAACAGACTCGTCTGGTGTGATACTCAGCAAAGGGACCAGTATTTCTTTCTTTTTCTTTTCTTCTTTCCCCGTTTCATTGGAAATTTATGCATCATTTGTAGTGTTTTATATATCATAAAATTTGAAAACCCATTAATTATCATTTTCACAATGAGACAAAGTGGGAAATTCATTTTATTTAGGGCTAGTGTGGTGACTTAATATCCATTATTTTTTCCTAATCAGTGTGAGTTGGAAACACCATGTTTCTTCTCCAGATGCCACTGGGTATCAATCACCACAAGAATGAATTTTATTTGAAGCTACAATATAAACCAGAATATAATGTGATTTCATATTTTTCTTTGATTTAGCTGTCAACAAAATGAAACCAATAGATGGGCAGACAGAAAAGATGAGTATGTTTCAAATCAGAGAGTTCAAAGCAATAAAACAAAATAAATAGCCCTTTTAAAGTTAGATAATGCCATTTCTTATTAGACATTTAGGAGACTCACACCCTCAAAAAGGCAAACACGGATACCTTAAATCGAATCTTGCCTGAGGGAAAGGCAGAGGAGAGCTTTGAAGGGAAGTCACTCTGTGTGGGAAAATGTAGTTGAGCAAACCTTGTCCAATTTCCTCTCTGGAAGTTTTGCCTTGCAGTTGCAGGAAGCTCTTAATTTTTTTCTTCATCACTTCTACCAAGCAGGCATGCTCTATTTCTCTCCCTTCCCTTTCATCTTTTAGTCTTGGAATCAGGCCAGAATTTTTCAAATTTTTGAAAGTAAAAAATAGTATATGAATTTTTTGACAAAAAAATACTCTAATGAAAAGCATACAAAGACTATTTTGCTTAACCTTCAATAAAAATACCCCTGAATTTTCACTGATATTCTTGCATATTCCTCTCTCTAGACTCTTGCTTTCACATTAAAATATCATTCCCCCTCCTCCTAAGGTATGGTAAACATCTAGAGACCAGAGGATCAAGAGTAGGCAACTGAGAGGAGAATGGTATAGAGGATATAATGTATTATTTGAATTCAGGTAACTGTGGGTTTGGGTGGTTGTTAATTGGGTACTGTTTTGGGTGGCACCGGCAGTAAGGAGCCAATGCTAAGAGAAGGAAGGCTCAGTCCTATCCACTGGGTAGTCCTCAATTTCGAAAGTCCGGTCCACTGGGATGGGAATTAGGGTGTGATTCCTGGAATTAGTTGTACATTATTATCGGTGGAAGAAATCTAGAAGATAGAAGAACTGGGATAACATGAAGAAATTTAGGTAAAGTGGCTGGGGTGGGGAAGTTTTGGAGGGGAATGAGGAAATCTATGAATGGAGGGATCTGGACACCAAGGTTTTACATTAATATCACCAGTTCTAGAGTGTATCAGTAGCTGATGTTGAACTTAACTGATGTCCTGAAATGATGGTAAAGTTCAAATACCAAATTCAGCCAAGATTGCCTGTGAAACAAGGAGACATTTTTAAGAAATCTCATGCCTGAATCTATATCGGTAGTGCAGAGTTAATGAACAATTTTTCAGGGAATTAGGGTTTGTATGTGTTCAGTTATCTAGCCAGCTGTCTATACGCACATACTTACAAAACAATTACTCTTGTTTACTCTATTTTTTTGAAAAGACAAAGCTTCCTGGGGAGGTACATTGGTAATCATGAGCAAACAGGCATAAACTAAAAACTAAAATTCATATTTTTTAGCCTCATCTATCTGAAAGAAAGATTTGTGATGACAAATCTTCTGTATAACATTGAAATGACCCTTACATGTTTGTTTTGATAATTACTTCAATACGGGAAACTTCGCGCTTAGATTGTTTCAGCCAACAAGCGTGGCCTACATCAAGAATTTTGTAAGTTTCACCCAAAGTCAGTTTTATCTCAAGTCCTTTCTTAGAACATGTTCACACACAGACATTTATTAGTGTACAGGTAAGTGTGTGAAATTTTATGATTTTTATTTGTGCATAATCTATAAAGTAGTAAGTAAAACCTGAAGATCAAAGTTAAAAATAGGTGTGATATTATTAATTTCACATTATCATTAGAAATGTACATTAAAGCCAGAGCAAAAGGGAGTGAAACACAAAGAAAGAAAGTGAGGAAAAGGTGGGAAACAGATTTATGTTGGTTTTTATCTTATATATGTTTTTAAAAATTATTTGAGAGGAATGGGTTTGCTTCTATGATTATCTTTGCCATACTATATAAATAATTCTCTAATGACCAAAGTGAAAAGTAATTAAAATTGGTTATTTGGGTGAATTGATAAGTCAGTCATTTCCATCAAAATAGTTAATCTGGGAGCCCTTAAATAAGTATTTTATGGATAGTTAGCTTTCATATGCAAGTTGGAAGGCCATCATATATTATTTGTGGTGAAAAGCTGAATTTTTCTTTGGTCTCTCAGATTGTTTCTCTGTAGTCTGGCTAAATTAGACCATTAATTATAAATATTTTAGGTAAAATTACTACTTTTGTAAATAATGAACTATAACACAACTTGATAGGCAAGAAATATTTTTTCCACAATACTTAATTAACACTCAAAAATTGAGCCTGAAACAAAAATATAGGCAGCATTTTTCATTTCCTCAAAGAAACAGTTTATTTTACCAGGAGTTCATGGAAGAATAAGACCATCATTATTTTTCTGCTTCTTCTTGTGATATTCATTTACTGTTAAAATGTACAGCGTGAAAATTGTAGTAACATTTTACCCTGACTTGTTATTCATCTTTTATATTTTATGTTAACCAAAACTGAAGTTCACACTGATGATTTCAAACTGTAAGTTTCAAGGCTGTATTTAGTATATTCATGTGGCTTAACTGTCTACCAAGATTCAATAAAAATGTAAAAGAAATGAAGTCCATAGAGAAAGTGATTTCTACTTGCCTTGCATATCAAAAAAATTTTTTTTGAAAATGTTATGACATTAGGTAGTATTAATTGATGTAATGATAATCAGTATAATAGGCCTATGGTTCTAATACCTCAGGGCAAGACCACATAAGCAGCCTTATATTAGGATCATCTTATTTTAATTTGGATTATTTAAATTACTGTAAGCGAATAAGTATTTTGGTCTTCCTCCCATTTATCTTTCCATCTTCTTCATATAATTACTTAGAGGCAGTAAGGGTCACATACATGACAATTGGTTTCCAAATGATTGTTCTGTTGGACTCTATCTTTTCAACATTGTGTATATTTATAAATATTTGAGCCTCATAAACTTCTTGAGTGTACACAGTTAGTGTTAATCTCATAGCCATATGTTCTATATAGGATGACCTTTTTGACTCTCCAGTAGCTTAGAATTACATGAAGTTTAGTTCAAATAGAAAACAAAAATAACTAGAAATTTGAAGTTTTGGAAATATATTTGGATTTTATCTGAAATGAATTTGTGGGGCATCACCAGAAGAAAATGGTATTTGGGATACAGTTTCTTACTTTCTACTCTGTCCTCACTTATATGTTTCTTGGTTCTGCCTCATGGTCATGTAACAGCTGCTCTAAATAACCTTCTCTGCCTCCAAACAGAAAATATTTAAAATTTCCCTCTCTTTCTAGTTATAAAAGAAGATTATCTATAATAAAAACATGAAGGACTTCTGTGCCTAAAAGAAAATCTTGCCAACATTATGAGATCAATAGCAGAAAAACTAGATTGATATATGTGAATATATCAACTGTCAGACATATGTGTATAGAGTTAATAGGTTTAGTTTTGGGAACAAGATGATAATATTACAAAAAGACAATTTATTCAAGTGATAAAATATAGGTAAAGAAAACTGATCAAAGGAAAAATAGCAAAAGTTATATTAGGAAGACTATATCAATATGGTAAATTATTTCTTGTACTTTAATTCCATAAATTTGTATGTATGTGACTATATACATATGTACATAATGGGACTCTGAATTCTGAAATCAAATAAATTTTAATATTCTAATATAGCTTTTCACAGGTAAAATATGGTTTCATTCATTTCTAGGCAAAAGAAAAGCAAATTAATAACTACATTTTAGGATTGTTTTTGGATAATGAAAGCTGGGAACGGGAGGGTAGAGATAATATTTTTTCTTTTATTTACACAATAAATCATTTCTTTGTGGGTTTCTGTTGTTGTTTTTGCTAGCTGTTTTATATGATAGGTCCCTGTGAGTGCGTTAGGGCAATTGGGGTAGGTTCTTCCCCAGACTTCGTTACTCTGCCTACTTTGAAAGACACATGGGAGCAGAGGGTCTGTACCTATATGAGAATTTCTTCCGTTATAGATGTGGGTGATGAGAGGCAGAATTATGTAGTTCCGAAAGAGGCTTTAGAAAGTCAGTAGAACCAACATATTACTAACTGATCTTCAGGATGGAGCTTATCTCTAAATAATGTCCCATCCTGGGTAAACATTGGAAAAACTCAATCGTCCATCAGGATAATTGGAATATTAAAGACTTAAGTCAGAGTTTGGCATTTCATGGGCACAATTAGGAGATGTATATCATGGGAACCAAGGCTTTGAAATATATTCCTCCACTAGCTTTTAGAGTAATGAACAAGAAAATAATTAAGATATGCCATTTCTTGCGTAAAGGCACTGCATCTGGAAAGTAAACTTAAAAGTACAAATACAGTAGAATCTTCTTACATGACCACTAAGCCTTTATGAACACAGGCAAGTGATAAAATATCTATTCCAGAGAATTCAAAATAACTAAGGCATCATTTAAAATACAAATTAATTAAACAAGACTGATGTTAAAAGAATGAAAAGTTAATATTTCTGCAAAAAATAGAAACGAGTGCATTACTTATGCTTTTAGTACTTTGAAATGTTATAAACAGCAAATCTTAAGTAAAATATTTCAACCATGTTAAAAATGACTATTTAAAAATGATAAAATGGCATCTCTACTATTATGTTAACCCTGTGTATATGTTACTGATACTTGTATGTTTCTTAAAGGGTCATTTCATGCCATTTAGTGTGACACTAATCTATACCTTGATTGTAAAAACAGTATTTTATCTGTCAGTGCTACATCTGGCTTTTCCCTCCTGGGAGCTCTCAGTTTCATAGTTAAAAAATGAACTAGACCAAATTTGTCTGCTTAGTTCCTCTAGCTTAGTGGTTCTCAAAGTTTTGTCACTGGAAAAGCAACATTAGCATCACCTAGGAACTCATTAGAAATGCACATTTTCAGCTCCATCTGAGACCTGTGAATCAGAATCCCTGGGGACAGAGTCCAAGAACAAGCCTCCCAGGCAATTCTGACACATGCTGAGGTGTGGGGACCTCGGTTGCAGGTCAGCACATTCCCAGGTCCCTAACTATCAAAACACAAATGGTTCCTTCACTTTCAAGGGCTTGAACTGCCAACACCTCTTCATGAATGTTCTAAACTATTAGGCACTCTTTCCCTTCTTTAATATTCTGTTCAAATTTTATCTGTTCTCAGTCTTATTGCTTCAAGGCTAATTCTGAAAACTGAAGCCGTATTACTAAATTTATGCCTATTTATATTTGTATGTTACCCTTGTGAAAATAATTGATGTTTAAATCTGAGCCCCATGAAGATATATAGTAATTATATGTAGTTATTCAGCCCTAAGGGCTCTTCTCTTGAATGGTGCACTTTTTAACATCATAACATATTTCAGATTGTTCTCTAATTATATTTTGGGCCAAATGTATGCAACCTGTTCATTTGTGCATACTACCTATGTGAGTTCATGACACATATTAATATAAGAGAATTTCTCAAATTGAATAATTCAGTAACATGTCAAGGAATATAGGATACATGTCATGTATGTTCTTAGAAACTATTAAGCCTAAAATTTCAGAGGGGATAGAGGGGGCAGTACAGTTATGATAAAGTAGACACAAATATATCCTGGAAGGGAAGGCAAAGTTTTCATGAATTTTTAAGGTAAACGTAAGTCTTTATAGAAATATCTAGAGGGTGCTGTGGCTTTAGAACTTTCTCCCCAGCTAGGTATAATTGAATGAAAAAGTTTTAGAAGCCTTGTGGGGTTAGAGTAGATGTTCTCCAAGGCCCCCTTTCAATTCAGACCATAGAATCTCATTTTACAGAGGCACTGTGTTGAATAGCTAGTAGAGGCTTAAGAAGAAAGGCATTATAAAGAATTTAGTAGTTCGAAAAGAGGAGTGGAGAGCAAAACTTCAGTGAAATATCTCTTTCAATGAAGTCTATAGGAAGAGCTATATTTTGTGCTTCATTACCATGGAGGAAATACTTTTGAAAAATCTCAGAAGACTCCCAAGAAGAAATGTAGAGAAATAAACTTCTAGATTTTTTTCCATTAAACTTTTTTTTCTGTAACATGTAGCAAATCAAAGCAAAGAAATTAAAGTTAGTTTTGAAACACAGAACAAACCAAAACAAAACAAAACAAAAAAGAAAGAAACATTGCCAAGATCCCCTCCGCCTTAGGCCCAAATGGTTCACTTTTTCTAAAATATAGGCAATGCTGTGGCCAAATGCTTTGGTTGTCACTCTTGATGAGAGTAGCTTGGTGATAAGGTACAGTCTCTCTGAAAAGCAACAGGTGCTCACAATTTCAGCTGGTGGCTCTCTCCCTTTTAAAACAGTTATAATTTAACCTGAAAGTTAGCTGCTGATAAGTACGCATATGGGTAGCAATCAACTAATGAGCTACTAACTTGTTTTATTTGCTTTGGAATGAACTGAGTGTGAAAAATTAGAGCCAACATGTGACCTGTCACACAAACTTCTAAAAAAAGTGAGACTTATTAGAGCTTCAGAAGGATATAAGCCATATTGAATACTTTTACACTTAAAGACTGAGCAAAGATTCAGGAACTGTTATATGTAATAGTAAAGGGCTGCCCAGAATGCATTTAATTAAAGGCATTGCATTTGTTTTCTATTGCTGCTGTAACAAATTACCACAAACTTAGAAGCTTAAAAAACACAAATTTATCATACCAGTTATGGAGGGTAGAAGTCTGATGGCTCTCTCTCTGGGCTAAACTCAAGATGTCAGCAGGCCATCTGTCTGGAGGATTTAGGGGAGAATCTGTTTCCTTGCTTTTTTCAGCTTCTAGGGACTGGCTGCAACAATCCTTGACTCATGGTCCTCTTCTTCATCTTTAAAGCCAGCAATGTGGCATCTCTGTCTCACTGTTCTCCTGAGGTCATATTTCCTTCAACATGCCGTCTTCTGCCTCCAATTTTAAGGACCTTTGTGATTACACTGGGCACCTCTGGATCATACAGAATAATCTCCCCTATCTCAAGGTCCCTCCCCTTAGTCATATCTGCAGAAGTCCCTTTTGCTATCCAAAGTAGCATATTAACAGATCTCAGGAATTAGCGTATGCACCTTTTAGGGGGATCCTTATCCTACCTATCACAAACATTGATGAAATTCCCAGAATTCTTAATCTACTTTACTCCCCTGACTATCATTTGCCCGAAGTTGGCTGCTCAAATCTTACAAATATATTCTACCAAGAGTTGAAATGTTGCGAGATGATTTAAAAACTAATAAAATGTTTTCCATTATTAAACAAAAATCTTAAGAATACAGAAATCATTTCTTTTTCCTTTTTTTACAGAAATACAAGTGGATAATGTCTGTTAATGCTTGTTGCTTATAAAGTGTTAAGTTGAGGAAGGCAAGCTTATCAGTTGTTTCAAGCACAGACATTTACTGAGCATTGAGTAGGTGGTAGACATTACACTAGATATTGGTTATACAATGATGTATGAAATATAACTCCGTATAGATTATGCACTGATCTTACCTAGCATCCTCTTAGGTGGAAACACACACAATAATAGTAGATTCTCTAGTGTTAAATATAAAGATAAGTAGCAAGGTGCTCTGATTCATAACAAGAGGTAATTTAAGTATCTTACACCTTGGGTGTAAGATAGGGTCTCTAAGGAAATAACATTTAAGCAAAGAAAAGTGCTAGTAGTAGAAGGTATCAAAGGCCCTGCATTGATAATGAGCTGCCTGTTTTGGGGGGAAAAGAAAGAAAACTCAGATTATTGCTATAGCTGAAACACAGAGAAAGAGAGCAATAAGACGTAAGATTGGTAGGTGGTCTCTTGCAGAGTTCGAATTGTATCATAATTCAAAGAATAACACTGAAAGGCTGTAAGAAGGATAGAGATTGGAGCTGATTTATATTGAAAGCTACTTTGAAAATGGAGAAGAGATAATTAGGCGCTAAAACCATTAGGAGATCATTGAATTGATCCAGATGAGAAGAACTTAGTGATTTTGGTAAATAGGATAGCCATAGAGAGGGGGAAACATATAAAGATACCGTATTTTGGAAATAGAATACTGACTTAGGACTTAGCATCAGGATTTACTCTCAGATTTCTGATTTTAGCAACTTGACGGACATTTGATTTATTGAGTTTGGGAAACTATATTCCCATTTATGGGTTCTGGATGATATTAGAGCAATATTTGCAGTTTTGAGGACTCACAGACCAAGTTAAAAAATTCAAACACAAAATTTTGCACACAGTTGTTGAGGGTTAACAAATTCTCTTAACACCGTCTCACTTTCTAGATTCAAAAGCACTGCAGTAGAGATCTTCTGCAAATTGAATTCTCCATTTTTAAACTTCTATATATAAACAGAGCTATTACCTTTTTAAAGGTACACTTAAGTTCTTTTCTGACCAAAACGTTATTTTACTAAAACTAGGTCATCAAATTCTGTCATTCATGATCTTAGAACTACATTGTACCCCTGATAAGCACACATTTTTATGTATTTGTACTTTTAATGCTTTTTCATTTTATGTTAGTCTCTTCCCATGACATTTCTACCCATTCAAAACCTACCTCCCAAAGCCCCTTATCCATGAAGCTTTTTTCTTTTTGTACCAGTTAGCATTAACCATTCCTTTCACTGGTTCTTTAAAGTGTTTGTGACCCAGTATGTTTCCCCAGCTAGAATAGGCTCACTGAGTATAGGAATACAATCTGGCATCATTGAGTCTCCGTTATAACCAGCACAAAATAAGCCTTAAAAAATAGTTATTGAATTTGACGACTGAACTAAACTGATATCTCCCAGTTTCCTATAGATGATACTACACCTTCCGAAGGCATATTTGTTAAATAGAAGGTTCACCTAATAGCTTGCAGAAAGTTTTCCTCCATGTACAAAGATATGCCATGTAGCTTCAAATATAAATCACTGAAAAATGACCTTCAGAGGAGACAAATGATTCAGTTCATGGAAATGTGTGTTGTTGCATTGAGCACTAAGACCTTGCATCAGGCATCTAGGATTTAACCAACCTTGTTGAAGTCACGGCGGTTTCTCAGTGTTTGCAGTCTACTTGACTTTCTGTTAAAGTCTGATTAACTACAAACTTCCATACAAATTGCCTTATTAAGTAATTTATAGTATCAAGACTGTGAGCTAGTAAAACAAAATTTTGAGGAATTTGTGTGACTTTTTAATTGTTTCTTAAAACAAATCAAAACTGATTATGAAGTACACTCAAGTGGTAGTAAGACTTGCCAGTTTCCTCTCCTGCATTTCGTGCTATTTCTTTGACTTGATCAGAGATGCTCTGATTCCTAAGCAAGTGTTCTGTTGCCTGCTTTATAGTACCTCTTTGATCTTCAGCTCTATGTCTCTCTGTCCATTTCTTACTTGGCATTTAAAAATGTGAGCTCATAAGAAAATTTAAGGCACTCTCTTCCTGTGTCTTATCTGCTTCTTTTAATTTCCCTCCCCTTGCCCTTCCTACAAATTAACAGCAAGTTCATAACTAGGAGTAATAGTCCCATTCTCTATTAGTGGCTATCTGTTCTCTATCAGTATCTACCTGTGGCTGAAGAACTGACCAATTAGAAGGAAAGTCTGCACACAACCAGCATGGCCATGCCTGGGAGCTCTGGCTTCACTGTGGCTAAATTAAGCACAGAGGGATTAACTGACAAGTTAGTGTTTAGAGGGTACTGATCAGCTGAAGAAGCAGGCTTGGAAGAAGAAGGAACTAAGTGAGGTCTGAAGGACTAAGGAACACAGAATAGGCTGTGTGGATGCTGGTTTCCTGGCTGCTGCAAAGAACAAGCTCTGAAGAGTGGAGTCACACTACATTCAAGACAGAAAGTCTCAGATTATGTGTGGAGGAGGAAGAGCCAGTTGCTTCTTTTACCTACCATTGGGAGAACTTGCCAACCAAGAATGATAACCTACCAGAAGGAAATCAGGGTGCACTTTAGAGGGAGAAGGGGTACTAGACAACAAAAGAAATGGTACATTTTTAATACTTCTGAATATAATGAACTACATGGCGTTTCATGTTTAGTCTTTATCTTGTAAAATTTGGTTTCCTAGCATTTCCATTGTTATGGGTTTATCCTCTAAGAACAGTAACAGTTGTTTTAATAGCATTTATCTTGCATGCTGTTAATGTTATCTATTTTACTTATATTAATTATATGATATCATAATCTATTGTACTTATTATATATATGAGAAAATACATATTTTCTCATCCAGAGGATGAGAAAAAATCTAGAACTACACTTTGTGATGTAAACACATGCCCATGTAAACTACATGTAACACATGTAAACACATGTAAACTACATGCCCATAAATACCAAAGAGTTCTGAGAAGGGGGCCATCAGAACAGGTATCATGTATGTAGAGCAGAAATGCCAGAAACCCTTAGACCGTATTTCCAGTGATGCCACAAACTATACACATGACTGTGTAAGTGCCAAGTCAGTTTACCTTTTAACCTCAGGTCCTATATTCTTCAAATAGGGATATTAATATAACTATCTCATGGGATTAAATTATGTAACATGCACTGTGCTTATCACAGTGCCCGACATATAACAGGTCTCAAAAATGTGTGCTGATATTATAAATATTAATATTAATTGTTATTAATATTATTATTATTAGAATTAGTATGGCGTAGGTAGTAAAGTTTAACTTCAGCAGCAGTTTCCCAAGGGCTGGCTTTAAAATAGCCCCAAAATAATCCACTGAGAACACCACTGCAGTGATGGTAATTGGTAGTGTGGGAAATTGCAAACAGGAAACCTAAAGCTCATTATTGTGTGTTGTTTCTCAGTGCTGAACATTACAAATGCTGAGCTCTGTAATCTGGAATAAAGACAAATTGACCTCCAAGTTTTTATTGCAATCGTCAGAACTGCTCAAAATATCTCCTCCATAGCAGCCACACAAAGAAATGTTCTTGTGTTTGTAGTTAAGCTGGAATAGATAGCATTACTTCTCAGCCAACAAATTTCGTGTTTTGTGAGTTGTCGCCAAATATATTCAGATCCAATGGTCCAAATTAGGAATTGAAAAAGGAGTTTGGTAGAGAATAAGAATGACATCTTCTTGTTCGTTCACTGGAATGCCACAAATCAACTTCATGGGAAAAATTTATTTTGATGAAAACCAGGAGAAATTTCATAGAAATTTAAGTACAACTTTCATTGAATTTAGAATGGGAGTTTCAAAGAAGGATTAAAAAAAATCCTTGTGAAGGAGATGGTCATTTTGGAAGCAATTATACAACAGATTTTTTTTTTCTTAAGAAAAATTCCTTCATCTTGAAATACTTTGAAAATGTCATGACCTTCATTGGCCCTAAACTTTATCTGGAAAAGATCTACAGGTGTCAGTCTTTGTGTTAGCCCGATTTCTTCTCTGCAATATTAAGTATTTCATGAAGCACCTACTGGGTGCAGCATGCTTGAAGAGCAAGGATGGGGCACATAAAAGATACAGAAAACTTAACTCACATTCTGTTTTTTAAATGACTTTTAAAAACTGTGGTGTATTCTTCAGAGATTTTAAGGTTAAGAATTCACGAAATTTATAGACATCTTTCTGTTCATAGCAAAATCAATAATATGAAAATTGCATTTTACTTATTCTTTAGTTCTGTATATCAAAATAGAATAGTAATTTTTTCTGTAGTAAATCATGATAATTTAAAAAGCATTTTGCTGTAACTAATTGCTTGGCAAATTTCACTGAGGAAGTTTTAGTGTTAGTATTATTTTCCTGGAAATTATTCTCAAGGAATTTTCTTCTATTGCTTTTACCTTCCAAAAAAACACAGCTAATTGAAAATTAAATTGTATTTCTCTTGGAAATTAATAAAAGGTTTTATAGAAAAACTTGGAAGATTAATTTTCAGTTTTTCTATTATTCTATATTAAATTCCATGCTATTATTCACCCTTAAAATTATAAATTGCTTTCTATTTTTATTGATTATTCAGCAAGCTAAACAAAGACTGACAGAGACTGTTTCTTATTATAGATAATGCAGAGAATAAAAGAGCATGTGGACTTTGATTTCTTATACATCAGAGCTTTTTCATAAAAAGGATCTAACTTCTGTGTTGTCACAATGATGGTAATAAGTTTGAGTTCTAAAAGGATAATTTGCAATACACATATTCTAAAAATATAATTTCAATATACATCTTTGAAAACATCACAGTTTCTGCAATAATAAGAATCCTTTTAAGGACACCTGTCAGCACTTCTCAAAGCGAGGATGGAAGTATATTAAAGTTTGTTCAGATACCTTTGAAATAACATAACTAAAATATTTTGTAAATTCATTTCTTCTGGGATTTCTAACACCCCACATTCTTATTCATTGATGACATGTTGAAATTTTAAGGTCTAAAAGTTGTTGTGTCCACATAGTGCCACCTAATCAGACTGAAAGCTAATTGCAGGCAAAAACCCATTGCTTAGTGTCTACAGTGACACAAATGAAGGAAATGCCCAGCATGCAAATCATCTGACATTATTAGGAGGCAGAAGATTGCATCATGCGAACTAATCCTATCCCCAATGTCCTTTTGCATTTTTCAGTGCTGCTGCTTTTTTTTTTTTTTTTTTAAGAAAGTGCTTTTCTCACTGACCTACCAAGGTAAGCTATACCATATTATTGTTTCTTATTCTAAAGTTTTTATATAAGTTGTAAAGACTTTACCTTAATAAAAACTTATCAGGCTTCTATGTGAGTTTTTTTTAATTTACGAGTAACTGTGATATAGCATAATATGTTAAAGAGAGAGTGGAGAATAGAGTTATATACACATATGAATCTTTGCTTCACTCCTTACCAGATGTATGGTCTTGGAAACATCTGCTAATGTATTCTAAATCTCTGTTTTCTCCATACTAACCAATACTTAGAATTGTGGAGATTCACTAATATAAAGGAAATAAAGCATCTAGCAGAGAATATACAAGAAACACGAAAGAAATATTAGTTGATACTCCCCTTGCCCCATATTATGAGAAGGCAAATCTGGGTAATGGGCTTGTTGCCAGCTTTTTGCTGGATGAGATGCAGTGAGTGTGAATAAAACAGCAATTCAGTGGATCTTATATATACCCAAGAGGCATTTTGATCAGGGGATAAGATGATGATAATGCAAAACTATAAATACTAATTATAAATAAAAAACCACAACACCTTTTCTCTCAACAAATTCAGAGAAAAGTTGACAACGCTCCTTTGCTTTTAGGTAGGGAAGATAATCTTTTATTATTCCTTTCTGTTTTCCAGACTAAATTTGGTATATCTTCGAGGTGATTTCAGAGGAATAAAAATATGACTAGGTAGAAGGAATAGGGTATAAAAAACACAGAGCATGAGTAGTTTGGGCTCCCTGACCTTCTGCTTTAGGCCTATAGGTGACTCTTGGTAAGAAGCTGTTCTTTCTCAAGAAATTTTTATTTAGGAAGGAGGCACTGACAGCCAATAATCAAATGCTGTTTCATTAATTCATGTATCCATGTAATAAATATTAAGCATCAGTTCTTCACTATATCTTGTGCTATGGGTAGAGATACAGTTATGAAAAATGTATATACTGGTTATTCCCTCCTGACATCTACAATATGACGAGGTAAATAAAAGATTGATGGTGGTAAAGGTAAGGATGGGTTTGTGGGAAACAGTATATGATATCCTGGGGGCACAGGAGGTTCATCTCACTCGGAGCTTGGAGGAAATCAGGGCATTCAAGGGGAAGAAAATGCTAACTTATGGAGGGAAGGGTACTTCCAAGACAAGAAATGGCCTGCTGGCTATTGATGGGAGTTCCTGAGCTTCCCTAGGGGTGGAGGAGGTGAGGGAGCTGGGGTGGGGGGCTTCAGGCAGCTGGCATCTGCAAACAATAGTACCTATGGGATGAATGCTGGTGAATCCTGCCGGGAATCCATGGAGGCTGTGCTGGTCATTGGTTCCTTCTTCAGTGGCATAATCCTTTGACTGCAGAGCCCATCTTTGTGAGCCACATTTGTTCCCACTACATGACTACTATTAACAACCTCTGCTTTGTTTCTTTGCAATTTAGTCCTATTCAGTTTTATCACATGTGTAGGTTGATGTATCCACACCAGAGTCAAGACACTGAACAATTCTAGCACAAGGACCCTCATGTTGCTCTCTATAACCACACCCACCTATATCGACACATGCCCCTCCACCATCTCTAATGTATGGAAATCACTAATCTAGCCTCCATTTCTAAAATGTTGTCATTTCAAAATAAGTAAATAAAATGTTGTCTTTCAAGAATGTTATATAAATGGAATATAGATTATTGCATATAATCTGTAGTTCCTCCATTTATATTGCTGAGTAGTATTATAAAGTATGTAAAGTATTATAAAGTATAAAGGACTGTTGCAGTTTGGGGCTAATACAAATAAAGCTCTTATGAACATCTCTGTAGAGGTTTTTGTGTAAACATAGTGTTCATTTCTCTGGATTAAATACCAATAGCCAGCCCAGGCCTTAGTCATAAGACTAATATTGGCAATTTTATACTAACAAATTGGAAAACTTAGAAGATATGGATAAATTCCTAAAAATATACAACCTATCAATACTGAATCATGAAGAAATAGAAAGTATGAACATATAATTAAGGAGATTGAATTAGTAATCAAATAACTCCCAACCTAGAAAAACCCAAGAACAGATGGTTTCACTGGTGAATTCTACAAAACATTTAAAGAAGAGTTAATGCCAATCTTTCTCAAACTCTTCCAAAAAATTGAAGAGGAAGAAAGACTCCCAAACTCATTTTATGAAGCCAACATTACCCTGATACCAAAGATAAGGACACTAGAGGGAGAGAAAATTATAGGCCTTATGATCAATATATATCTATTTATCTTGGATGAAACTTGAAAAGCATTATCCTAAGTAAAATAAGTGAAACAGGTCGCCTGGGTGGCTCAGTGGGTTAAAGCCTCTGCCTTCAGCTCAGGTCATGGTCTCAGAGTCTTGGGATCGAGCCCCACATCGGGCTCTCTGCTCAGTGGGGAGCCTGCTTCCTCCTCTGTCTCTGCCTGCCTCTCTGCCTGCTTGTGATCTCTCTCTCTCTGTTAAATAAATAAATAAAATCTTTAAAAAAAAATAAGTGAAACAGAGAAAGACAAATACTGTATGATATCACCTATATGTAAAATCTAAAAAGAATCTAGAAACAGAGTAGAGTGGTGGTCACTAGGAACTGAGGGGTGGGCAAAATGGAGAGACATTGGTCAAAGGCTACAAACTTACAGTTACAAAATGAATACATTCTGGGAATCTAATGTGCATGTTTATTACAGCTAATCATACTTTAATATATACTTGAAAGTTGCTAAGTGACTATACCTTAAATGTTCTTACCACACACAAAAAAATGATAACTATGTGATATGATAGAAGTGTTAACTAAAGGTATGGCAGTAATCATTTTACAGTATGTAAATGTGTTAATTCAACATGTTGTACACTTCAAACTTATTAAAATATTATGTGTCAATTATATCTCAGTAACACTAGAATAAAAAAGGAAAATCTGATACTTCATGTATTAAAATGCCTAGTTTTCTTCATTAATAACTGAATCAGGGAAACTAAAAAAAATAGAAGCTAGTTCACATAATAGAGTAAAATATCTGGAAATATTTTTTTCCTCTTTTTTTACACACTTCATACTTTCGTTTTCAAAAAATAATGCTTAAGTTAAGAATAGGAATTTTCTTATTATCCAACAGAACTTGCTGAAGATAATAGCATCTAAATATAGACTGATAAAACATTGATTCTGAATTTTTCCAAATCATACAAGACCGAAATCTAAGGAAAATATCTTGCCACGATGCTAGTAGAAATGGTTGAGCAGTCATGTGGAACATCCTATAAGTCACTATTTATTCAGATTCAGTGAAACTTATAGTTCATTCTTTCCTTAACCCACAAAAATAACTCATTCCTTCTATTTTCTGGCTAATGTTAGACATAATTTGAGTGTCAGTCATCATTTTGTCTTCAGATTGGCTTTGCTTGGTCTACTATTGCATAGTACTCAAAGGTCACAAAAGCCATGGACACTGAAGCATGACAAAAGGCAGAGGATGGCTGTTATGTTTCCACTTAAAATTTCTTTTCTGCTGATTCTGAGAAGGCTCACTCCCTGGAATATGCTTTGTCTCAAAAAATAAAAGGATCACCTTTCTCTTGACATCATGACTGTTTCATCCTTTCTGCCTTACATAGGGATTCGTCAAGAGAATGCAAGATTGGTGATTGATTTTGGATTTTGTTAATTGGCACAAATTACCACATGGGTACTCGGCAGACAAAACAGATGACACGTGACTCAACAAATAAACTGGAAAGGCACTGTACAAATGCCAAAACATATCCTGATACTTGACATGTTGAATTTATCTTGTGACAAAAATATTTGCTATGAAAATCTTTCATCAACATTGTGAGATAGGACGTTATGATAGATTTCTTGCTTAAAAAGTGTGAATATATTTTAAAAATGGCTTTTTAATGATGAAGATTTATGAATGGAAAAAAGTTTTTGGCCTCTTACACTATCCTCATTGATACTGCCTTCAGTATATATGGAGAATGTCAGTCCCACAGAGAGGTTGGGACTGAGTTTAGTTTATGTTTTCCTCAAAAAAATTGTGAGGACTGTGAGAAGAGTCTTGTAAATTGCATCCAGTGAAAGAATGAGCTGAATCGAGGGACTACAGCAGCTGAAGTCCTCCACAAGACGACTCCTTACCATAAAAGATCATTTCAGTACTCATAATGTGATAGCTTATATTTTATCCACAAGAACTCCAATTTTATCTTTATGTCCAATAGGATTGTCATAGTATATTAAAACCCTGAGAGAAAAATTTTCCATCCCTCCAGATTTTTATTCAAGGAAAATAAAAGCAAACTAGAGTCAGGAACCTACTAGCACAGATTCCTTGTATTCACTTGGATCCAGGATTGAAGTTAGTGCATGTTACTTAGGAAACATGGTATTCTCTTGGTTCAAGACCAAAGAAAATATGAAATAAACTAGAGTTTATTATACTGAAGATAGTGTTTACATTTATCATCTCCATACTGAATTGAGGCTTGATTTCTTGGGCTGTTTTCACTGTTCTCCCTGAACTGAAAAAGAATCTGACTGAACTACCTAAATATAATCTGCTATATTCTCCCCCTAAAGCCCTGGGCATCAATTAACCACACAACTGTAACCTTAGACAAGAACCATCCGCAAACCCAATTCTGCATGTTTTAATTAGGCCCCAAGTACTCTCCCTGCCTAAGGATTATGTGATGATTTCACCAGTATTCTTTTGACCTCTGTTAATGGGAAAATAATCACAACTTTGAGAGATGAACACCAGCGTATTAGGAGTAAACTCTAAGGGATAGACTGCACTTCAGGAGTCAGGCCTAAACCAATTAGCACATAACATTCTCCAGGTTACAACAAATGTTCAGGACCTAATGGAGGTGAAAGAGACGTAAGAGTTTCCTGGGATTTTTTATGAGAGAGCCGTACTATGAGATGGTGTCTTTTCCTCTGGTTTCTTTTTTGCAGAGATGTAGTCCCATAATTATTGCAGTCATTTCGCCTGAGCAGGAAACCAACACAGGCTTAACCAGAGCGTGGAGTATTGCAGAAATAGTTCAACCTTGAAGTCTGCCCTACCTCTGGACATCCCATTAAATAAACCCAAACAGTCTCTTTTCATTTAAAAGACTTTGAGGTTGGTTGTCTATTATTTGTAGG
>CM052896.1:110911308-110969956 GCA_028534135.1 Potos flavus | reverse complement strand
CCTGTCTTAGGAAAAAGTAACACTATTCTATACCAACTCCCCACTTAGCTTCTTTAAGTTCACCAAGTTCTTTGAAAATGTCTTCTTTCTCATTTCTTACTCCTAATTCTTCTGCCTCCAACTTAAGAGGAACTAAATTTCTGTTGCTAAAGTCATTGCTATAGCCTTTTAAGTGACTTGCTTGTCTGCTTCAATCGTTACCATTAACTGCTTCCTTCTGGAATTCTCTCCTTTAGCTTCAAGATTCCTTTCTTTGCTTGTTGACTTCTTACTAATATGCTTCTAGATTACTCATGGGATTTTCTTCCTCCGTCAGTATTTTAATTGCTGGTGTTTCTTATTCTTGTAACTGGAGGTTTCATTTATTCCCACTTTCTTGTTTACTTCTGTTGTTAATTAGAAATGGAGGATTTTTATATTCTGAAAAGTAGACATTTTCTCCATGAATTCTGTCTTGCCTAATACCTAAAATTCCAACATGAGTGCTAGGCTGTCAATCAAAATATTCTATAGAAATGAAACAAGCCTTTTTAATTTATCTTTCAATATGAATAATAGTCCTGAGCAATATGGATTTCTGGGTAGTGTCTGTGAGAAAAGTGGAGACAGGACATTGTAGAACTATGTAGTAAGGACACAAAGGTTATCGTTCACAAAGGTATCATCATCATTTTGTTGAGTAGTTTGACTAAACAAATCATAAATGTTCCCAACATAGATGGGTCAGGCTAAGGCAACTTTTTAATACCTACTTTTAGGCTAAAACAGCTAAGAGGAAAGTAAAAAAAAAAAAAAAAAAAGTTTATCATTTGATGTAAAATATCTTATTTTAAATGTGCTAATACTTGACAAAAGGAAAAGAACTTTAAATGTTGTGTGGGAATATATGTTGCTGTCTTATATTGTATTAAGTACTCTACACTTGGACTTGGGTTGTTAAAATGATTTCATTCATGAAAGAAGAATTTTTTTTTTTTTTTTTTTTTTTTTAAGATTTTATTTATTTGTTTGACAGAGAGAGATCACAAGTAGGCAGAGAGGCAGGCAGAGAGAGAGGGGGAAGCAGGCTCCCCGCTGAGCAGAGAGCCCGATGCGGGGCTCGATCTCACGACCCTGAGATCATGACCTGAGCTGAAGGCAGAGGCTTTAACCCACTGAGCCACCCAGGCGCCCCATGAAAGAAGAATTTTTAAAATTGTGAAGAAAGAGGGAGGAGAAGGAGGACTAAAAGAAGGGAGAAGGAAAGGAGGAAGAAAGGAAGAAAGGGAGAGAAGAAAGAAAGGAAAAAGACAAGATTATATATACAATTCAATATACTGTAATTTCAAACTTTCTTAATGATCTTGTACAGAACATAGGAGATGAAAGGAAGAGGGAGAAAAGAAAGCTTACTGAATCTGAATGGATTTAATGAAGAGCCTCTTAATAAATGCTGCTATAGTGTTTATGGTACAACAAGGAGAGCCCATATTATCTTTAAGTAGTGCCTTTCCCATGGCCTGTATTGTCTAACCTTTGTACTACATTTAATCAAGTTTGATGGGCTGCATAACAAAGGAGGAATTCCAGATAGTATTTGCTCTCATTCTTTTATTCCCTGGGTAGATACAGGGAAGAGGCCAGAACATGAGTCTGAGGAATGAAGAAGTTTCAGCATAATGCACTGACCTCTAGAGCAAACTCGTTCCACATGAGAGTGTTCACGTTAATAAAAAGGTTAGCATCATTAATTCCATGATCTCTTGTTTTGACAGCCAAGATGAATCTGTCTGTTTTCTTAAATATTCTGTCCTCTTTCCTGGATAGAGATTACATCTACAACCATAGCAGTCAGCAAATTAATACACTTTTTTGAGAGGATATATGTAATAATGACCATCAGAAAAATTGAAAAAATATTCAGGGGATTCATAACATAAATCTATACAGTGGTTTTATAAATGTTGCCAAAAATTTCCTTCAGATATTTTCCTATATCTGTATCTGCTTTTGAAGTCGTTGGGAAATGAAATGATATAATCATTGTAAAGTATACAAAGTTAAAAGAATTAAGTGAAAAAAAGAGCTGTATTCTCTTAATGGCCCAGTCTAAATAAAAAAATTCCTTCTGAATTGATTGCAACCTTGAATAAGTATGTTTTCATTCCAGTGCTCTCCAGATACAGAGAACCTAATAAACTTCTACATTGTTTAGCTAACCTAGTAGCTCTCTAAAGCTATGCTAAGCATCAATAATAATTTTCTAAATGACTTCTTAGAGCCATAGAATTCGAGTCAGCTTCCAAAGATCAGAAATAGATTGTAAAGAGGAGATAGGTTTCTAATGCCCTCTTCTTTCTTTTCATAATATGCTTGTATCTGACTCAGTTAGAAAGTATGTGTGAACGCATAAGCTAAGGGTTTCTTGGGAAGATAGGCCATGAATAGTCAGATACTGAAGACACAAAGAAGAGATGAGTGTGTCCTAAAAGAGACTGTGTGCACTTCCTAACATAGCATAAGATCAATTCTTAGGCACAGACATATTTTCCATCAGGCCTAAAGTCTAACCACATGCCAATGTTTGCATTCTATCTTCAGATTGTGAAGCACTTGTCCAGTCAAATCCAATCTGGATTTTCTTCCACTTTAGTTGCAGTTTGTCTTAATTGGCTACTCAAAAGACATTTCCAACTCCTTCTTTTTTACTACCTCCAAAAAAGAGGCTGGAAAGCCAATTAATTACTTTCCCAGGGACCTTTTCTGTTATAATAGCTATTTAGTCCAGTTCCAGCCTGTGAGAAATAAAAATTCTGGTAACAAGAAGGGGTTTAGTTTTGAAAACAACAACAACAACAACAACTTTCCTAATAACAAAGGATATGGTGGATTTTCTGCTCTTTCCCATTCTTCTTGCCTTCAGAATGGGTGACATATCCAGAATTGCCACTTGCCCATATCATCACGAGGACATAGCCAAGTTGAGTAAGACCAACAGTCTTAGGATGGCAAAGTAGGAAGAGCCTACCTCTCTTGATGGCACACTTGAGTGCCCAAGCAAATGCCAACAAAACCAACTCTGATTATGTCTGTATACAAAATAACTACTATTGTTTAAGCCACTGTAGTCTGGCTTTCTGAATGTCGCAGCTCAATATATGTCTATGTGATTCAAAATCTTCTTCAAGAAAACGCTTTTGGTATTTTGTAAATTGTAGACATATTTGGTTTTATTAACATACATCTCCACAATCTTTTACAGAGTTATCAAACTGGTCACTTTAAAGAAGTCTAGAATATCCAAAAATATCTATAGGAATCTCGTATTATGTAAACAAAATATTTTAACCAGTTGGCACGATCTCAGAAATCTTGGTGGAGTTTTATATTTCATCTCTATTGTCTCACATATCACTTGATTTATCAACTCTAGCCTCGTGGGAGTCTATTTGTCTTCCCAGCATTCCCTGTAGTGATAATAAAAAGACATTGCATGATTCATGAATTGTGCCACTAGAAAAGGCATGTAGAATTCTTAAAAATGTGACTTCATTTTGTCATGCAATAAATCATTTTAATAATTATAGTTTCATGGCTCAGCATTTGATAGACTTCTATAATTATACAGTATCAGCAGCCATAGCCAACCCAACTTTTTTCCATTGCTCTTATGCCAACTCAATGAAGCATAGCCCAATGCAATAAAAATAACATAAGGGTGTTACACATGAGTGGTTGGGATGCACTACCTTCTAACTGTGTGGCTTCAGATAATTTCATCACTCTGCTTAAGCTCCATTCTCCATAACATGGAGATAATTTTGCATATTGTTTCACAAGTAAATAAGAGTTATACAAATAATACATTGTAAAACTTGGCACATATTACATACTCAACATACATCAGCAACTTTCTATCCTTCCCTGATATATTCATTTGTTTTTGTTGTTGTTGCTATGAAATGATTCATCTTTACTTCCATTGGGTGCTTATTGAGGTAAAATGTATAGGTCAGTTTGTATTGGTAGGAGCCAAATCCCCTACCTCTCATGTAATAATCTCTAGAGCATGAAAGTTAAAATAGAAATTGTATTTCCTGATTATATAATGATTAACATGTTGAAAGCTGACCATGTGTTTGACATCTGTTAGGGCTGAGTGGGTTATCTTTTTTAAAACTCTCAAAAACCTTGTCAGTTAGCTACCATTTTGATCATGCCTACTTTACAAATGAAAGACCAAAGATTCAGAGAGTTTGAAGAACCTACTCAAAGTTCGGTAGCTCATTAGTAGTGGAATTTAGTGGACTTTGGATTTGAATGAGATCTCCATTATTTCAGAGCCTACTCTTCAAGTCTCCTTTATACACTGCCTCAATAGAGGCAGTTGATAATATATAATTGATCAAACACTATAAAATGGAGGAACTTTTCCCTAGTCTTCAGAAACCTTTATACATTTTTTAACTGAAACTACTCATTTTCATAGTCTCTTTACTCTCTAGTCTTTACAGGGATGTGATTATCTCAAATAATGATCTGATAATAATCCATATGACACATGGTTCAATTTCTTTATTAAAGAGTATGTTACAATATTGAAAACATGGAAACTGAGTAAAATGGTGGTTACCAGGAGCTAGAGGGTAGGGGGAAAGGGGAGATGTTGGTCAGAGGATACAACTTCAGTTATAGAATTAGTAAGTTTTGGGGCGCTTGGGTGACTTATTTGGTTAGTGTCTGCCTTCCACTCAGGTCATGATCCCCATGGGATGGAGCCCCATGTCATGTTGGGCTCCCAGCTCAGTGGGTAGTCTGCTTCTCCCTCTCCCTATGCTTCTCCCCCTGCTCCTGCTCTCTCACTCACTCTCTCAAATAAACAAATAATATCATAAAAAAAAAATAAGTTCTGGAGATCTAATGTGTAGTATAGTTAATAGTAATGTATTTTATATACTTGAAATTTGCTCAAGCATTCTCACCACACCAAATAAAAATATATGAGCTGATGGATGTGTTAATTAGCTTGATTGTGGTGATCATTTCATGTGCATATCAAAACATCATGTAGGTCAACCTAAAATATATACAATTTTTATTTGTAATCATACTTCAGTATAGCTGGAAAATAAATTAATAAACAAATAGAAAACTCTCACTTCAAAAAGAAAAGGAAAAAAATAGTTTCTCAGATTTTTGATAAGTCTGAGATCCAAGATGTGTCCTTTAATTCGGTAGCTTTTATGCTATGTCAGCAGATAGGACCAGATCAACAGGCCTACTTAAAGTGAAAAAACCAAAAGCCTGAATTATGCTCTGCTGCTTTCAAATAAATATTTCATTCTCTATACTCAAGGATTTTCATATGTGACAAGCAAAAATTTTTAAGTAAATTGCTTAGTTTCATTTATTCATATCCTTAGGAGATGAATATAAGCAGATCTAAAGTCTTGCTTAACTTTTAATGCATTTTTTTTTTAGAAAAGATGTGAATTGTGAATAGGCTGTTGGAAGCAAGCCTTATAAATCACCTGAACTGTTCCACTATTGGCATGTCTTGGAGTCATTATGTATAATTGGTTAATGGTGTATTTATTCTCACATTATTGGATCAGCTCCAGGGATAATCACTGATGAGTTTCAAAACTCCAGGAGGATTTCTGTGCTGAGGTAAAGGAATTAAAAAACAAGATAAAACTAATTACTTTTATTTAAATTCAATTTTGGGGGTAATCATTCTGTCTTGGGGGTCTTGCAGCAGTTTTCAGAAGTGATAAATTTGCTTTAGTTTGCTCGCTTGCATTCCCCTAGAGCTCAGAAATTAAATCATTGGTGATGAAAATAGAAAGGAAGTCATTCAAACTAAAGTTCCCACCTTAGTTCTTCATGCTGTCGTTTCTTTTGATCCCGTATCTTAATATTTAGCTTAACCTTTGGAAACTTGATAAATAGAACCATTTTCAGAGACAAAATCAAGTGTACATTACTTGTAGGTATCAGGATTTCCAGAATCTGTACAAACACCACAATAGAGAAAGGCTGGTGTGTACTTCATTGAAGGCATCTGCCCTGACTAGACATAAAACATGTTGACTCTGTACAGCTATAGCTTTCATGTAAAGCAACTGGATATAGTTAAGTAATAAAAATTCAAGAAGTTTTACTTCCATATGCTTGGCTGGATTACTATTTTTTTAAATATTTTATTTATTTATTTTAGAGAGAGATAGAGAGTGTGAGTGGAGGGTAGGGGGCAGACGGAGAGGGAAAGAGAGAGAATCCTAAGCAGAATTCATGCCCAGCATGGAGCTTGACAGCAGGCTCAATCCCATGACCCTGAGATCATGACTTGAGCTGAAACAAAAGTCGGATACTTAACCGACTGAGCCACCCAGGCACTTCATGGATTTTTTTTTTTTTTTTAAGATTTTATTTATTTATTTGAAAGAGAGAGCAGGGGTAGGGAGAGGGCCAGAGGAGGAGGGAAAGGGACAAGCAGACTCCCCTCTGAGGGCAGTGTCCAATGCAGGGCTGGATCCCAGGACCTGGAGATCATGACCTCAGCTGAAGTCAGAAGTTAAGGGACTGAGCCACCCAGGTGCCCCATGGGTTACTATTTTTTAGTCTGATACTGTTAGAGCCCATTTCCTTTGACGTGAGGACATATATATTATTCAAGAGTGAATGTACCTGGGATAGTTTCACAAATTAAGTATTACACCTAATGTATATTCCATGAGAGAAATAAAACTTTTCTTGGCATATAACTTAGGATAGGGAAGAAGGTGCAGTGAGAAATGAATTGCATAAGGCTTTAGTGAGAATATAAATTAAAATTAGATTCAGGTACACGTAAATGAAGATCTAAATAAAAGTGGTTAAAATAAGAAGTGAGTTCTACCATGAAAGAAGTCTGGAGCTGGGTATTGCCAAATTGGTATAATTACGTTGTCATCATCAGGGATCAAATACCCTTCTATTTTGTTGTCGTCATTGTTGTTGTTGTTCTAATACCCCTCCTTTTTTAATCAGTTCCCTAACCTGTTGAAGCAATGAATGTCACCGATTGAGTGAGTTGAGAAGAAAGATGACAAAGAACTAGTTATAGAAATTATCATTGCCATTATTCAACTGTTTGTGTGCAGTAGATGTAAGGAAAAGCCAAACCACTAGAAATCAGGAATTTCAGCAGCAAAATGGAATAAGACCTACCCATTGAGCTGAAGAGAGATTTTTTAGAAAAGCTCAGCCATCTCTGGGTACTTAGGGACTTCAGTATAAATGGAACTCAGCTAAACTGTGACCTTTCTCACCATTTCTCCAATACTTTTCACTCATTCTTTAGTTCAACCAAAGGATAAAGGACTTGTTGCTCTTGTGATATGTGTATGTATGTATCAAATTTGAATCATTTATAATTTCACAAAGCCCCATTTCATCATTTGTGTCTAACAGCATGCCATGTAAATCAAAAGATGCCATAAAAACTGAGTTGTATAAAATATATAAAATGAAGTGTCATTCAATGAAGAATTAATTTAATGCCCCCTCATTGCTTTCTACATAAAATGCTAAGCTGTGATATTTAAAAGTTTTCCTTGAGGGAATAAAAATTTAGTGGACTAGACATACAGTTTGTGACCTGGATTAAAGATCTTGTGTCTATTTGGCAGTTTGTTGTTATGGGTTCACAAAAAAGGCAGTGAATTTATTGTCAGTGCCCAATATAATGCATGAAATATAAGAGATTCTTTATAAATGTTTTTGAATAACTAAAGTATGAATAAATTAAAGAATTACTTAGGAGAGTCACTATAAGATAAAGGTTTAAATTTCATCATTATTAGTGTTTGTGAACTAACTACTTGCTATGTTTCTTCGGGAGTACTATAAGCGGATTCTGTCACAAGAAATTACAACAAAACTGCGTTCCCCTTTTAGATAACTGTCCTCTTAGAGATCATGCCACTGCTGAATAATGAAAATCATTTGATTGTTCTTTTCTTCTGTCAAAAAGAGTTAAAGCTGGTGAAATACATTTTTTTAAAAATGTGTATACCATATGTGGATGACTTACCATCATGCCCTCTTTACAAAGCCTGGATATGTGAAAATCAGACATAGTACAGGGGTGCAAGTTCAAGAATGATACAGCTTTTGAAATCCTATGTAAATTGCTTTTCTCGCTTTATAATTCCAAGTTTTTGCAAACTTGCCAGTCCTTGAATCTTTTAGTTCATCTTTTTTTTTTTTTTTTTCTTTCAGTTTGTCTTATTCACAATTCTACTTGAGGGCTTGATGAGCCAAGGATATTATATATAAGCCTTATTGTCAGGGAGCTTACATTGGATAGCGGTAGAAAAGTGACTCAGAGTGACTGTTGCAGAAGTGGGCAGATGCTAAAAGTCCAAAGCCCCTCCTATTGGGGTATATAATAAAGTTATTATCTACTGAATTCACCACTTCCGTTCAGATCAAGGGGATGAAAAGAGGTTGATAAAGAGCACTATCACAGCACCCTGACAATATTATCTCCTGATATTTATTCCCTTAATCTCACCTTAGAAAAGGATGACTAGAAGATATAGTAGATTATATTTCATTCTGAACCTTTTTAAAAATATTTTATTAATTTATTTATTTTAGAGAGAGAAGACGAGTGAGGGGAGGGGCAGAGGGGGAGGCGGAGAATCTTAAGCAGACTTCACGCTGAGTGCAGAGCCTGATGCAGGGCTCCATCTCAGGACCCAGAGTCATGACCTGAGCCGAAACCAAGAGTCAGGTGACTACACCACCCAAGTGTCCCTGAACCTATCTTTTTGAAAGATGTTTTAAGTTTTAGTATAAATAAATATCACCTATAGACCCTGAAAAATAGATACCCACTCAAATAAGTCTGATTCAGTAGGTCAGGGATGAAGCTCAAAGAGCTACAGTTTCAATGATACCCCAGGTAATTTTAATATAGATACTCCTGGACCACACTTTGGAAAACACTAATTTGGGGGAATGTGAGTATTTCCTCTAATCTGACTATAGAAGCTCATTGTGTTTGTATTTTTATAGATAAACATAATAGATTTTCAATTTTTAAATAAATTATTCTGGGCATTTGCTTAGATTTGTAATTATGTACATAACAACAGGTGATTTTAGGGATATAAAATATCCTTCACTTCATCCAGGGCGACCTGGTAAATCTTATGCAGAAGAGCTTAAATACTAACTTGGTATAATATAGCATGGGTTCATCAAAAATTCAGTCTTAAATATATTTGTAACAAAGTTTCTAAGAGGAATGTACACTTACAATATGATTTCACCCCAGGCAATATGGAGACACTACTCTTCTGATTGCTTTCTATTATTCCTACTGAATGTTTGAATAAATTTACTGGCTTCTAAAATACCTACAAAACTCATAGAAGTCTGATATAAAGAATATTATTAAAATATAGGGCACCTATATCCTTCGTGATTTTTGCTCTCCTTATTTTAGAATTTGTTATCAGTCTGGAATATCTTCAGAAACTGAGTTGATATTTGCTCTCTCTAGGGATTCAGTACGTATGGAGAAAATTTCTGGAATAGGGTTCAGGTTGAAATCCCAAATCACTTTCAAGTTTTATCAGAGAAAACATAATCTCTAGGTTGGGAACACTCAGAGCAATACCTCTCATAGGAAGATAAGGCAATCCTTCTCAGACTCCCAAATTCTTCACCCACTGCCACCCAGCACATCCTCCTTCTTACCTGGACTTCTTCCTCTAAAGTAGCTTCTCTGGCTTCGTGGCTCTAGCCAACCTACCATTTCATTTATGTAGCCATCTTGTTTCTAGCTTCCAATTTGCATTTTCATATCCATCAACCGACAGTGTTTTTCCATGTCTGAAATGCATATACTTTTAAAATTACAGACAAAAAGGATGAAAAAAATCTAACCATATTTCAGATAAAAACAGATTCTCATTATTGAATATCCTGGGAAAATTCTTGGGGACAAGGACTAAGATATGGGTATGGGGACAAGTGACAAACATTCTGGCACATTGTAGGAGCTTAACACGGGAAAACAATCAGAAGGCATTCCAGTAGTTTAATAAAATTGGAATCTGAGATTTCTTATCAAATTAACCCAAGTTTGGATCCTGGCTCTTCCACATACAACCTGTAGGACCTTTGACAATCATTTTAATTCTCTGGGTCACAGTTACCTCATTTGCTAAAATATGGTTGAAAATATTTGTTTGATGGATTAGTATACCAATTAAATTAGACTTTGCATTACGGTAAATAATTATTAAAGTGATTTTTAGCTTAATGTATATTACTTGCATTTCACAGTTCATCTTTCAAGTTTTCAATTGATTTTTGGATAATGTTGCTAAATACTTCATTATATATATGTATTTTTAAGATTTTATGTGTTTATTTGAGAAACACTGAGATAGTGACAGAGAGTACAAGTAGGGAGGAAAGGGAGGAACAGGCTCCCTGCGCCCGATGTGGGACTCCATCCCAGGAATCTGGGATCATGACCTGAGCTGAAGGCAGACCCTTAACCGACCAAACCACCCATGTGCCCCCATTATATTTTCTGTTAGGTTTATGGAATTACCAGTTTCTCACATATGTTGATGCAAAAAATATATATATTTATTTAAAAATGAATAAACAATAAGTAAATATATCTGTTCTTTAATGTTACTTTAAATAAATCTAATTTGTAACTAATAATGCAGGATGGATTTGGATATTCCAAAATATTTTAAACTGGACTCATGATTGGGAAACTACTATATGGTAAACTGCCATGTATGTATTTTTCCTCCTTAATCCTTCCTGGGTTTTTCATTCTTAAATGCAGGATGTAAAATTGTGGAATATGAGTGATGGAAGAATATTACCATTGTTCACTTCATACGAGCACAAACCAAGGTGAAGCAACATATGTATTTATCTTTCCACATGCCATTCTTTCGGTGGAGCTCTGTCCCAGATGCTTGCATTCACCACGATGCAACGAGGCCATGTCAAATTGGACAAGTAGAATCATATTAGACACACAGATGAAATGGTACTATTCCATTTTGTCTAATGTCTCACTAGAGGCATGCATAAAATAATTTATTTACCAATGAGATCCAAGGCTCAGAATTGATCATTTATTAATGGCTAATGATGTGTTCCTGTGCACTATGAATGAAATGTCTTCCGTTAATGGAAAAGTTAATAGAAGATGATATTTTTAATTGGAGACAACAATGCTTTCTGCTTTCTATTTTATATAGGCTGTTTCAGAGAGGATGTGCAATGGGATAAGAGCTTAAAAGCATCCTTATTTTAAAAATAATGTTCGTAATGTGGGGAAACAAAGTTCAAGCTACAAAAAAAATAAGATTAAGAAGACCAGTGGTTATTTTATAAATTGCCAGCCATGTCCACATGCAAAGTACAAAGCAAAATGAAACACCTCTATGAGATTACTCTAGCTTCTAGCAAACCTGGCAATATGTTAATCATATTTGTCACCCACCTTTCTCTCTCTCTCTCTCTCCCTCTCTCTCTCTCTCTCTCACACACACACACACCCTATGCACCAGGCCTAAGAAAAGCATTTCAGAAGATGCTAGTCAAAGTTCTAGCTTGCTGGAAGTTTCCATACTAGTAGCTGTTTTCGGAATCTTCAGAACACCTAATGGATATCCTGAGGCATTTTCTTATATGCTCTTGAGAATCATTCATTGGGAAAAACAATTCTTATAACATGTGGTATAAAAATGTTTGTAGTCCCAATTAAAGTTAGCAACCACTGGAGTAATTTATATACCTTTGAAATCTTTCTTTGTCACTTGCTTTAAATGAAGCATATTATTGTAGGTCTGCCACAGTCTACCAAGAGAAGCTAGTGTCTGTGTCATGTTTGATTCGTTTTCCATGGTTTACTATAAAAGAACACTTAGGAGAGGATAGAAAATAAAACAGCTTGTGTCACAAGAACAAATTATGTCATCAAGACCAGGGCACATTTTTATATTCACATATTTATATGTGGCCTTGTTATAGCATGAGGTCTGAAACTAGTTACGGCTCCCAGCAGGGAAGTTCAATTTGCAATTCACAGATCACTTATGTTGCAATTTTGCTGTAAAAGATGATAATTTGTTGGTTTAAATAAACCTTTGATCTCAAGTATGGATGCTGATGTATGAGAGTATTAATGCCCCCAACCACTGATAGAACATACAGTGTAATATATTGAGGTATTAATGACATGTTCCTGTATTAGCACTGTTTTACAAAATCAGATTCTATGCCTTAAATAAGAGTTGATGTATAAATTTTATATTATGTCCTAAAGAGGGTGCTAAACTGTTAATACATCATTTAGTCTTCCTTCATGTAAATATTAGCCAATATTGAATGCTCATTTGTGATGTACCCTCTGCATCCTTTTTTGCCAGGGTCAGAAATATATTTGTGGGAATAACTTGTCATGACTTTAAAGACCTATCTATCTATCTATCTATCTATCTATCTATCTATCTATCATCAATTATCTATCTATCATCTATCATCTATCTATTTTACTGAGCGAGACTGTGTGTGCACAAGCAGGGGGAAGGGCAGAGGGAGAGAGAGAGAAAAAGAGAAGCAGAGACCCTGCTGAGCATGGAGCCTAAGGCCAGACTCAATCTCACAACCTGAGATCATGACCTGAGCTAAAATCAAGATTCAGAGGCTCAACCAATTGAGCCACCCAGGCGCCCGTGTCATGACTTTAAAGATAATCCACCTAGATGTTTTTCTAAAAGTTAGTGTGTAGTGTAAATAGCTCAGGATCTGTGGAGTAGGAGCTCTGTACCTATGCTCTTACAATTCCTTATCCAATCTTTACCTTAAAGGTGGTTATGAGATTTAAATAAAATAATTTATATAAGATACCTACAATGACATCTGGAACAGAGGACGATCTGTGCCTATAGATTTTATTCCAGTTTTTAAAATAATGGCTGGTGTGTGTGCTTTCCCTTTCTGCTATTAAAAATGAGAGGGCCATGCCTTTTTCCTTTCTTTTTTTTTTTTTCCTAAGAAATCATTCCCTGCTTGTTTGTGTATATGGATACCACAAATGCATGTGGCAGACACATGTATATGTGATATATTTTGTTTAAGATATAAACTTTCTAGGATTTTATTTCCTAATAAATTCACTGATTGGATTGGATTGTCTCTAAAGTTCCTCACATAAAACTGTGATGGAAAATTTTATGTGTTAACTTGATGGAGCTAAGGGATACCCAGATAGTTGGTGAAACATTATTTCTGGGTGTATCTGTGAGGATATTTCCGGAAAAGATTAGCTTTTGAGTTGATATGCTGAGTAAAGAAGATTGCCATCACCAATGCAGGTGGGTATTATCCAATTCACTAAGGGCCGAAATAGAACAAAAAGGTGAGGAGGGGTCAATTTGTTCTCTCTGTCTGAGTTGAGACCTTCATCTCCTGCTCCTGATTCTTGAGTCCTCCTGATTCTTGAGCCTTTGGACTCAAACCGGGACTTATACATTGAGTCTTCTGGTTCTCAGACCTTCACATTTGAACTAGAACTACACCACTAACATTCCTGGACCTCCAGGTGGTAGATCATGGGACTTCTCAGCCTCTGTAATTGCATGAGCCAATTTCTTATAATAATTTTTTTAAAGATTTTATTTATTTAACAGCGAGAAAGAGATCACAAGTAGGCAGAGAGGCAGGCAGAGAGAGAGGGGAAAGCAGGCTCCCTGCTGAGCAGAGAGCCCAATGTGGGGCTTGATCCCAGGACCCTGAGATCACGACCTGAGCCGAAGGTAGAGACTTAACTTACTGAGCCACCCAGGTGGCCCAATAATTTTTTTTTTATATATGCCTGTCCTTTTTATATTTTTATGGAGAACCCTAACACAAGCTCTAGAAGTCTATTATGAATCTAAAAGTAAATCTCTTTGATAGGTAAAAATTAAAAAAAAAAACAGAAAAAGAAATATGTTTCAGGATATGGGGTGTGGAGGAAGCAGGAGGTGGAGAAGTAAGAGTGGTAAAGTGTCAGCTTTAAAAGAGCTAGAATCATGCCTATCTTGTTAATTCTGCATTAATAATAGGTGGCACATATTATACCCTTGAAATTTTTGAATGCATCCATTCATGCATGTGTGGATGGTTGGATGTATGGAAAATATGACAGAATCCAGTTTAATAAAATGCATATCAAATGAAGCAATATTATGAGAGTAGTGGCATGATCTATGAGGCAATTAAGACCTGGGTTCAAATTTTAACCTTGCTAGTTATCAGTTATGGGATTCTGGACAAGTTGCAAACTCCTTGAGCCAGATTTCCTCCTTATGGTAACTCTAGTTAGTGGGTATTACTATTTTCCCCATGTTTTAGATGAGTATAATAAGACAGGTAAGACACTGTGCCTGTCTCAAAGTAAGTGGTCAAAACTAATTGTGATGATGGTGAAGATTATGGCTTAAGAGCTACAGAATCTGACTGAATTTATAGAGTGTCCACTCCTTCAATCACTACTTTCAGTTTATTATAGAAATTCATCCAACGGATGTTTTTCTCATAAACCATTTAAATAAAAGAGAGTATGACTACATGGCTCATTTTGATCTCCAGTGTGGTTACAGTAGATTGCTTGCTACCTTACATAGGTAAGTGCATTAGTCAGCTTTTTTTGTTCACTAATACCTTCAGAACTTAGTGGCTTAACACGGTAGACTTTATTGTCTGTCATGATTCTATATGTCCTCTGGGCTAACTCATATGATCTTTGTAGTCAGACAGCTGTTGGGCTTGGGCTGATGTTCTCTTTCACAGGTAAGAAGTTGGCCTGATGTCAGCTTGGACTATAGTAATTACTTGCTTGTATGTCTCTCATTATCCAGCAGGCTATCTTGGGCTCATTTACATGATGGTGGTTCTGGAGTTCAAAGAAAGGGCAAATCCCAGCGTAGAGGCACTTTCAAGCTTTACTCATACTATTTTCCTTGACTCATTGACAAAGCAAATCACATGAGCAAAACCAAATTCAGAGTGGGAAAAATATACTTTACCACTTGCTAGAAGAAGCTGTAAGATCAATAGTTAATCCATACAGGTATGGGAGGAATTTATAGCTATTGTAATCATTGTGGTATTGAAATCTACCACATTCTATTTTATAGCTATTCACTACTAAAACTGACCATAAATCCCATCTGCTATCCTTTGCCTTCTGTATCATCCATGAATGTTATGACTTATTCATCGTAGTTTCTGATTACATGTGGTTGAATACGCAATTTTGACTGAAGAGGAAGAATCTAATCCTCATTGAGTCACTTTTCCTTTGTAATTTACACTTCTAGTTAAAATGCTTATTTTAATTACTGTTATTTAAAGGTACAAAATATGACTCCTATTTTTTGTATACAGAAAGACTTGTCGGATGGGAAAAAAAAACAATAATTTTATTTAAAAGCCTCAACATTTGCTCTCTAGCACATCATTTAAACTCACCGCATCTGGTTCTACAATGAAAATGGGAAACTAATTTGATTTTCTTACCTGGGAGACAAATGAGACAACATATGTGGGAACACAGCATCAATTACAATGTGAGACAAAATATCTTAATAATAAATAACCAAGCAATTAATGTCTTTGAATTTAGTTATTTTAAAAATGAAACCTTATCTGGTTATCTATCTCTATATGAATGTAGAAGTCTTGTAGCAAAAACCTTTTGATTAATTGCATTATAAATATGGAGCCAGAATCTATCAGAGACAGTTGAGGTATATACTCAACGGTCTTAATAGTATGAGTTTTCCCTGAGTCTTCTAATTTTGTTGTTCTTTAGTGACTTAAAAGGAAATATTGCTATGACTGAGTGTCTAGATTTTTGATTGTTCCAATCCAGAGAAATTAGGTGCTGGCATCTAGTGAGTAGAGGCCAGAGATGCTGCTAAACATCTTATAATGCACAGGGCAGTCCCTCCAACTCCACAGCAAAGAATTATTCAACCGTATGTCAGCAGTGCTGAAGTTGAGAAACCTTGCTTAACTGAATGAGGAATTGACTGTAGTGTTATTTTATAGGGAAGGTAGTTGAAGATGAGCATGATGATGGCGGTGGTGCAGAGGGCAAGGTGGAGGGGGACTTCTTTTCTATTCTAACTCTCCGGAAGTGCCCAGCTTCCCACAAAGGACAGGATGGCATGAAGCAGTCTCAGATCTCTAAGCTTATTGAATGACCCCTGCCCATCTGAGGTCTCTCCGTGCTCACTCAGCATTTCAGTGGCCTTCTTCTTATCCAGTTTATACTAGCATTTTCCTATTGTTGTTTTCTTGAAGCATTATCTGAGCTACTGACTAAGTCTTTAAAATTGATGAGGTACCATCAGCCATTTCAGTTTTTATCAAGGGAGCAGAGGCAAAGGGGAGTTGAGTTCTGGCATGTGTTTGGGAGGTGTTTGTTTTGACTGTCTGATGGCTGCATACCAGCCTGAGGGAGTCACAAATGTCACTGGTGTGTGGTGGTATAATTTTCCTGCCGCTCCAAAGACTCTTCTGTGTTAATCTCCCGGCATGTCTGGCAACTTTCAAAATAGAAGTTAAAGGCAATTCCATGGAGCAGTGAAAAAAGATTCAAAGTTCCCATTCGTCTTTGTAAGGACAGAGAAAATTGCTAGTGTGCAGTTGGTCTTTTTCATTATTGAGAACATAGAGCAGCTCGGTTTTCACCAGGGCTAATTGATTTTCACAGCTGGTGCAGCAAAGTCTAAAGATGATATGAAACTTGAAAAGTCCCTTTGTCCAGACCCTGAAGCGTATGGGTTCTGCAGGGACTAAAATTTGGGCTTCGGTAAGAGATGCTAAAATCTTCTGAAATAACTTTGGGAACCCTCTGGAAAAGACTTACTTGTTCATGTAATACATGGTGTGAGAATGGCCTGTCTTACGGTATCCTTTTAAATTCATTATTTTTTCTTTTACATTAATTAGTATTGTGTTATGTGGCACAAACCTGATATCAACCTTGGTACCAAATAATTCCCCCATCTAAGGTGACATGCTAGATGATATTGATTATCTGCTTTTGTCTGCATACAGATGACGGAGGACACTACCTCCTGACTAGGAACTGGTCTGGATCAAAGACATTTGTAATTTAATTTCTCTACTGTAGGAGATAATTTGTTCTTATTATATATTTGGTATTCCTTATTATGAAAAGAGTAAAAGGCAATAGGAATCTAAAGCAGAGTTTCCATACAGAAGCACAAGGTCAGGATGTAGCTGGAGCTGAGCTGAAAAGGGAGGATTGACCACATGGAATAATGTCAGTGTCTTAATAGCCTTGGCATGTTTATGAGAGATAGCATAGTGCAGTAAAAATAAAAATCATGGGCGTCGGGGTCAGATAATTCTGGGTTCTGAGCTCAGCCACTGTGAAGTTAGGGGATCTCACATAAGTTCCATTAGCCTCACTGGGGTGTCATGAAATCTAAAATACATGTAAATGGTCCAGAGATATAGCACTTGGCTTGCTCTCTTCTTCCTCTTTCATTTGTCTTAATGGAAGTTAAATCTGAAGTCTGAGTCTTGCTCATCAAAGCTTACTTGATGTTGAGTTCTGAACCATGGTGCAGACCTTCCTGTATTTTCAACACCAAAAGAATCAGTCTTCTATTTTGGGGTGCAAGGGGAATGATATTTTATTTGGAGAATGTCTGTGTAACACAAAAAATAGTGGTAAAACACATCACTAAATCCACTAGGACTATTATCTGAAGGAATGGCCAGCAAACATTTGATTAGGGTCCACAGAGACAGAGAGCCAGTTGTCCTTTACTCAACATGTTTCTACTTTTTTTTTTTTTTAACAAATCGATTTGATAAGTAGTTAAAAAGTGGGAAAAATTAGATTTCTTCTGGTGACACATGAGCATTCCATATTATTTACTTTATAGAAGAAAAAATAGTTATGTGATCTGTTAGATCACAGTGTTTGTAAAACTACAAACATTGTGACATTGAAATTGACCACATATTAAAGTTATTTAAAAAGGACAATGTTTTAGCAAATACCCAATACACTTTTAAGTGTGAACTTAAAAGCAAACTGAAGATTGGCAGGTAGTATGTATATGTACATGTATATGTATATGTATATATCTGCACACACACACAGCTAGCTATTAAAACATGTATTAAGAATAACAGTGGAGGGTAATTATAATGGATACTATCTTAGGTCTAGTTATTGCAAAAATATTGATCAGAAGTAGTGATGACTCAAATATTTATTAGTGCACAATTTATTGTTATCTGTGTACTCACAATAAAATAAATAATGATGAAGCTGAAGGAATATTTTTTAAGGAAAAAGGAAAAAAGATCAATAATTAGGTAGTGTGTTTAACTCCACACATTGCTAATCATATATTGATAGAGAGCATACTTACTGAAAATTGTCAATTTTTGAAACTTTAGGGGTATGCTTGCATAGTGGGAACTTTATAGCATTGTGCAGCAGACAGACTTGATGGTAAAATATTAATTATGGTTGCCATTGAACTGCTTTCATGTGCAGCTGTGCTTATTTTACAGTGGGAGTCCCAAAATGCTTCCTTTCTTCGGTATTTCTTTGAAGCAACTATAACATCTTCTCATTTGCACTTGAAATAGCTTAATACCTCAGACAAAAGATTATACCTGCCTTGCTATTGCTCCTTGCAGCAAATTGTCAGGTGAAAGATTTCAAAATAGTATACAAAAACTTTTAATGATTTTTATCTGTTATGATTTTTCAGATATTTTTGGTATCTTTTGCTTTAGCCACTTCTTTTTCCTTCCTTTAAAATTAAACTCATAGCTTAAAACTCATTGACATGTTGCTTATATAGATACTTTTAAAACTTAAAATAAAAACTGAACTGTTTAAGTTAGTCAAAACATAAATTTGCTATTTCCTCACTATAAACTCACTGCATATTGCTCAGATGCCCTGTTTCATTTCAATTCCATTTGACTTAAAAAAAAAAAAAGCAATTGTCACACCTGATAAACAAGTGGTAGAAACCCAATCCAGACATATTCAACTTATTTAATTAAACTCTATAATCTAAGTAGACAATCCCTGAATTACTATATGGATATAATTTATTACTATAAATATTTGTTGAACTACATGACATCTATCCTTGAGGTGCTGCTAATTGTACACATTCAATCATTGAAATATATTCTGACATTTTTATTTGATTTTATAATTTAATCCACTTATTTGCCCATCCATTTTTAAAGAGTTGTATACTTTTTTTTAATTTTATTTATTTATTTGTCAGAGAGAGAGTGAGAGAGAGATCATGAGTAGGCAGAGAGGCAGGCAGAGGCAGAGGGAGAAGCAGGCTCCCTGCTGAGCAAGGAGCCCGATGTGGGACTCGATCCCAGGACCCTGGGATCATAACCTGAGCCGAAGGCAGCCGCTTAACCAACTGAGCCACCCAGGTGTCCCGAGTTGTATACATTTTAAGTGGGAATATTTGAAGATAATATCATATTCTCGACTTTTTTTCATTAAAGAAATGCCTAGCCTCTTGTGTTCAGAATGAATCCTTGTGTTGGATATGTTCTCTGAGTCTGGAGTACATTTGAGAACATGGAACAAAATGGTTTTTGAACATGAACAGGACCATAACCTATCTAATGACTGGTCGAGACTTCATCTTGAATTTCAGCTCATATTGGGAGCGGGCACTTCTGAGGTTTCCGTAAATGCTCTATTAGTGAACAAATGTCTCTTAAAAATTGCAAACTTTTCTCTTTACAATTTCCTGTGTGGCCTCCCCTCTGAAAATTCTGGCAGTTTTCATTTGCAATATTTACCAATAATCGTCAAAAATAAAAGAACAAGCTAATGAACTTATATTGTCTCTCTTTAACAACTCTTACACTCCTACCGCTGTTGATACAATTTACAATGACATTTTCATTCCAGGCTGTCTGGATTCAGGTCCAAATCCTAGATTTGGATTTGAAGTGGCTTCCACAAGCAGAACCATGTTTGTTCGTTTGTTTTAACTTTATTCTCTCTCTCTCTCTCGATATTTTTAACCCGAAAAAGAGTTGTAAGAGATAATGAAGTAGACAATAGTGTGAGAAGACACTGATTATTTTTTCCCACGGACATTTACATTCTGTCTTTTTCAGTCATTTATTTAATATATAAGTGTCGAGTATCTGCTACGTTCTAGGCATTTTGGAATCAACGGTGTAGAAAATAGTTTCTTTCCTTCATAGAACTTTGTTTCTAAAAGGGCATGACAGAGAAAACATCAGACATCCCATGTAAGTAAGTTAAATATTTTATTGTGAGGTAATCGTACTGTGGAAAAAAGAGAAAGTGGAACAGAGTAAAGGACATCATGAGTGCTGGGCAGGTGAAGAGGGGACAGGTTACGCTATTAAATACGATGGTCAGAGCAGAGACTAAAACATAATGGAATGAGATTTGCTAAGCAAATAGCTGGCAGAAGTGGGTCTTAGGATAAGGAGGCATTAACTGTGAAATCCCAAAAGTTACATCTGCCTTTAACTTTCATTAACTTCCATCAATTTACTTCACAAGCATTCTTTGTCCACCTAAGACATTGTAATTCTGTAAAACTGGTGTCAAGAAAAGGGGGGAGACTGTACAAATAGAGGATAAAACATTTAATTTCAGTCAGAAATTAAAGTAAGGTGGAAAGACATCATGGCGCTGGGGTAAGATAACTAAATCGACAGTGATACACATAAAGGTAAAATATATTCTTTCTTATTAACTGCAAATTTTAACGTGGCCTCGGTCCTCTGCAACTCAACTCCTCAGTAAAATACAGAGTTGGAGGAAATTATGTCCATAATATCACTGTTTACTGCTCTGTCCACCAGTTCCTAAGACAGTTCTTAGTACCTACCAGTACTTAATAAATATTTGTGAAATGAAATATTAAATGATCTGTTACATAAGATCCTTCATGATCTGGCCCCCATCCTCAATTTTATTTATTCTACCAAATGCCCTAGATCCCAAAATAATTTCTTTATGGTTTCTTTCTTTATGTGCCCCCTTAGGCAGTAAATTTAAACTTTTACTTTTTCTCTTCTGTAAGATGGAAACAATATTAACAATATTATCTACCACAAAAAGTTCTCATAAGATTTAAAGAATGTTCTACATCTAAAGTACTTAAAATGTTCCTACCACACAATTAATGCTACATAAGCTTTGACTGTCATTTATCTTTGTTTCTCTTTGTAGCCTTTATAGACAAATAATTATGAAAGTGTTAGACAGTGGTGTTCCTATTACCTCTATTAGGTTGCTGTTTACAATTTGAAGGCAGGTTCTAGATAAGGATTTGTATTATAAGCGACTATGTATTTAAAGCAGGATCTCTAAAGCAGTAGATTCAATGCAGTAAGAAGGTTCACGGTGTACATATCTACCTCAGTCAGAACACCAGTGAAATAACAGTCTGCCTGAGCCTGTTGTATTATAAAGCCCTGTTTACCCATTTATTCATCTAATAAAAGTACAGGTGATGTAATTACCCAGACCATGATTAATGCATAGAATGATGATGCTGAAACAAAGAAGTCAGGTGCAATTCATCTTACTACATTCAGAGTAAATATTTCCCAGACTCTGCCATATCCATTAGTAGTACTATTTTAAATGTATTATTCCACAGTATTGTTAGTCTATATTTGAAACTTCAAAATGTCTTATCCCATCCTCTCACTGTGATTCACTTGGTTAATATACATTCGGTCTTAGTGAAGAAAGCACAAGAAATCATATGGGAGAAGTATCAACAATCTGAAGTACAGGGGTTTGGTTGGTCACTTGCCATCTTTGTGACCAAACTCGACAGGGAAGAAGCAGAGGCACTTTCCCATTCCTTAGTGTGGTTCCTTAGTTCTTGGGAAAATGGCCCAGCTGTGGAAATCTGAAGGCAAAACAATTCTTTCACAAAGGATAGAATTTGGAAAGAATTTCTTTCCTAACCATGCGTAACAAGATACCAACAGTCATAAACCCTAATATTTAGTGAAAAACATTTTTTTGTGGATGTAATCAATTAGTCAACATGTATTTATTGAAAACTCACTGCATATTCAGCCTTATAGATGCTCAATGGGTGAGAAAGATTATTGATGCCACATTTCATTTTGAAATGTAATGTGAGTCAGCTTATGAGAGAAATGGTTTTAAATACATGAGGAAATGAAAAGAAAAACATAAAGCTAAAATAGTAAGTAAGAATAATAAAATTACATGCTCTATAGTTCTGGACAGAAGCTAGTAACGGACTATTAATTTGATTTTTCTAGCAGCCAAAACAAGAAGCAAACAGCCACAGAAAAGAAGACCTAGAAAGGTCATGGTAGCCATATTTTTTAAAATAAAACTTAAAGAAAACTCATGTTTTATATAAAATAAGAAGAGTTTTATTCTCTTTTATATTTTATTCTCTTTTATTCTATTTATTCTCTTTATACCAAACATCACATTTATTGAGTAGGCATTCCAAAAATACATATTGAATTAGCAGGTGGGCTATTTTTAAATTTGGGACACTTGACATTAAATCTCATGTATTACAGCTTTAAAGAAATAACCTATATAGGAAGATGAAGTAGTCGAAAATCAGAACTGTCTTCAGAAATCCATGACACATTGTCAGCATTGTTGCTTCCTTCAAAAAGCTTAGATTTACTTAAGTGAGCCAAGATTAACAAAATAGCATTAGTGTAATTTTAGGGCCTTAGTTTTATTATTTATGGTAAAGAAATATCCCACTTCAAAGGCCAGGCATAAGGTCTTAACTTGTCTTATAACCAGTATTTTAAAGTAAATAACTTTTTTTTTTTTTCTAATAGATGAACTCTGCTTCTCCATTTCTTCTAAGACGTATCACAATCAATTTAAAGTTTCATGAATGCTAATGAAGAGCCAGGGATAAATCTAATTAAATTTTGTGCCAATGTAGCATTCTAATAATTGCTTTTAATTTGAAAAAAAAATTCTCTCTTTCTCTCTCTGATGAAGCAAATCACAGCACAGTAACACATCTTCTAACCCTCAATATCAGGGAAACTGAATTTTCTAGAGCTTACCATCCTACTCTCTCTTTATCCTGGAAATCCCTAGGTAAATGCATCCTGCTATCTTAATAATTTATATTAAGACTCATAAAAGGGATCCAGAAATGGCCAAAATCACAGTACCACAACATAGGTAAGGTTACAAAAATTCAATATCCATATCCCTTGCCAATGGACCTCTGATAAGGGGCTTTTCATTCTAAATAGGGTTAACTGGGTATTGCTGTGTTCTTTAAAAACTTTCTCATGTGGATGACCATAGGGACACTGCCACCTGGAATGCATTATAAAGGTTAAAATAAAAAGCATATGGAGACAGGGAAAAAGGCCTTCCGCCTCACCTCTTTTCCTGTTTTCCCTGACCAAACAGCTGAGACTGTTGATCCTCTTTAAAAAAAATCTGATCAAGATCTATTCACTGAAATTGATAAAATGCTCCATTACCTCAGGATCAAAGGGAAGTCAAGAAAAAATTACACGTAAGGGGACCTGGAGTCCATTTGAAGCCTATCAGCAGACAGGCGAGTGACAGACCAGGAAGCAATTGTAGAGCCATCAACCCAACTGCCTGTGAAATCTACCCTGGACCCAGGCTCTGTGACCCGGAGAATATCATCTCTCGATGAGAGCACCTGGGAACTGTCAGTCATCCAAGCCCCGAGAATTAAGAATTATATTATAATTGTCTCCATTTCATAGTCTTAGTTGTCAATGAACTGGAAAAGTACTAGACTCAAAAACAACTTGTTTTTTAAAGGCTTCTAGGAAATAAATGATGTGATTTCTTATGGTTGTTAAGATAGAAATGCAGAACAAACTGTATTGAACCTTACCAACAATAGTATATTTTATTTTTAATGGCCATTCTTAAAATACTATCTGGATCATTATTAATTGCTACCAAAACACTGTTAATATTGCTTGATAAATATATAACTATATGTAACTATACATATAACTACTGTAGGGACAATTTCTATACACACAATTGGTTTTTACCAGTTTCTCTGCTTTAACAACATATTTGCTTAAATCGCAAGCCAAAAATTCAATAACTTTTGAATGAGTCTTGAAGTTATGAGGTTTATTTAAAAAAGCTCAACTCCATTAAAAAAAAAAAGAACAAAGCAGTTCATTTGTTTTTGTTGGCATTATGTTTCTCCACTACGGTTTGTTGATTTCTTTTAAATGCTGTCCTTTTTAAGGATTTTTATTCTAATAGTGATGTAATGTTAAACCCAATGACTAATCTTGAAAAGAACACAACTTATTATTATATTAACGGGCTCACCAGATTCTTTCTTGATAAAAATGAAGACCATTCTCAAAATGGCCTAAACAACCAAGTTTTGAATACAAAAGAGACTAGTTTGCAGCCACGGGTTTGAAGTTGCCCTTTATGCTTGAGGTGACCATCGGAACCACTTATGGATGTATTTGATTAGTGATGAATGATAGCTTACAGTCCATAGCATTTCATACTTCAGAAAATGTTTTCACATGTGCTGTACCACTGGATCCTTATAATAACTCTGTGAGACAGATTATCGTGCTGTTATTTTCTTCATATGTGGTCCTTTCTTTCCATGCTAATGGTAGCTCATGAAAGTCTGATTATTAATTTTTCTTGAGCACAGTCCCACAGCTAGTCAGTGGTAGACCTAGGGATTGTTTTGGTTCAGGCCCTTGTCTCCAAGCCTCTATTCTTTGACTCTATCTAGCAGACTTAAAAAGTAAAGCAGATTGACTGCTGTTGTCACAATGTAGACAAATCACAATTTGTCTCTTGGTCCAAAGTGTTCATACAGTTTTGTTACCTAAAGTTTACCTATTGCTACAATTTACAAGTTTTACATAGCCACATAAAATATTTTAAATTGTGGTTTGGTCAACTTTATGTTCCAAAGCTGCCTGCATCTCCCTCAGACTCACGAGGATGTCACGTGCTGTTTCAAGATCAGTGGAAGTTTTACAGTACCCATGGTGGTTTTTTCTCCCCAATTTTCCTCTATTTGCTTGACAGAGAATAATCAAATATTAAATATGTGGCTTATATTTTTCCAATAACATGCATTCTAATCTTGTTAATGACAAGAACTTGCTGGTTAAATGCAACTTACAGTGTACTTCTGCAACAGAAGAAGTTTTTCTTCAAGGATTTGCCAGATCTTTATTTTTTTTTTTTTTGCGTCTTAGACAACATTTGGTATTAGCAGTTTGCCTTTGATTTTCTTTATTTTCCTTTCAGTTACAACCACTTCCCTTATAATGCTTATCACAAACCTACCTCTGTTTGCCAAAATGACTATGTTACCATTGCACTGGTGTTCCAAAAACCACCATCCATTGAACTTCTCCTAGGTTCAGGCAGCTGACACTTCCTGACTCAGATCACACCCAAACAGACTTAACTATCCTGTATTTCACTTCCTCAAATCCTGTTGTCCTCACCCTGCTACCCATTTATTCTCAACCTGGTACAGACTTTCTTAAGCAGCATGTCTACAGCTGCACTTTCCATCTATCCCATTCCCTCTTAATTCATATTTACCATGTTTTTCTGATTTATGGTGTGAATGGATTTGTTAGTATGTTACACTAACCAACAGCTTCATATGGGAAAGTATTGGCTGTTAAGATGTATATCTTCCCACTAAAAATGTTTTCAGATTGCATTTTTTTTTTTTACAGGTTATATATTTTTTTATATTTTATCTTTTGGAATTCGAAACTCCACAGAATATAGAATGACATTAGGAGAGAGAATTTTGTTTGACTGGACTTACATTTTGAGATTTCCCTGTTTAGAAAGAGTGTGGTACAGTTACTTGAATGGAATCATCATATTTGAAAACGTAGATGAAGCCATTGAACTTTTTTCACCCAGAATTGTTTCCAGTGATGTTGGTGGTTTAATCAGTGATTAAAGCCATTGTATGTATGTCAACAGAAATGCTTAGTCCCAGATCAGATGGTTTAAACTGTAAGGTTTGAGAGTGATATCTAATTGGCATTTTTCTTTCAGTCCTGGAGAACATTGGAAAGTTTGTATTAAGGCAAAGTCCTTATTGGAAAGCTGCTTATTCAGATAAATTGTAATTTGTGAGTATAAGTGGGATATTAGAAGGGATGTCTAGACACTGGGAGGATTTCTACCTAACACAAGAGTCCCTTAAACAACATTGCTGATATTGGGTGGCATCCAGCCTCTTTTTGTTCACCACAATCAGAAACTGCCTGCTTCATTATTGGACAACTTCCCGCTGAGCCTAGTAGGACCTCCTTAGACTTTGGAACCTGTGATCCTCCTTCTGTCAAATGGAGTAACAAATAATTAGTTGATTCCTTTCTCCACCACAAAACGTCTTTAAAAGAGTGAACAGAAGTATTCGTTCTCAGCCATCTAGCCCCATTCTCCTCACCTCATAACCTTTCTTTTATGCAATGCACTTTGGCTTTCTCCCAAGTAAAAATACACTAAGTATTCTGAAACCAGCTGAGGAATTCAAGTTAAAAATCTGTTATTTAAAAGAAGAAAGAATTTGAGGAGAAAATAATATAGAACTTCCTAGTAGGTGACATAAAAGTGTGAGGAGCTATGTTGGAGCAGAGTGGAATTTTATTGCTCCTCAAATCACTAGAGTGATAGCTGCTTTCCTAGTTTGCTCATAAAGGTAGTCTCATTCAAAATACTAATCTTCCATGGCATCTCCCGTACTGGGAATACCAGTAATGCCTGATCAGCTATTTTTGAATCAAGGGTATTTCAATCGAGAGAGTAGTGATGGAACCTCAGAAAAGAATGTTTTCTTCTTTCTTTCTCCATATGGCATTGTTGGCTTTATCCACAAAAAACATTAGAAATAGTCACCGAGTCTCGAGAAGTATGCAAATCAGACATAAGTAATGTTGCTTGAGTGGAAGGAGGAGGGGAGAGAGGAAGGGAATGTTGAGAACACTGAAACTGTACCCCTCAAAATAATAAATGAAGGACTTCCTTTCTTCCACAGAGCCATGCCTTTCTCTCATGCCCCATTTCCTTAAAGCTAATAAACCCTAATGAGAAAGCAATGCCTGTGCACTTCTGTGTTATACAGCTCTCCTTTCTCACTTTGATTCCTCCAGTGACTAATTTGTCCCTCTCACTACAAGTGCTCACTCCTTCCCTTTCTCCTCCTTCTCCTTTTGTCATTCATTCTTATTTCTATGATTCCATCTCTCTTTCCCTCTCCCTCTCTCTCTCATCCAGAGATAAAGAAAGCAGAACATTTGCACTTCATTATCATTACATCAGAGAAGACTGCCACATGAGTGACAGAAAAAGAAAAGGATAAGAGGTTGTCATAATGCTTCTTGAGTTTGAAATGTCAGTCCAACAAATTAATAGCAGGAGCACAGCATGGAACCTATTGACTATTGAATTATAATGCTGGTATTCCCATTGTCGGATTTTCCCTCTTTCTTTCTCTTCCCCAACACAAAATTAGTTGGTGTAACTGTAATTGTAGTCGTATGACTAATGGTGTCTTCTAAGATGTGTTAACTTTGAATTTCTATACTCAGATTCACCACAACTGTACCAGTCTCGTAGGGACTTCTGGCAGCTTTTTTGGAAGGAAAAAAAAAAAAAAACAAAAAACGAAAGAAACAGTGCAATGTGAAATCTCTCCAACCACCAGTGAGAGGAGTGATTTCTGGTCTCTTCTATAAGATGCTTACTAAGGGATAGTAAGACCTGGAAGACATATAATAATGGCACATACCTTGCAACCACTTTTTTTTCCTCTTTAGGGTTCAAAATAGCAGAAGTAGCGTACTGCTTTGTAAGTTTTAAAACTCGTAAGTATTTAATTAGAAATTTAATTTACCTGTTTATGATTCATTGACAATGTGCCCATCAAAATGGTGTTTGTCAAGGGTGATAATGGATTGAAAAGGACTTCAGAGGTGTTTTGTGTTTTTTTGTTTTGTTTTGTTTAGTTTTACTAGAAATTTAAGGGTTGCCAAGAATAAAAAAAACCCACACTACACAAATTCTAAGTTTGCTTCCAGCTAGAACTTTAGAAGGTGTAACTCTCCTCTAAGGATGCCAGACCTGATGCATTTACTCAGGCTTCTATCCCGGTGTGGTTGACGGGATTGTTTATATGAACTAGAAAACTTTCCACTCCCTTCCATAACTATGGCCCAAAAGGAATAAAATGCTATTTCATCACTTTAACATTTTAAAGATGGAATTAGGTCTGGCCTTTCTTAGTGGCCAGAATTTATTTTGTTCTCCCTTCAAAGAAAGCATTTGGCAGGAACTAATGTACAGAAAAGACAAAAAAGACAGACATTAAACACTACAAGATGTGAATTGAATGGTTAGAGGATAATTTGCAGATCTTGCTGACAAGAGATACACATGATAGTGGGAAACAGCAGAGAGGTTTAGATTAGCTGCATGATGAAGGAGATGCTCTGAGAGGGTGAAAGCAGAGGCCTTGCGGACTTTCCTTTTTTTCTTTTCAGGATGTGTTCAGATTGGGGTTCTTGGACAGTGGTTCTCATGCTTTAGGGAACTGATGATCTCAGGATATCCTCTTGTTTCCTAATGCAAGAACACCTAATCGAGTGAAACGGAAAAATCTCGGTAGCCTGGCTTGCTCAGTCAGGGGAGCATGTGACTCTTGATCTTGGGGTCATGGGCTTGAGCCCCACATCGGGAGTAGAGATTACAAAAATATATAAACTTAAAAAAACCTGAAAAAAATTAATTGAATGAGCTACAAATTAGGAATGAGGAAATAAATTCATATTTTTAAAAAACACAGTATTATTATAAAAATACCAATGACAAGTAGACCAGCTTATTATGCTACCTCTGACTTTCATAGACGATGATTTAAGGATCATCTCTACTTTGAGAATTTACTTCCTAATCTCAAATCAGCCTTGATTCAGTAGCAGTAGGGATTTCTGTCCCGTTAAAGATAACTGGCCCAGGTGGACTAGAGTACTTTAGAAATATGCAGTGTTGAAGCCACCTAAAGCAAATGCAGTGGATTTCATCTTCACTTGCCTGACCTATTTCACTGGCCACCTAAAATGAAAGATCTCTCAGCCCTTGCTCTCATAAAATCAAATTTTGTAGCGTAATCAAGGGGATCTTCCTTCTATTTTTATCCACTTAACTGATATGTAATTCATGTACCATAACACACTCCTTAAAAGTTACATTTCAGTCAGTTCCAGTGTATTAGCAGACTGGTGCAACAATAACCAGTATGCAATTTTAGAGCATTTTCATCATCGTAATGTCTCTATGCATTTACCACTTTTGGACTTTTTACGTAAATGGAATTGTATAATATGTGATCTTTTCTTTTGTGATTGGCTTCTTTTTCTCAATATAATATTTTCAAAATTTATCTGTGCTGTAGCTTATACTAGTATATCATCCCTTTCCATTACTGAACAATATTCCATTGTATGAAAATACCACATCTGCTTATCTGTTCATTAGCTGATGGACATTTGGCTTGCTACCACTTTTTGGTTGTTATGAATAATGCTGCTATGACATTTGTACACAAGTTTTGTATGGACATTTGCCTTTGATTCTCTTGAGTAGATACAGAGGAGTAGACTATCTAGGTAACATGGTAACTCTATGTTTCATATTTTGAGGAGCTAGCAAACTATTTTCCAAGGAGATGGTATCACTTTATATTTCTATCAGCAACATGGGGATTTCAATATCTCCATGCAGCACTTGTTAGTGTCCCACTTTTTGATTGTAGCCACAAGTGGATGTGAAGTGGTACCTTATTGTGGTTTTAATTTGCGTTTCCCTGATGACTAATGGTGTTGAGCATCTCTTCATGTGCTTATTGACATTTGTACATACTCTCTGGTGAAGAGTATTCAAAGCCTTGTTCATTTTTTTTTTAATTGGGTGTTTGTCTTTTTATTATTAAGTTGCAAGAGGTTCTTTATATTTTCTGGATAATAGTCCCTTATCAAACAGATAACTTGAAAATATTTTTTTTCCATCCTGTGGTTTCTTTTCATTTTTTTGATAGTGTTCTTTGGAACACAAAAACTTTTAATTTTGATAGAGTCCAAATTGCCTTTTTCTTTCTTTCGTTGTTATGATTTTGGTCATATCAGAGAACAATTACCTACCTCAAGGTCATGAAGATTTACTCCTATGTTTACTTTGAAGAGTGATATATATATATATGCTTTTGACTCATATCTAGGTCTCTGAACTATTTTGAATTAATTTTTGTCTACAATGTTAGGTAAGTGTCCAGCTTCATTCTTTTTCATATGGATATCCAGTTGTACAATACTATTTGTTGAAAAGACTCTGCTTTTGATACTCTTGTCTAAAATCAATTGACTAGGTGTGCCAGGGTGGCTTAGTGGGTAAGAGTCTGCCTTGGGCGGCTCAGGTCAGATCCCAGGGTCCTGGGTTCCAGCCCTGACTACTCAGCGGGGAGCCTGCTTCTCCTTCTCCCTCTGCTTGCTACTCCCCTTGCTTGTGCTTTCTCTCTCTCTGCCAAATGAATAAATAAAATCTTAAAAAAAAATAAAAAAATAAAATCAATTGACCAAAAATGTGAAGGTTTATTTCTGTACTCTCAATCCTATTATATTGTACTCTCAATCCTATATCTCTATTTTTATAACAGTTATCACCCTGTCAACTATTGTAGTTTTGTAGTAAGTTTTGAAATTTCTAGGTATGAGTCCTTCAACTTGGTTTTTTGTTTCTCTTTTCAAAATTGTGTTGGCTATTCTGGATCCCTTGCACTTCTAAATGAGTTTAAGCATTGCCTTGTCAATTTCTGCAACTAGGGCATCACAGAATTTGAGAAGGATTATTGTTGAATTTGTACATCAGTTGTTTTTTTTTTAGAGTATCGCCATCTAAACAATATTAAAATTTCTAATTCATGAACACAGGATGACTGTCCATTTAACTAGGTTATTTTTGGTTTCTTTCAATGATATTTTATAGTTTTCTATGTGACTCTTGTACTTGTGTTAAATTTATTCCTAGGAATTTTATTACTTTTGATATTATTGTAAATGGATTGTTTTTTCTTATTTTATTTTCACATTATCATTGTGTTAGTGTAGATAAATATATTTTCCATATTAACCTTTTATCATGCAAACTTGCTAAACTCTTCATAGTTATATACTTATTTCTGGATTCTTTAAGGTTTTCTACATTCTTTACTTGTTATTTATTTTTCATTATGGATGGCTTTTATTTCTGTTTCTTGCCTAATTCTTCTGGCTAAAAACTCCAGTACAATTTTGAATAGAAGTGGCAAGAATGGACATTTTTGTCTTATTTCTGAGAGCAAAAGGAAAGCTATCAATCTTTCACCTTTACGATGTAAGCTATAAGTTTTTCATAGATTTCTTTTATCAGATTGAGAATATTCCCTTCCATTTCTAGGATTTTTTTAGTGTTTTTAATCATGAAAGGGTATTGGAATCTGCAAAATGATTTTTCTGCATCTATTGAGATTATGTGGTTTTGCCATTTGTTATCTTAACATGGTGTTTTACATTGATTTTTGTATGCTGAATCAAACTTGCATTCCTAGCACAATCCAAATTGGTCATGGTATAATTTATACACACACACACACTGCTAGGTTTAGTTTGCTAGTATTCTGTTGAAGAATTTATGTCTGTATTCATAGCAGACATTAGTCTATTTCTTTATGTGTAGTCTTTTACTTTGATATCAAGATAATATTGGCCCCATGAAATGTTGTGGGATGTGTTCCTTCTTCTTCTACTGTTTGAAATGGCTAGTGAGGGATTGAAGTTAATTGTTCCTGAAATGGTTGGTATAATTTACATTAGAATCTATTTGAGCTTTGACTCTCCTTTGTGGGAAATTTATTAAATATAATCCAGTCTTTTTAGCTGTTATATGTATAACCAGATTTTTAAATTATTTTTGAGTGAGTTGTGGTAATTTCTGTCTTTCTAGGAATGGATCCACTTCATCTAGGTTATCTCATTTTTGGCATATGATTTTTCATAATATTTCCTTATAGTCTTTTTTATTTCCCTAGTCTTTTTTATTTCCCTATATACTCATTTATTCTGGATTTTATTAATTTGTGCCCTTTCTCTTTTGTGCTCTTGGTTAATCAATCTAAAGTTTCATCGATTTTGTTGATCCTTTCAAAGAAAAAAGTTTTGGTTTTGTTGATTGTCTCAGGAATTTTCCTATTACATATTTCATGTATTTCTAATATTGATTTTTTCTTCTTTCTACTTCCTTTGTGTTTAGTGTAGTATTCCCAGACTTTTAAATAAATCCTGACACTGAAATGTCTCTCTATAGAGAACTTTTAAAGGATAAATGTATGGATGAATAAAGAACAAATGTGTAGAAGTCTCATTGTTAACTCTGCACCAATTATTTTTACAATTATGCCAGATAACATGGAAAGTTAACCATACCATAGTTAGCAATTAAAATTGAAAGAGCTAAAGATTTCGGAAGACAGAATGCTGTGATTTGTAATGTAGGAAAGAGTTACTTATTATAGTCTTTTATTGTTTTTTAACTAGAAGTACATACTCTGAAGAGACTATATATTTTAAACGTCTTACTTAAGCTAAGCATCTTCCTTGCCGCTTCCTGATCCCTACTCCGTCCCTCTCACCATCAGAGGTATTCCAGATCCAGATTTTCTCTTAATAGCCTTCCATCACCTTGTTTCTAGGTTCTGTCAAGGGGAAGCCCAAGTCAGAGCAAATTCTATTATAGAAAGAAAGATTTTGAAAAGAAGCATATCAATCCAACATAGCAAAGAAATTCTCTAGAGATTTTAAAGCTGAGAAGAATTTGTCACTGGATCTTGATTGATGGTCAATGCTAAGAAATGTGCAGGTGTCTTGCACATTCTATTAAAAAAAATGAGGATGATCTTCAATTATGTTAACCAATGTACCTTTAAAAATATAGAATAAAATGGTAATTCACGGTTCTATAATCAATCTTTCTTTACTTCAACAGGACACTTGAACAACAATAACAACAAAAGGTAAACAATTTAAAAAAGGAAAGCCAGGGCACCTGGGTGGGTCAGATGGTTGGGCATCTGCTTTTGGCCTGGGTCCTGATCTCAGGGTCCTGGGATTGAGCCCCGCATCAGGCTCCCTGCTCGGCGGGGAGCCTGCTTCCTTCCCTCTCTGCCTGCCTCTCTACCTACTTGTGATCTCTCTCTCTCTCTGTCAAATAAATAAATAAAATCTTTAAAAAAATAAAAAAGGAAAGCCAAATAATAATGAAATGTTAGTATTTGGCTCAAAAATATTACTTAGAACAGGGGACTTATTGATCCATGGTTTTTTTTTTTTTTTGAATAAATGAATGAATACACACACACACACACACACACACACACACACATGTGCACACACGCATATATACAAATATGTTATGAATACAATCAATATATGAAAGACATGAAATGTAAGTGGTTCAAAATGGTCAAGCGAATTGAATAATAAAAATTTTCCCTGACTCATTTATATAAGTGTTTACGAGCATACATAAAAGCTATTTTCATATAGATTCTCTAAAAACATGTATCTTACCATATGTGAAAATAGAACAAGTGATTTTTGAAATGCTATAAAACAAACATCATAAACTATATTTTAGTAGGCTATTGAAATACTTTTTCCCTTAGCTATAAAATGTTGCATAGTTTTATTATAAATGTTTTGAAATTCAATATCTCTTGAAACTGATAATCAGGATGAGAGTATGAATGGCTTTAAAGAAGCAGCTGTGTGGAAGTAGGACGGCAGATCATTGACTTTATTCTGGCTGGAAAGATAGCCAAAATGAATGTCATTCTCTTATAGAAACTAGGAATGGGGATGTACCAATATTGGGAAGACTTTCCCTGAATAGAATGACAGGTCACAGAGTTTGTATTCTTGATAAACAAACGTGTTGAATGGTCTTAGGTAATGGGGAAATGTAGCATTGGAGGTCAGAGGGCTATAGAAAGCATTAACATTAAACCATAATTTATTTTATCCTGTAAGCATAAAAATTCATTATTTAGATGTATTACAACAAGCCTATAACCTCTTAAAAAATATTATTTTATGCAAGAGGTGCCAGTTTTTCTTGGGTGACCCTGGTATTTTTATATCCATTAATGTATTTGTGATCTCTCAGTATCCATGCCTAAAGTTCATTTTAAGTCTACAGATAGTGGAGTAAAGATTTACAGAGCGGCGTCCCAGTAGGGGCAGCAAGCCCAGCAACACTTATTTTATTTTTTTTTAAAGATTTTATTTATTTTTTTGAGAGAGAGAGAGAGTGCACAAGTAGGGAGAGGAGTGGAGGGGGAGAGAAGCAGACTTCCTGCTGAGCACAGAGCCTGAGACAGGGATGGATCCCAGGATTATGACCTGAGCCGAGGGCAGAAACTTAACAGACTGAGCCACCCAGGGACCCCCAGCAACACATTATTTTATTCTTTTTCTTTTGCATGAAATTTTATCTTTCTCTTCAAAACAATATTATAACATTAGTGAGTGTTCTAAGCTAATTGTAATATTGTCCAATAGAAGAAACTAATTGGCATGTAGAGGATTTTGTCAAAGTTTCTTACTGAGAAATAGAACAGAATTTTTCCCTTTTATAAACTAGTTGCTGGGAACAAAACTAGGAGATATAATAGAATTTAATAGAATTAGATGCAATTAACCTGCCAGCTCAAATTGGATACATTTATACAGTACTAGTTAGATTTTAAGACTCAATGATGAAGTCAAGTTGAAAATTCCCAGGTTGTTAGAATTCTGAGCCTTGGTAATCATATACATACATAATATGTATGAATGCTTGTTGAATGCATGAATGAGCTACTTAGCTATTAATGATTTCTTCTAAAATAAACCACAACATACATGGACAACTTTTTCTTCCCCCTTTGGGGAATTTTTTTTACTTACTCATAAACTTAGCAATATATAAAACATTATTTGTTGGCATTTATCTACTAGCATCTATATTTTTTAGTTGGGAGAGGGATTCAAATATTATTTTTTGAGAATTGGAAGAGCACCATATAATATTTAATGGTTTTATTTTTTAATTTATTTTTATTTTAGATTTTATTTATTTATTTGAGAGAGAGAGAGTGAGAGAGGGGAAAGTGGGGTGAGAAGCAGAGAGAGAAGCAGACTCCTCATTCAGCAGGGAACCCAGTGCAGGGCTAGGTCCCAGGACCCTGGGATCATGACCTGAGCCAAAGGCAGACACTTAACTGATTGAGCCACCCAGGTGTCCCTATTTAATAGTTTTAAATGTCTCATATGCATATGTAGGCACACAGGATCTTCATAATTATCTAATATTTAGAATGCATCTTTCACTGAACTGAATAATTCAATTTGTTCAACCATTTTCTTTATAATATGCAATTTTCACACCAAAAAATACATGGGTTAATGACAAGATATTATGCAGTAAAATTTTTCAAGGGCAGACTTCCAAATAATTTTTGAAATATGTGTTCAAATATGGTTAAACTTGAAAGTTTTAAACTAGTGTTGACTTTGCCATTGTCACATACGAAGGTGGAATGCAGACACACACAAAGTACAAATCATATGGTAAAAGATCTGTATTATCTTCATTTCACCAATAGCGACAAGCACTTAAAAATTTTTTAATGCTTATTATCATATAAAAGTGGGAGGGTACATTCTTGACTGAAACTTTCCTTATTGGTGTTTCATTAAAGGGTTAAGTAACAAATATTGAAGAGTACCCTGCTGCATTAATGAATTTCAGAAGTTGAATCATTCCATTTAGTGATACGGAAACAATACTAATTTTCACAGTTTTTTGCTTCCTTCTGATGTTTGAGATTTAGAAGTTTAGGGCTGATGGAATATCCTTTGCACATGGCCATGTCAGAGAATCTTATAATGGTGGGACTGAACTTTGATACTCAGTCCAGAATGTCTCTGACACAAAAAGATACACTGTAATTCAGGAATAACGTCTATACTTGGATGCCCAAATTTAACATTGTAGAATTGCAAGTATGATAAGTTTTAGATGTAATCTAGCCCAACCTGTTTATCTCCTTTTTGAAGAAACTGACATCTAGAATGGGCTAATGATTGTAGCTAACAATCATTAGCCAACTATCAAGTAGCCAACAATCAAGTTATTAGAAGTGCTGCCAATGTCTGGCTGGCTCTCTTTGCCAAAAACTATACTTTTATAATGGAAAGAGTCCTGGAGGAGAGAAGACCTGAGAGTTAGTAGATATTGATTGTGTTTATGAACTAACCAAGCAGTGTAGATGTATCTTTTCCAGGGGGTGAGCCCTAAATTCAGTGAATGAGGCTGAAGTTAAGTAATATCAAACTTAGTCTTAAAAATATTTTTCCATCGTCTGAAATGTTTAGTATGCATGAATAAATCCAATTTTTCCAGTTTTTCCTCCAGTATTGGAACAGATCACTATTTCTTTGCCAAATATAGATGAAATAAATGAATAGGATATAAGTGCCACTTTACACAAAAGATGCAAGGCTTTTGAAGTTTGCTTATTGGTTATTAATAACTAAGTTAAGTTATATGTACATGCGGTGGGTTTCTTCCATAATTCGTTTGTGTGATCCTAAGAAAGTAAAATGACAGTACTTAATTCCATTTTTTTAAGCTCTAACTTCAGTTAAAAAAATAAACTGGTCTTTAAACTTCATTTCAACAGTAGAAAGTTATCATGTTAAAAATATAATGGTATCCAGATATTAATTAAAATGGTAGAGATTTCACAGTGACTAAAGGTATGGTCTGTGATCCTTACCATTTTTTTATACACCATTATATCTAGCACAGAATCTATACATGGGAGTTTCTTAACAATTATTTGTATATGATTAAGTATAACACTGATATGATTATTGAGTGGTGGCTGTTGGAGGCAGTTTAAATTTTTTCTTAATATTACTATATTTAAATCTTTATTTAAATCCTTTTCACTGCATTTATACTTCTATTTAAATTCCTTCCTCATAGTCAGTGAAAGCTAATTTTATTTAAAGGATCTTAATATACACAGCACATATACACATACATACAAATACACATTTTTTTTAAAGATTTTATGAATTTATTTCAGACAGAGAGAGAGAGCACAGGCCGGGGAGAGGGGCAGAGAGAGAAGCAGGCTCCCGGCTGAGAAGGAAGCCTGATGTGGGACTCAGTCCCAGGACCCTGGGATCATAACCTGAGCCTAAGGCAGACGCTTAACTGACTGAGCCACCCAGGCGCCCCACATGTTTATACATATATATAGATATGTATATATGAATATAGCAAATCCCTACCAGATTGTTTCTTTTTACATTATAAACAATAGACTAAGTGGGCCCAAGTCCACTGGGACATGGATGTGATATAATTATAAAAAGAATAGAAGATGAAAGGTGGAAAATAAATAAGGACGACTACATGACCTCCAACAATGTCCATTACAACAGAGAAATGTAGTTGTTCTGTGAATTCTTGCAGTTTACTGTTACTTTTTCCCAAAAACAAAGCAAGCACAAAACAACAATAACAACAAAACAAACAAAAGAAAACGAGTAAAAGCAAAAGCAACAAGAAACCTGGTTTTATCTTTTCAGAGTATTGAAAAAAAAAAGACTCTGCTTTCTTTGTATTAAAATATAAATTTGCTGCTACAAAACATATCATTTTTGTAGCTGCCCAATGTCAGTATAAAGAACCAGCCCTAGGCAGAGTGTGGCACATAGAACACTGAGGTCACTGTCATCGTGCTCAGGAAAAGGCTCCAGACCTCCACTGTCACAGTCAAGTACCCACTGTTCTGTATTGTTACAGAAAAAGACTTGATTTTCACATCCACGGCAAACCAAGAATGTTTGTAGGCTCCTTGGCCTTGACCTGGATTTAAAGGCTTCTAGGATTGTGTTGAGTATTCAGAATGTTTAAAAGCCTTGCACTCGGGCAGCCAAATCACCAAGTAGAAAAACAAGATAATGTTAGTGTTTTTCCCAACAGCTAAAGACAGAGCTGCTGACGTTCAGAGAGTTGCTTTCATTAAATTACCTCCCATTCCGTGAAATTCAATTTGAGAACAATTCATCCACTTGCTGAGTATCAAACCTTCTTCACCGAGGACTTACTAAATGGGGCCTGATAAAAACTGCACCAGAGGGATTCCGTTAGTGCAGACCAGTTTGTTCCTTTAATGAGGCTGAGCAAATCTTGGTGGTCCTTTAGCAAATTCACATATTGCATAGTGGTATTTTTATAGTATTATTGGCCCCAGGAGGTACGGCTTGGTCCTCCATAGATCATAGTCCTTGCTCCTGTTTTCAGAATTATTCCTCTTCTCCTCTCAGGTTTGCCGAGTCCATAGTGCATTCTTCAGAGTTTAGCTGGTGCCATATGTTTAGATGGACAGGTGTGACACACTTCCACATATTAGAAAAAAGCAGCAGATCCATGTGCCTGATGCCATTGCTCCTATATGGAGTCCTGGCTCCATTTGAATAAGGAGTCAGTGCCTCTTCCAGTGGTCTCTCTTTATTGTGACATCCATGTGAACTCTGTTTTCATGTATTATTGACATATTTGGTCCAGAAAGCAGAAAATAAAAAGCACATTGAACATATTTACCTAAAGAGTGAAGAGAACGGAAATACGTCAATTTAGGAAAGAAGGGAGAGGTTCCTTATAGCAATATTTACCCTTGAAAGACAGATATTAATCTGAGTTGACAGATTACTAGCTGCCTACGAAATCAAAAATGTTGTCTTCGGGAGAAAATAAAGGAAAAAAAGGCACAGACTCCTTGGAGAGTGTCAGTTTATGGAGAATGAAAAACAAAGAACCTGGGATCTGGATGTGAACAAGAAAGAAGGAAATGAAATTATGACTCTTCATTGGATTTGAGGTAATTTTGAGAATGGATCAGCTGTGTTGAACCTGCAGGATGGATGTGGCATGGGACCTGTTTTGGGATGGCATGGAACTGGACAAAACACAATTCATATTCTTGGAAAATAAGAAGACCTTTATTTACTATTGTTTCATTCTAGCTCATTTTATCAACTATGGTGTTTCTTTTGACATTTTATTTAATGTTGATGTTACCGAATATCTGGGGGAAAGGTCACAAAAATCTTAGATGAAACTAATTCCATAAATCCATATGGACCTTCACATTCTGTTGTGTCCCCCAGATCCAACATGCGACCTACTTAAGTTTTAAAAGTCCCACGGATATCATCCTAAGAGGAGTTCAACTTCAAATGAGACTGGATGTATGCAGAGTTGTGGCACCTAAATCACATAGTTAAGAGAGAAGTTTTGTTTATTAAAACAATTTTGTTTGCCTTTTTCTTTTCAATTGAGTTAACATATTTGTTTGGGCATCATACTGAGATGCATGACTGTGATGTCAAATGTCACTCACATCAATAGCAACCTTTTTTATCCAGTATGGTGTGGCCCTCTGAAATGCAAAATGCTCATTCTCAAAATGCTCATCCTAAACATCGTCTTTAGGATGGTGTTATGTAGCTAGAACTTTTAGATATTTTTAGTTTTTCAAAGAGACAATACAAATTCATGCTAATTCCAAATTCGTTGTAAACTTGCCATTTCAAACCAGTGCATACTTGGTATAAGCAAAATTACATCCCGCTTGTCCTCTCCTATTCCTCATCTCTCTTTAGTTTCTCCTTTTTTTTTTTTTTTTTTGATCTTCTGCTGAACAGATTTTGTTTTAACTCCTTGTTTTTATTTCTTTGTTACACTTTCACTAAATTCGTGACCCTCAACACCCAAGACATTAATGAGTGGCATAGAGATTTTGTCATATGTTCTTCTTCCTGATTGTTATTTAGATTGCCTAATGGGATCTGATGCCTAACCACCTGCCTGGAAAACAAGCTGGGCAGCAGCCTCATTGCAAACTAGAAGGACCAGTACCAGGATAAAAACTGAGTCAAAGACTTGCAGTTTGCAGCCAAGTAGGAAGTTAAATGGTGACCTCATGAAGAATCAGAAAATCAGGGTTTTGTGGCAGGAGACATCCTTTGTCCAATTAGAATAGTTGCAAACGTTTAGAGAAAATTTTCCACTACTACCACTCTGGCAACACTATTAACAATTTAAAAATTGGTTGCTAAAAAATAGAATTTCTCACTTGGTGGATGGCTGCAATCTATATCCACTTTAGAAGGAAAGGGTTTCATAATCTGCTTTATTTATTATACCAAGACCAGAAGCAGATTCTCAAAGGACCCATGGCAGAAAGCATGAGCCAAGTTTCTTGCCAAGAGAGAAAAAAGGGAGATAGATTGTGAACAGGAGTGAAGCCCAGTCCCAAAAGGGCATTTGAACATAGTCATCTAAACATGTTAGTGTACAATACGGCAAACATTTAAGAGGGCCAAACCAGCTGACAATATTAAAGGTTCAAGAAGGAAATAAATTTGTCATTTCTTTTCATTTCTTTCATTTCTTTTCATTTCCTCATGAATTTCTGTCAATTCAATAAATTCTATTTTAAAATAATCTTTTAAAAAATTTTTCTATTCATTTGAGTGTGCCAATTATATTAAAAATACAACTAAAATTTAGAATATCTTTTTATATAACTAAAGGTATAAAGTCAAGAACAAGGGCAACTTTCAAATGACATTAAATAGAATAAAAAAGAAATAATGGCTAATGAAATTGTATTGGCCTTAGATTAATGTTTAACAAGAGGAAATTAATTTTATTTCTCAAATACAGTTATAATTCTATTTAAATCCTGTGCGATGATCAAAAAGTGGTTGCAGTATGACTGGAACATAGAAAGTGAAAAAACAGAATTGCATTACATTGAGTTTGAAAGGCATAAACTAAGCGGAGCCACGTAAATTAAGCTGACACTTTTTGAATGTATCTCAAGGACAATGGAAAGATGTTGGAACATTTGACATGATCAGATTTGCATTTTCAGGTTTATCTTCAACAGTGTGAAGAATGGATTGGAAGGAGACAATGCTGAAGGCAATAATTTCAAAATCATGTGCTGTTTGTGAAGTAATATGTTCTTAGCATAGACTAAGGTGTGTTGGAAGATCTGAACAGACTTGCTAAAATACAGATAAAAGAAAATTTCACAGATACATAAATTTCAAAGATTTTATTTATTTATTTGAGAGAAGGAAAGAATGAGCAGGAGGAGAGGCAGAGGGAGAAGCAGGCTCCCCGCAGAGCAGGGGGTGCCCAACATGGGGGACTCGATCCCAGGACCCTGGGATCATGACCCGAGCCAAAGGCAGATAGATGCTTAACCTACTGAACCACCCAGGCGTCCTGCACAGATACATAAATTTCAGATCTACTTGGCTTTATTCAATAACTAAAGAACTGGGAGCTTCAAAGTGTTGTATGAAGAAAGAAGGTTTTATAGACCAAAATGAGTAGGAGCAAGGAAGCTATGCTGGGCAAACACTGGTTATAATGGAGTTACTTTCCTTATATGGGGCAGAGAGAAGTTTTGGAGCTAGCTTATGAAAAACTAAAGCTAAGCAAGTACATTTTTTTGGTTAAGATTTTATTTATCAGAGAGAGAGAGAGAGAGCAGGAGCAGGGGGAGGGGGGAGGGAGAAGCAGACTCCAGGCTGAGCAGGGAGCCCTAGGCAGGGCTGGAGTATCAGGACCTGAGTCCAAGACAGCTGCTTAACTGACAGCCACCCAGGCGCCCCTGAGCAGGCATATTTTGATTGGCTGACTGTAGGTTTTGATTTCCTAATCTTGAAGCATTTACAGGCTTAAGTTTTGGTTTACTTACATAGGTTCCTAGGATTTTAGAATCACCTGAGTCCTTTGGGTTCCTTGTTTAATTAATTTAACAGTGCTTAGAAAAATTTGCTAATTGTTGGATATGTAGGTAACTGAGAAAGAATATCTAGAATCACTCTCAGGCCTCTGGTTTGTTGATGTGGGTATACTGATGATCTGATTTCCTAAGACAGAGGACAATGGCAGATGAGATTTTTATGCATACTAATGAAAAGTTGAGCTTTACACATGTTTTGTTTGAAGTTGTTTAAAAGAGTTAATTAAGCAGTTGGATATAAAATTATAGAACCCTGGAGATAAATATGGAGTAAAGATATGGATTTGGAAGGCAGATATGAAATAATACCAAGACCATGGATGACATCTCCTGGGACAAAGGGCACCTTGATAAGAAATATAAACATAAGAAAGAATCTCAAAGATTTCTTTCATTTAATATTACATAAACCATATTTCCCTTTGGGAAGAAATGATTATGAAGCAGTGGAAAAACCTCTAGAACAGAAAAGAGCATTCCAAAATCATGATCGCATCTCTTTATTGTTATGAACTTTCACAGAAGCTTGGCTAATTGGTTAGTTACTCTGGGTATTTATTTCATTATTTGTAAAATGAAAATTAAACTACATCAGTGCTTTTAACTAGAGACATTCTTTTGAAAATGCAGATTATTGGGACCATTCCGATCAACCGAATTAAAATCTTTGAAAGAAAGGCCTAGAAATCTGTAGTTTTGCAAAGTACCCTGAATGGGAACATGTGTGCTATGCAAATTTTCCAGATCCTCTCAAGTTGAAAGTTCTGTGATTCTATAAGAATATGCTGAAAGTCATGGGCAGTATACAATAAAGGAAACAATAGAGATGGTAAATTCATTCCAAAGAACGGATTTGAATTTGGGGCTAGTTTAAATATCTTTTCTTCTTTTATTCAGATAGAATGTTCACCTTTCGATTTGTATCAAAACTTGAAACCGTATGTCTTAAAGCTGAATGGCTTTAGTGTCTTAATGTTGTGCCCCCTGTGGGAACTAAACTTGTAATTGGTGACTGACTGGCTGACTGAAATCCTTGATTATAGGAATTTTCTCTATAGAGTATTTACTAGTTAAGTTTCATGAATTTTATTTTATTTTTCTTTTCTTAGAATGTTTTCTTAATAGGATTTATTTATTACCAGTTTATCCAAAATAAAATTAAATTTTAGCTCCTTACCACGTTCAGCCAAATAATCCGTAAGAACAAGCAATGACTGGAGATTCAAAAAAGAACAAAATAAACCATTATTATGGGTTTGGAAAGTTAATCAGAGTACAAATTAGTAATGGTTCCTATAATGATGGCCAAATGTGGAATTGTTACCAGAAGTCAAAGAAGCCAATTCTAATGTGAGTTTCCCAGGTTCCTTAAGGTTAAATTGTCAGACTTAACAAAGTAATGTAGTATTCCTGTGGGGATAGGACCAATCTACCAAGGAAGACCAACTCCAGAGACCTGGGGACTGAAGCATAAGAACATGGCAATTTCATGTGGGACAACTCTGGACCAATAAGGATTATGTTTGGCATATTGAATTGAGAGCATTTGATAAAATAGGTAAATTTAAATCTTTAATGATGGCCTAGGGAATTAGAGTTACTTCAAGATTCCCAGACTCACACACATTTAGATTAGATAGCTTACAATCTCTGATGGCTGAGATTCCTTATCAAGAGCATTTGATTTTAATACTTCTTGGAATTTCTTTGTATGTTAATCCAGAAAAAAAAATATTTAACCTTTCTAAGTTGCCTGGGAGTCCAGTGCAAAAGCACATCATCTATGCCTGATTGGGGGCTATTTACATATTTGAATGCCTTCCCATAAACAATTCCATAAACAATAGGCAACATATACAAGCTGGAATTATGGACCTTTGTATTAAATGATTCTTTGAAGCAGCAGCTGCCCTTCTGGTAAGGAACTTTGGCTTTTTTCTTTTAATAGTCCATAGATATTTTTTATAAATTCATTCAACGGATATATACTGAAGACCAACTATATGTCAGGTATAATATTAGGCAGTGAGAATAGGAAGGAAAAGACATTTTTACATCATTTATGAAGTTTATGAAATTAAGGCCAAGGTATTCCTATTATACCACATTGAAAGTAAATGCTAAGACTTCATGTTCCAGCCATGCTAGAATCAATATTATTGAACTAACTCATACACCATTAATAACTAAAAAACTAGACAAGATTTTCAGGCATTGGACAACAGGCAGAATATTATTATGGTACCTGAAAGTAGGAAAACAAAGATCATGATATGTACAGTCACCTTGGGTTACTGCCTAGAAGCACTTCTCAGACTACAATAAAGAGAAAGAAATCTCAAGTAGAATATATTAGCCATGCTTACAGAGATTGGAGGTTAGAGAAGCAGAGGTGGCTAGAACTTACAGACCTAACTACTGGAAAAGATGGAGTTAAATAGAGAAAGAGCTTCAGAAATCTCTATAGTAGTCCCCTTGAGTGGTATACACAGAAATGTGCAGAAGTGGTGGGGGAAAAAGAAGTTAGATATTCCCAGAGCTCACACAGAGTTGGGAAAATGTTTGACTTACATTTAGCCAGAATAGTAAGATCTTCCTGATCAATTAGAGCTATTAGTAGAGATCTCCAAATATCACTCTTTAAAAAGAGCAGTTCATATCTAGAGTAAATGCTACTTAAGGCCACTATAAGTAGGCTTAACAATAAATCTTGAAAGGATCATGTGATCAACAAGAAACATAAAGGCCTTATAAAAACGGACTTCAAAAAAACCAAAAAACAAAAACAGACTTCAACTCTTTATAAAAGCAAACATAAAAATGCAAACACAACAATGTAACATTCACAATACCCTTTTTTTTCCCCAAAGAAATTATGTGAGAAATGAAGGAGCAGCAAATTGTAACTATAACTGAAAGAAAAATCCATTGATTGAAACAGACCCAGACATGACAGAGATGGTGAAATCTTTAAAAAATCTTTAAGAAAATCTATTATAAATATAAATATCAAAGACTTAAGGGAAGATATGCATGTAAAAGAAGAGAAATAAAAGATATGAAAAAGAAAGTAAAACTTTTAGAGAGAAAAAAATGCAATCTGAAATGAAAAATCTGAAAGGGATTAATGGCATGTTGAAAACAGTCCAAGTGAAGCACAGAGAGAAACATATTGAAACATAATGAACATCCCAGTGCATCTGTGGTACAAATCATGGAGTCTAACCTACAGGTAACTGGAGTCACAGAAGGAGAGAAGATTGAGGGAGGACATAAAAAAATATTGGAAGAAATAATGGCTGAAAGTTTTCCAATTTGATATCAAGTATAAAATTACTTGATCAGAAAAGTTTAATAAATATCAAGCAAGATACATGCAAACAGAAAACACTCAAAAAATCAAAATCAAATTGATGAAAACCATTATTAAAAACAAAATCTTCCAAATGGTGGGGGAAAAAAAAGATACATTATGTAAAGAAAAGCAGAGCAACTTTTACCAGAGGCTATGTAAGACAGACAAATAAAACTTAAGTTGCTAAAAAAATTTTCGTTGCCCATGATTTTGATGTTAAATCCAACAAACGATTGCCAAAACCAATTTTTTCAAGTTTTCCCCCTATGTTTTCTTCTAGTATTTTTAGTGTTATGTCTTATGTACATCTTTAATTCATTTTGAGTTGACATTTTTATATGATACAAGAGTCCAATTTTACTCCTTTGTCATGTGGGTGTCCAGTTTTCCCAATATCATTTATTGAAGAGACTGTCCTTTCCCCGTGTGTATTCTTGACACCTTTTCAAAATTACTTGATTGTGTGTGCATGGATTTATGGCTTTATATGTAGAAGTCAAATGAATGATAACACATAAAATGGGAGAGTAGAAATAAAGGTTTACTGTGAAATTTCTGTATTAAATATGAAGGGATATAGTATTATTTAAGTATAGAATCTGGTAAGTTAAAGATGTTTATATTAAACCCTAGATCTATAACCGAAATGGAAAACAAAGAGAAAGATATAACAATAAATTGTGAAAATAAAATGGAACATCAAAAAAATTATTTTGGGGCACCCGAGTGGCACAATCAGTTAAAACACTCAGGTCTTGGTTTCTGCTCAGATCATGATCATGGGGTCATGGGATTAGGCCCATAATTGGCTACACACTTAGCACAGTCTGCCTGTCCCTCTCCTGCTCTTCTCCCCACTCGTGTGCTCTCTCTCTCTCTCAAATAAATAAATAAAATATTTTTAAAATATTAATTTATTTTAAAATGTATTATGAGAGGAAAGAATGACCAAAGGTCATATAAAATGAATAAGAAATATATAACAAAAAAGTAAGCATTAAATGCAAATGATGAGAACAAAGGAATAAAAAGGCAGATTGTTACACTGTGAGGGAAAATAAGCAAGATACAATTAAATATATGCAATAAAAATACTCTAAATAAAGAGACAGATCAGTAAAAAGTGAAAAGATGGAGAAAGATTCAACAGATGTCCATTAATAGGTGAAAGGATAATAAAATTAGGGCAATAACCATCCAATTAAAAATTACTCAGTAATTAAAGACATAAATTACGGATACATGTAAAAACTAGATAAACCTAAAAGACATTAATTTGAGTGAAAGAAAGATAGAAAAGGGTACCTGTTACATTATTTTATTTTTATGAAATTCCACACTAGGCAAAGCTGTATGGGAGTGCAGAAAGCATATCAGGTTTTTCTAAGGTTAGGAGGTGAGTGTGTGTGTGTGTGTGAGTGTGTGTGTGTGTTGGAGTATAGAGGGATAGATTGCAAAGCAGCATGAGAGAACTTTTCATAGTCATGGACATTTTCTATTTCTTGATTGTGGTGGTTACATAAGTGTATATATTCATGAAGTTAATGAATTCTACTTTTAAAATAGTATTTTGGCTACTACTTTTAAAATAGTATTTTGGGCACCTGAGTGGCTCAGTCGGTTAAGTGTCTGCCTTTGGCTCAGGTCATGAATCCAGGGTCCTGGGATCAAGTCCCACATTGGGCTTCCCGTACTGCAAGGAGTCTGCTTCTTCCCGTGCCCCTCCGCTGACTCTTTCTCCTACTCTCTCTCACATGTGCGCTCTCTCACAAATAAATAGCCTTTAAAACAGTTGCATTATATGTAAATTGCACCTCAATAAATTGTATGTATGTATGTATGTATTTCACTTTTTGACCACCTTCTTCCATGTCTCCCACTCCTTATTTCTGCCTTTGGCAACCACCAATATGTTTTGTGAGCTTGTTTTGTTTTTGTTTTTGTTTCATAAGATTTTATGTATAAGAGAGATCATATGGTATTTGTCTTTTCCTGTCTTATTTAACTTAGCACAATGCCCTTGAAGTCCAACCATGTTGTCTAAAATGGCAAGTTTTTATTCTTTTTTATGGTTAAATAATATCCCATTGTATATGCATACCACATTTCTTTATCCATTCATCAGTCAGTGCAAACTTAGGTTGTTTCCATATCTTGGCTATTGTAAATAGTGCTACATTGAACATGGAGGCTGCCCAAAGCAACCTTGACATAACAACCTTCATAGCAATGACATATTGTTTCCCTCAGTCTCCCTCCAAATTTGGGCTACTTTACTGTCATTAATTTCAGATTATTGTAAGATTTTCTTTTTGCACTTTTTATCCTATTTCATTCATATTCAACACACCACAAAATACCAGACACTATGTTTACTCATGCATTTTTAATTGCGTATGTTTTAAAGCTTATTGTTTACACTATTCTTCTGTCCTCTTCATTTTGATCTAAAATAGAGGTTTCTGTTGTGATTTAGCATATTATATATTTTTAGCATTTTCCTCAAATAGATTAATTGGCTGTAAAATTAATTAATAGTAATTTTTAGAACATATTAGATTTTCTCATCCTGAAAAGATGGATGTATTAGTTTGTAATAGAATGCTTACATTACAGTCATTTTACCTCAATAGTATGTTGGTGTTATTCTGCCATTTTATAATGCCCAGTATTACAGATGGATAGTGTGATGCTCCTATTATTTGCTTTCCCTTTAAGCTTTTTCTTTAGCCTTGAAATTTGTTAAAAACCCACTTTATCCCGGCAATTCCGAATTTTTACCAAGAGCTTTGTCTTTTCATCTGAATGTGGAAGAGAATTGCTTCTTAAGAATGAATGTATATGGGGGGTGGGAGAGGGAAATGAAACAAGAGGGGATCAGGAAGGAGACAAACCATAAGAGACTCCTAAACTCATGAAACAAACTGAGGGTGTCTGGGGGGTAGGGGCAGGTAGGGATAGGGTGGCCGGGTTATGGACATTGAGGAGGGTATGTGCTATGGTAAGTACTGTGAAATGTGTAAGCCTGAGGATCCACAGACATGTACTCTGGGGCAAATAATACATTATGTGTTAATTAAAAAATAAAAAAAATTTAAAAAAATTTAAAAAAGAATGAATGTATAGCTTTTGGGAAGCAAAATAAGTTGCATTTTGTTTAAAACGTCAAGAGTAGGGGCAACTGGTGGCTCAGTCGGTTAGGTGTCTGACCCTTGATTTCAACTCAGGTTGTGATCTCCGGGGTCTTGGGAACGTGCCCCACATAGGGTTCCACACTGAGTAGGGAATGTGCTTGAGATTCTCTCTCTCTGTCCCTCTCCCTGCTCTCTCTAAAATAAACAAATAAATCTTTTAAAAAATGTGGAGAGTATTTTCACTTAAATTTGGAAAGGATTTGATTAGATCTAGCCCCAGGCATGTGAGACTGGGTCCAGTGAACCACATGATATTGTTTGTATGTAATCCCTCCTCCCCATGTCTTCTCCCATTCTGCTGATGAGCTGGCCTAATTATGTCAGTGTTCTCTATGTAGTTGACTACTTGAAACTCTCATTCCAGAGGAAATAAAGGAGCCTCCTTGTCATCTTCAGTAAGGAAAATTCCAAGGCAGGACTCAGATTGGCCTGCTTGTGTTACATAACCATCCCTGTGTCAGTTTTTGACATTCAAAATATGGGGTTTTAAATTGGGCTGAGTTATCTGTCCAGAGCTATGTTAGTAGAATATTGTGATGGGCAACTGCAGGAAAATAGGAGTGTGACTGCAGAGGGAGAAAAGTTTGGTAAAAATGTGGGGTATTATTACTAAAAAAAGGAATCTGTGATGATAAGGCATAAATGACGGATGTTCATCAAGTCCTACTAGATCATGTTTCTTTGATATGGTTATGCCAACACAATTTTATTAATTTATGTCAGAGAAGATTTTCCAGGTGCAAGGCATTTGATATAGTAGAGTGTGAAAATTACTGTTATTAGTTGGATAATAATAGCTTAATAAAACTGAAAATAATTCAGCTTAAATTCAGAAAATGGCAGGAAAGATATTAAACTCACCATTTAGAAAGCTTAATCCTATCCTATAAACATTTCCCAGCATATTTTGCAACAATAAAATGTGAATGGAAATAGCATAATAATGAAAGGCTTTTTATTCCTGATTCTAATCATGCCCTAGTTTTATTCCTGATCATCTTAAGAGTTGTATCATTCAAAAATTATATAGTTAAAAAAATGAAAGTAGATGAAATTTTGGTTAAATGTGGGGTGCACAAAGAGGTTTAAATTATAAAATGATTTTAATAAAAGTGTATGATATTATGTCCCATACCATGATACAATATCAATTTCGTAAACAGCATGATTGCAATATTTTAGTTTTTTATTTTATATCTGTGACATATACAACAATAGAAATTTAACCAATTTCACAACTTATGAATATTGATGCCATCACAGCTATAAATATCCTATGTTTGTATATAGGTATTTATCAGATACTTATATATTTATATTTAGGTATTTATTCCTCTTCAGACAAGTAATTTTTATCAAATTTCATTTTTACAGATATATTTCAGCATTCATAATCTAGTCGATATTATTATTTTTCCCTATCTGTATCCATATAATGAATAAAGATTTACTTGTTAAAACTACACATGAAAGTTAACGATTAGCAAAACATAATTTGGATAAGCTTCTTTGATTTACATTTAATCATTGTGTTTTCCTAGTAAAACTCAAGCAATGAATATTTAACATTTCCATAAATTTACTGAAATAAAGAGATTGCAGAGCTTTTCATTTTTATTTTCCTAAAAATTTGAGTACATCACCAAGCTCAGGTGTTACTGGAAAACTCTGGGAAAAACAACAGGGAAGACCAAACAGATAGTAGGGAACTAAGGAACTACTAACATGTAACAATCTGCTCATAATATATGGAAGTAGAATGCACCAGATAGAAATAAAATCATAAGAAACCATTGAAAAGAGTACACTTGAGGAAAATAAAACTGAGAAGATTTTTATTTAATTTAGAAATTAAAGTTTACAGAACAAACAAGGGAGTGCATGAATGAGTGCTACATGGCTGGAACATCAATCATGACACTGTGAGGGTTCAAAAATGAATGTCTCACTATCTGATTTTAAGGCAGTTATTGTTTATAATAAGTGGAAAGATACAAAGAATTACATTTAATAAAATGGGCAGGGCATAGTAGAAATGAGAGAGAAGAGAAGAAGATAGATTGTATCAGGGTAATGAGAAGCTGAAATGATTCCATCACAAGAAGTACAAAAGGACATTAAAAGGAAATATATCTTAACTTCTGTAAATATTTGAGGTAAATGTTAGTGTTAATTTTGAAGAACATACTCAGAGATGAAACAAATCCATTCCCCACAGATCTCAAGCTATGTAACTGCTTCATATTAAATGACTCTTGAAATGAATAGAAAAATGAGTTCTAGTTTATCAGGCTCTTAGGGAAATAGAGGTAGGCATATGAATAAGATTGTTTACTCTTTTGTCATAAAGAAACATGAATGGAGACTAGCAATCTCCTGACCAAAAGAACAGTTAGCAAACTATGTGGAGTTTAGTAAGGCTGCAGTGGAGGATAAGGGGAGCAGAGCAGAGCAGTGAGTCAGATAAATAACTAAGAAAGACCAGAGGTTAAATCAGGTCAGAGATGATTTCGTTTGAATGTTTTTTTTGAACTTTATTCTGTAAGCAACATGAGGCTGTCAAAATGTATTTTAAGCAAATTAGTGCCATGATTTGATGTGCATTTTAGAAAAAACAATATTCTTTCAGAAGTTTGGGGCACTATTTGCCAAACAGTTTTTTTTTTTTTCCTTCTTTTGGGAGGACAAAATTAATTCCATGAAATGTTATCAATGATCTTTCTTTTAAAAAAAAACTATGAGAGAGTAGGAGAGGAGAGAAAGAGAGAGAGAGTTCTTAAAATCAAATGAATTTGACAAACTCTATTGAATAAAGTCATCTAACAATATCACAACATCAGTTATGATTCTCCGAAGTAATGTGAAACACCCAGCCTTTCCTAGATTGTTTGATAAAGGAATTGTTCCTTCCAGAAAATTTGTCAATGTTAGTTTGGGAAATGCTATCATAAAGTCTGAAATGGAATGCATCAGCCTGGAGGTGGGCATTACTGTTAGGAAATATTGAAATATTTCAAGCAAATGTTGGTGAGGGTTGGAAAGGAAAAGGTGGTATGGTTGGATAGGGTGAAACAGATCTTGGGGGATAGAATACAAAAAAATTGATGTTGGATATGATTGCTCAGGGAAATGGTGGAGTCAAATTATCCTTCGATTTCTACCTGTTTTCTATCTCTATTAACCTATTGCTGCATAACAATTTACTCTAAAACATACTGGTTTAAAACTGTACACATTATTTCACAGTTCCTGTGGTCTAGAAATCAGGCATAATGTAGCTATGTACATATTATGTACATCATAATGTAGCTATGTACATCATATTGTGGTGAAGATTCACCGCTTTTGCATCTCTCATAACTCTGCAACCAAGGTGAAATCTTAGGCTGCGATCTCACCTGCAGGGTCAACTGGGGAAGGATCTATTTCTAAGCTGATTTACCTGTTTGTTGGCAGAATTCAGTTCCTCTGAGGCTGTTGGAATGATGACCTAAGTTTTTTACTGGCTACTGTCCAGAGTTTACTCTCAGTTCCTTGCCACATGGGCTTTTCCATATGATAGCTTGCTTCATCAGAGTGAACAAGCAGAGAGAGGACAAGCAAAAGAAAGATTGCTAGCAACAGAAGTCACTGGCTTTTATAGCCTAATCTTCGAAGTGATATCCAATCACATTTGCCATATTCAATTTGTTGAAAGCAAGTCACTGTGTAGGTCCAGCTTGCACTTAAGAGGAGGGAATTAGACAAGGACATGAATAATAGAAGACATGAATCATTGTGAACCATTTTAGAAGGCTGCCTGCCACATTATCTAAAGGTAGATATGAAGATAAATTCTCAGGGGCTTTTCCCTTAGAGAGGGATGACTGTTGATTAAAGCAACAGCAGGGAACACACGGACATACACATACACACATGTGCACACACACACACACACACACACACACACACACACCCCACTTCTCTTCCTTCAAAGTGAATTACAATTATTTCTTTTAAAAGAAATAAAGTTTATTGGACAGCTACCCTTTTAAACTATATGATGCACCATGGCATTTTTGTAATTTATGAAATCCATGAGCTGAATCTGATAAGTGATCTGTGTACCCTACTGTGAATATTTTACAATGTGTTTAACACAAATACAGCCCAAAATAAACACAATTACTAATTAGTAATTTTTTGCAAGGACAGTTTTTATTTTTACTAAAAACATTCTTGAAATAAAACATATATGTGTATATATATATATATATATATATATATATATATTTTTTTTTTTTTTTGCATTACACACAATACTATCATTCTTATTTTTTCCTTTCTCCTTTTAATGTTTTACACATGGCCTGAGAAACCATATGTTCCTGGTTAAAGACTTATTGTTTGCTAAATTGTTGTGGCCTTTCAAATTCTTTACACTCCTTTATCTTCTCACCCCCACCTCTCAATTTTATAAATATACATATACATGCAGTTTTCAACTAATGGAGTATTCAGTCCCCTGGGTGATCACACTCAAAGCAGTTTAAAAGAATGTAAACATTGGTATGAGGAATTTGGTCTGCGTTTCAACTTTCTGACTCTTAATTCCAGTCAGATTAGGTGGGCTTAATGATTTAACCTAAGTAGTTGAGAGTTACCTAGATTGGTCTGAAAGATTGGTATCTGGAAATCACAATTACTGATCACATCCTGAACAAAGATGGAGTGCTGCTGTTATTTAAAAAGGTATAGAGATACATTGCCTAATACTTTTCTAGTAGGTAGGACTAAATATAGTTGAGAGGAAGTAAAAGAAAAATTATTTTTGTTTAGGGTATGTGTGTGTGCATGATCTAATATGGGCTGTCAGTATGGCAAATTGCAATGATAATGTTTTGGGAAACAAACAACTGCTGCTTAAATGTTTTTGAATTTAGATAATTTATTTAATCTGAACCATGATTTTATATCTATATAAAGACATTAATAATAATACTTATCTCAAGGAATTATTGATAATTTTAAGTAAGACGATATGAGGTGGTAGTTAATTATTAATTAAAAAAAAAAAGCAGAGGGACTTGGTAGGGTGAGGGAAGAAGCTGGTTATCTAGATGGTCAGCAACCGTTTCTATGAAGCAGCAACAATGTAGCTCAGATTTGAATGGGAGAATGAAGCCAGGCTAGCAAAGATATGAGGAAGACTTTTCCTAGCTAAGAATACATGGAAAATGCAAGGGACCTTAGGCAGGAAGAAATTTTATGTGTTTGGCTAAAAAAAAAAAAAAAAAAATCCCATGTAGTTACATTGTATAAAGATGATAATTAGGGATATTGGAGGACGAAAGGCAAGGCCAAGGATCCCTCACATAAAGTCCTTAGAGATCATTCAAGAGGCTTAAATTTTATTCTATATGTAATTGGAAGCAACTGAGAGTTATCAGTAGGGAAACAGTGTGGCATAATTTGTGTTCTAAAAAGAGGTTAGTCTGGATAGTCTGCATGGAATAGATTATACAGGAGTTAAAGGTGGATTAAAAAATTCAGAGATGATTTAGGTAGTCCAAGCTAGAGATGATGAGTTTTTGGCAGGTAGAGGACAAAGGAGAGAGAAAGATGTGGAACAATTCAGAAAATGTTTTTGCAATCAATCCAGTGGAACTCTTTGACAGACTGGTTTCAAACATCAAAACAAAAACACACACACAGAGAAATAAAACTTGAACCCTAGTTCATTGAATTAATTAGCTGTGTATATATTGACTTTTACTGTGGTGAAGGGTCTGACCTGATTTGAGGTAGGGTTTTGGTAATGTTAATTTTGAGAAAATAATTGTTCAATAGAGGTGGTAAGTATACAGTAGGATATATGATACTGAACTTCAGTGGATCATGGCTAAAATTAACATTTGGGAACCATTGGAATATAAATTGAGTATTCGTAAAGAACTTGGAAATGTCTGATATATATTACATACAATCTAATTGCTGAAGTTGCTCTGCTGTTGTTATTTCTTTCATTGATGCATAAAATATGGAAGAGAGAAGGACTAAAAATCAATTGTTATTACATAACAATATTCCATCCAATATATTATTATATTCCAATAGTTAAAGGTGAACCATGAGAGGAGGCACAAGCAAAGGAAGTTTAAAAAAAAAATAAACAGAAAGTAAACTAAGAGGAAAAATAAATGTGCCATTGTTTTTAAATATACATGTGGTTAAAAAAGTATAAATAGCTATCTAGAAGAAATGGTACTGAGAGGAAATAAAGATGAGTACAAAGCTAATTGTTGCACATGGCAGCCGTGCAGGTTACTGTGAATTTCAAACTAGTGCAGTTTCAGTGTGTTTGAAATGGAAACCTTGTTGGATCACGAGTAGGAAAAACAGGAAGGAAAAGAAGTCAAACTGTGATAACAGTTAATGCTTTAAAAGGTTTTTCTGGGAAGGGGACTGGAGATATAATGGAATTGAAGGAAAAACACAGAGTTTTTGTCATTGTTGTGTATTTTTAAATGGTAAATCTTAGAGCATGTTTATATGCCACTGGGAATGAATCAATAGAAATGGAGAAAATCATGATTTAGGTGAGAAAGGAAATAACAGTAATAAGACCTTGAGAAGGACCAGCTTGTTGAAGTGTGGTCTCTTGTAATAGGAAAAAAAAAAAAGCCAGAGAATGTAAGATGACATGCATATGAAATTGTAGAGTGGGAATACAGTAGAATAGATTCCTTTTAACTGTTTTGAATCGTTATTGTACATATATACTACATCTTCATTCATGTATGGATGGACACTTAAGTTACCTTCATATCCTAGCTATTGTAAATAGTGCTGCATAAATATAGGGATGCATGTATTTATTTTTTAGAGTTTTTGTTATGTATGGGCAGTTACCCAGTAATGGAATCACTGGAACATATAGTAATTCTATTTTTAATTTTTTGAGGAGCCGCCATACTGTTTATCCACTTTGCACCAATTTGATTTCCTATCAGTAGTACACCAGGGTTTCTTTTTCTCCCCATCCTCAAGAATGACTTGTTATTCTTTTTAATTCTAGCCATTCTGACAAGTGTGCAATGATAACCCATTGTGTGTTCTATTTGCATTTCCCTGATGATGAGTAATGTTTAAGCATCTTTCCATGTGTCTGTTGGCCATTTGTATGTCTTCTTTGGAAAAACTTCTGTTCAGGTCCTCTGCCTATTTTCAACTAGAATTTCTGGTGTTCAATTGTGTAAGTACTTTAAATACTTTGGATATTAACCCTTTTTGGACATATCATTTGCAAATATCTTTTCGTTTAGTAGGTGCCTTATTTTGTTAATGATTTCCTTCATGGTGCAAAAGCTTTTTATTTTGATGTAGTCCCAACAGTTTAATTTTGCTTTTGTTTCCCTTGCCAGAGGAGGCAGATCCATGAAAAATGTTTCTACAGCAGATGTCAAAGTTACTGTGTAAGTTTTCTTCTATGGAGTTTTATTTTTGTATGGTGTAAGAAAGTCATCCAATTTTATTCTTTTGCATGTAGCTGTTCAATTTTCCCAGGACTATTTGTTGAAGAAACTGTCCTTGCCTCCTTTGTCATAGATTAATTGATCATCCAAGCATGGATTTATTTCTGGACTCTATTCTGTTATATTGATTTGTGTGTTTATTTTTGTACCAGTACCATACTGTTTTGATTACTACAGCTTTGTAGTACATCTTGAAATCTGGGATTGTGGTACTTGAGTTTTGTTCTTTGCTTTCAAGATTGCTTTGGCTATTTGGGGTCTTTTGTGGATTTTAGGATTTTTAGGATTTTAGGATTATGTTCTTTTTTTTAATCTTTATTTTTTATTATATTATGTTATTCACCATACAGTACATCATTAGTTTTTGATGTAGTGTTCCATGATTCACTGTTTGCATATAACACCCAGTGCTCCATGCAATATGTGCCCCCCTTAATGCCTATCACCGGGCTAACCCATCCAGGACCATTTTTTTTAGTTCTGTGAAAAATGTTGTTGGTATTTTGATAGGGATTGCATTGAATCTGTAGATAGCTTTGGATAGTATGGGAATTTCAACAGTATTAGTTCTTCCATCCATGAGCATGGAATATCTTCCCATTTGTTTGTGTCATCTTCAATTTCTTTGACAGTGTTTTATAGTTTTCAGAGTACAGATCTTTCACTTCCTTAGTTAAGTTTATTCCTCAGTATTTTATTGTTTTTGGTGCAATTATAAAATGGATTTTCTTCATCTCTCTTTCTGCTATTTCATTATTAGTGTATAGAAATGCAACAGATTTCTGTATATTAATTTTGTATCCTGTGACTTTCTGAATTCATATATCAGTTCTAGTAGTTTTTGGTGGAGTCTTTAGAGTTTTCTATATTTAGTAACATGTCATTTGCAAATAGTGAAAGTTCTGCTTTTTCCTTAGCAACTTGGATGGCTTTTAATTTCCTTTTCTTGCCTAATTCTCTGACTAGGACTTTCAGTACTATGTTGAATAAAAGCAGTGAGAGTGAACATCGTTGTCTTGTTCCTGATCTTAGAGGAAAAGCTCTCAGTTTTTGACCATTGGGTATGATATTAGCTGTGGGATTTTCATATATGGCCTTTATATGTTGAGGTATATTCCCTCTAAACCTACTTTGTTGAGAATTTTTATTATAAATGGATGTCATACTTTCTTTGTCAAATGTTTTTTCTTCGCCTATTGAGATGATCATATGTTTTTTATTCTATCTCTTGTTAATATGATGTATCGTGTTGATTGATTTGTGAATGTTAAACCACTCTTAGGTCCCTGGAATAAATTTCACTTCATCATGGTGAGTGACTTTTTTATGTATTCTTGGATTTGGTTTGCTAATATTTTGTTGAGGACTTTTGCATCTATGTTCATCAGGGATATTAACCTATAGTTTTATTTTTGTGGGTGTGGTGTTTTTATCTGGTTTGTTATCAGGGTAATGTTGGCCTCCTAGAATAAATTTGGAAGCTTTCCTTCCTCTTCTATTTTTTGGAGTAGTATGAGAATATATATTAACACTTTTTTAAGTGTTTAATAGAATTCACCTGTGAAGCCATCTGGTCCTGGGCATTTAGTTTGTTGGGAATTTTTGACTACTGATTCAATTTCATCGCTAGTAATTGGTCTATTCAAAATTTTTCTTCCTGATTCAGTTCAGGGAGGCTATATGTTTCCAGGAATTTATCCATTTCTAAGTTTTCCAATGTTTTGGCATATAATTGATCATAATATTCTCTTATAATACTTTGTAATTCTGTGGTATCAGTTGTTATTTTTTTTTCATTTCTTATTTTATTTTTTGAGTCCTCTTCTTTCTTTTTCTTGGTAAGTCTAGCTGAAGGTTTATCAATTTATTTATTTATTTTTTTTCAAAGAACCAGCTCCTGGTCCTATTGATCTGTTTTATTGTTCTTTTAGTCTCCATGTCATTTATTTCTGCTCTAATTTTTATTATTTCCTTTCTTATGCTGGCTTTGGACTTGTTTTTCTTCTTTTTTATTTTCCTTTGGGTGAAATATTAGATTATTTGATATTTTTCTTGTTTCTTGAGGTAGGCCTGTAATGCTATAAACTTCCCTCTTAGAATAGCTTTTGATGCATCCCAAAGATTTTGGACCATTGTGTTTTCATTTTCATTTGTCTCAGGTATTTTTCTATTTCCTTTCTGATTTCTCAGTTGATCCATTCATTGTTTTGTAGCCTGTTATTTACCTTCCATGTATTTGTGTTCTTTCCAGATTGTTTCTTGTGATTTAGTTCTTGTTTCGTACTGTTATGGTCAGAAAAGGTATATGATATCTTTTTTAATTTATCGAGATTTGATCTGTGGCCTAACGTGATTTATTCTGGAGAATATTCCATGTCCACTTAAATAGAATGTGTAATTCACTATATTTGGATGGAATGTTCAGAATATATCTGTTAGATCCTTCTGGTCTAATGTCACTGTTTTTTT
>CM052896.1:110838300-110902339 GCA_028534135.1 Potos flavus | reverse complement strand
TCCTTTATGACTTGTCTTCCCCCCCCCCCCCCCGCTTCGAAAAAGGAATAGAGAATTGTTTTTGTTTGAAACAAGCTTTAGGATACAGAGTTTTTTTATTCTGTTCTTATTTCTATTTTTTTATTTTCCTGAAAACAGTAAGAACTGTAACAAGAAAAATTTTAGAAAAAAAATTTTAAAGATTTTATTTATTTGAGAGAGAGCACCAGAGAGAGCAGGGGTGGAGTGGGAGTTAAGGGGGTAGGGAGAGAGGGAGAAGCAGACTCCCCACCAAACAGGGAGCCTGAGGTGGGGGTCAATCCCAGGACCCCGGGATCATAACCTGAGCTGAAGGCAGATGCTTAACCGATTGAGCCGCCCAGGTGCCCCTAAGAAAAAAAATGTAAGGGGTGGGGGAGCAGAGGGAGAGGGAGAGAGAATCTTAAGCAGGCTCCAAGCCCAGCATGGAGCCTGTTGCGGGGCTCCATTCTGTGACCCTGAGATCGTGACTTGAGCCAAAATCAAAACTCAATCACTTAATCTACTGCACCACCCAGGTGCCCCTAGAAATTTCTTTATAATCTCTAATTTCTTTTTTTTTTAAGATTTTATTTATTTATCTGAGAGAGAAAGACAGCAAGAAAGGGAACATGAGCAGGGGGAGTGGGAGAGGGAGAAGCAAGCTTCCTGCTGAGCAAGGAGCCCAATGCAGGGCTCAAACCCAGGACTCCGGGATCATGACCTAAGCCGAAGGCAGATGCTAACCATCTGAGCCACCCAGGTGCCCTCAATCTCTAATTTCTATTCTGAATTGTAATCCTGTCAATTTTAGTGCTAGTGTGATAAACATAGATTCCGGACCTTCCTGATTGGTGAGATGTGGTATAACATGTTCACCCTCACTCACCAATTTTAACCCTAACAAAATGGACTTGATCTTTCTTTGAAAAATATAAAATCTTCTTAAAAACGTTTGTGTTTGTGCTACATTTTTCCTAAGACTAAACTGACATTGGTTAAGTTGAGAGTCTGGGATGATTTAGCTCTCTCTTAATTAAAAAAAAAAAAGTAATTCGGTTCATAAAAATATGAGGCTTTCTAAATTGGAATTTACATATGTTAATTAGAGTGTTCAAGAGCAACATTTGGTACTTATGAAGTGCTTGACTCTGTGCTGACAAGAACTTGGAGCAACACTTACATACTGAAGAGACAAATTTTCAAGACTCTCGAATCACTTTATTAACATGGGAATCATGTACTTGTCATCACATGAAAATCAATGGAAACACATAAATAAGTTGAGTCTGAAATTCAAATTTAAATGTTGGCCTTTGGTCTTTCTCTAAAACAATATAGTTTTGGATTCAAAAATCGGGTATTTAGTAAAAGAATTGAAAATTTAAAAAAAGAAAATAGAAAATCATCGTTTGCTTCTCTTTAGATTTACAGTAATCCTGACAGTTATGTATTACTAAACTCTGAGTTTCCATGAGTCATAGAAAGGATTTTACCTATCAAAGAAAGAGGAATTCATAACTAAGAATATAAACAATCCTTAGCCATGGCGAAAGTTTCATTTACTGATTTATGGAACAAATAGAAAGTTGAAACAAATTAAACTTTTTTATACTGGATTCTTAAAACACCTATAAAAACAACACAACTAGGCTAATTGGAAGTTTTATATTAAGGAAATCTTGCACCTTAGTGATATTTTTACTGATAAATAACTCACTAGGTTTTGAACAATAAATTAGTCTATCTAGAAAGATATCTCAGAGATTTTGCTACCCAAAGTTGCAAAATATTTTTGGGTCTAGAGAGATAAGAAGGTGTGTTAGCCTTAATTAATTTAATTCTGAAATGACCGGTGGTTATTTACCATTTGTGCTTAAGTTGATCTAAGATTGGTTTTTGTAATTACTTTAAACTGCTTAGAAGTTTTTATGCAAGAGATAACAACAAATCTTATGCAATCTCTCTGTAGATGATCCTATATGGATTGCTGTATGATCATTTATGCAATACATGTAGTTTGGCTTTTGTAGAATTAACTTTATTATTTACACTTCTGTCATATTATTCAATGAGTCCCAATTCATGAAAATGTTTAAGATACATAAGGAATCCAGATTTAAAGAAGGCTGAAAAAAAATGAAAGAGTAAACATTATTATGGAAACCGTCAAGAAAGTAAGAATTGAAACTCTGGGTGGTCTCTTAGAACCCATCAAATATTTTCAAATCAGGGGACCACACAGAGAATGAGAAAAACTGAAGTACTTTATTATATTGTTAACAATCCTTTTCAACAAAATGTTTCCAGTTGTTAAAATTTAATTGTCTTTTGTGCGTGTATATCTTAGAACTTCTTGTCAGGAAGTTACTGGGGATCCTTATCAGCAGAAAAAAAGTAAAGCCATAAAAAAAAAGTACATTCTGGGAAATTTCAGGTTGGAAATGATAATCTCATCTATACCAACTATTCTTCCTACTTTTCTATTTTTGTCAGGTACACTAGTTAAAACAAAAACTCATTTTCCCTCTTTTGATCTCTTTCTACATTAAGACACTGCACTGTTGGGACTGTCTTCTACGTACCTTTTCCGTTCTAATTCTCTGCACTCTTTCCTAAATCAGTTCATAGTCACTTGAAAGTGAATTTAATAAAGTCTACTTTGCCAATGATCACTAGCTTATTTATTTTTAACACAATTAAAAAACCATTAGAAATTTGTATTCAAGGCTCTCAGTAATGGCACCAACGTACATTTCTAAATGTTCCTCCATCAGTCTCTTGGTCATCTCATGTATGTGAACACAACTGGTTTCCATTTATTGCTCTGCTTTCCCACTGGGAAATTTCTTTCTCTGAAATAACCAGTATGGCTTTGTACTTGTATTATACAACTGAGTATTTTACAGCTTAAAATGTGATTTTTCACATAACACAGCTAATTTAGTTCTTACAGTAAGTCCCTATAAAATTATAATATGGTTGTAATTATTTTGCATCTTGAACACAAACAATCTTGGGCTCAATAAAAATGGGTAGGTTGCCAAAGTTTTACCTATCAATAGCAAAATATACATTTGAAATTATCTGCGGGGTCCTGGAAGCTTTGTGATCCAAGTCAGATGCATGCGTATCCCAGTGCAAACTGGTAACAACAAATCCCTTCTGCTACTGGAAGGACTCAAACATCATGATCTTCCTTTCATCGCTGCCTCTCCCAAAATGCTTAATATAAGCACTCGTATTTTATAGGCCACTTAATAAGTCATCATGAAATAAAAAAATAGCAACAAAAATTCTCTAACTAGAATGGTTCAATCCACTGATACCTAAAAACAGAGAAATAAACAAAAAGTCAAACCTTTTGTTATATTAACTCATTATAAAATACCACATTGTATTCTAGTTGTACCTTTTCCATAAACCACAAAAGTCAGAAAACGGTGATTGAGTCTTTTTTCATTTCTTTTTTTCATTCTGACCACCTGTTTTGGTCTTCGTGGCATTATGTGACATACACGTTTTTCCTTAGTATTATCCTGTGATCAGAAAGGTTGCTAATGAGGTATGGCAGAAGCAGCCTAGCGCCTGCTTCTCATCTGGGGCATGCTGGATTGCGGGCTCTTATTTGTCCTGATGAACTGACAGTGGAACTCTAGAGACTTAGTTCAATTTCCTGCCCTAGACAGGTTCTGTGAATATTAACCCCCAGCAATTGTTTCCCTGAAAGTTGGTACATATCATGGTTTTAGAAGATAAACAGTCATTCTCCCTCATTTTCAGGGTTGTTTTTTTTTTTTGTTTGTTTGTTTTGGTTTTTTTACAATTAAAAAAAAATGGTATTGTAATCAGTCTCTTTGCACTCCTGAAGAGGCTTTGCTTCAGGAATGAAGTGCTGAACCAAGAAGCTGTTCTTGTCATTCAGACGTGATAGCAGTCCATACAGAATTTTAGGAGGACCTGGGTTCAGACTGACTGTGCACATCTGTTATCGTATTCTTTGTAAATTATGAGCAGGGAAAGTTCCTTGACAGAATAGCTGCAATTATAAGTTCATTATGCTGCTTTAGGGTATCCCCATGACCCCTAAGCACTTGATGGCTCCATGTTGATAGCAAATGATGACTCAAGCCAGGGGAATGCCCCATTGAGCGCTCCTGGACAGTGCAGTGCAAACACCCTCTGATGAAATGTCATCCCCAGGACGTAGTTAGTACAGTAGAAGCACTACGTACTGCAGAGGGGGATTAGAACAAAGCAATAAATGCAGATTGTATTTTCTTTACAGGTCCCCAGGCTTTTATCCCGTTGAGTTAGTATGCCATCATACAAAATGCCACAGGCCTAAAAAGATAAAAAGAATGAGCTGATTGCTCATGAAAAGTTATCCCAAAGCCAGGGTCTTACTGTAGCTAGCCCTTCAGAACATTCATGTATTCCTTTACAGAGGAAGAAAAAATTTGAAAACTTTGTATGCCTACACATTCACAGTATTTTAGGCTGAACTGAGACATGAAAGACACACTAAGAAAGTTAATAATTCACCATTCTAGAAAAACTAACAGTGTATCCATGCTTCGGAATTATATAAACTATTTGGTTAACATTTTTCTAGAGGAGCAACTGAATGTTATATAGGGAGGTTCATTGAAGATACTGAAGCAAAATTTATTGTCTCAATTTCAGTTCTGGAGCCCAAATTATCTGTCCGTTACCTAGGTCTATCCTCTCTAGGCATGCTAGAGCATAAACTTTGGGAATCGTATTTTTCTTTCAGTGATTTATCAGTATTTTCTTCTCAAATGCATGAAATTCTCCCCCATAGGACTTTTTGTTTTTGTTTATTATTTGTCCAATGATCTTACTGTACAGAAATGATTGTTCCCTTATATAGTGGGACCTGAAAGTAGGCTGATCCCACCACCATGACCTTCACCTCAGCCACCAAAACCACCACTCTTACCAACATTCTTGGTAGAACACGGCCATCACTGCCATCACCATCACCATGACAAATCACTGCTATTCTAGCACCATATATAGCTATAAAGCAAGTTACACAAAAAAATTTTTCAGCTTAATGTAGTGCTTCTCAACTCAAATGAACATATGATAAAGGGAGGATCTTATTAAAATACAAATTCTGATGTATTAGGTTTTGAGGGTGACCTGAGATTCTGCATTTCTGTTTTTCTTTTTTTTTTAATTTAAGATTTTTACTTATTTATTTGAGAGAGAGAGAGAGAGCATGAGCGGTGGGGAAGGGCAGAGGGAGAAGGAGAAGCAGACTCCCTGCTGAGCAGGGAGCAACACGGGGCTTGATCCCAGGACCCTGAGATTATGACCTGAGCAGAAGGCAGACGCTCAACCAACTGAGCCACCCAGGCAACCTGAGATTCTGCATTTCTAACAAGCTTCCAAGAAATGGCTAATGCTGCTGTTTTATGGACCAGTCATGGAGAGACAAGTCTCGGGCTAGATACTCTACAGAGATAAATATAAGAATTCTTACCTGTGGATAACCTACAGCCACATTATAAATCTCTTTAAAGCACGCCCAATATGTGTAAATCTGAATTTACAGACAAGATAAATTTGGGGCAACTAATCCTACAACAGAGCAACTCAATTAATGTTTTAAATATAAGCCTCATAAAAATGTGATTAACATGAAACCATTCATTAGCAAAGTTTTTCACTTGAGGTGATATACTTAAGTAAAACAAAGATTCCAATAGAGACAACCACGTTTAAGGAATATTGGAGTAAGAATAATATGTAAATATTAAATAGATACAGGGATGTACCATAAGACAAATATATTAAAGAAATCAGTAGAATGTAAGCTCATATGGTTTGTCTTAGGTAGAGTCTTAGGGAAACTAGCTTGAGATTTCCCCTGGTCTTTTGGTAGTTTTATTGCATTTGAATTTCAAATTACTAATCAATGTTTCTTATCTTCTCTTTGAAGCAGATAATTTTTACCCAAAAGTCAGTATAGGAGAGAACCTAAAATAGAATTGAGGTTTTTTGCTTCTTTATCTGTAAATGCAGCTTCATTCCACGCTACTTTTTTTTCTCCTACCTCTGTAACATTCAGAAGTCAGGAACACTCCTCGTTGAATTGAGGAATTAGAAGTCAAAGGTTCTGTGTATTCAATTGATAATAATTGCAGTGTGAATGAGGATAGGCAACCATGTATAACTCTCTCCACCCATAGGAGGTCCCTTATTCTTGCTCCCTTACATTCCTCTTTCTTTTCATCCATGACGTGACTGTCCATAATTTTCTTTTTCCTCATTCTTTCTGTTTCTACACCTCCTTTGAAAGCTCATTTATGCAAATATGGAAATATATTATCACTATTCCTGTTTATAGCTATTGTTTCCAAATGGACAACTCTCAGATTTAGTGACTAAGTATTTAGATTTCCGTATTTCACACTTTCTTCTGTATCTGCAGCTTGAACCTGAATTACAATTTCTGAATGGTGTGTAGCCTTCCCTTCCTAGCTGTAGACAGAACAAATTTGCCTGTTTCCCAAAGGGGTAATCAGAAGTTATGCTCCTCTTGAGACAAAAGAAAATCAAGCAAGCTTATTTAGTTCCGTTTTAAGTGCCAGCGAGCTGGTTTAGACAAGGGAAGAATGCTGCAAGGTCCCTATCTAACTCTTCTAACAGATGTGTTCAATCTGAGTGCATTTCAGCACATTGAGATGTAAAAATAGGGACTGAGTTTTGTTTTTGTTTTTTTTAAGTAAAGTGCCTTGCATTCCATGAATAACCGTTCCAATACAATTGTACATTTCAAGTGTATTGTGTGTTTTCAATAAAGAAAGAACACAAAGATCGCATCTTTCAAATGGAAATGATTTTTTCATCTAATCTTATCTAATGTGATGGTAGCAATCTCACAGCAAAAGAATACTTGTCAAAGCCAATAAGGAAAGTTGCAAGAATATTTTATCGTCCCTGGCATCTTTGTAAATATAACAGCTGCCTCAATTATTAAATGAGAGGATACTATGGCATTGGTAATTATAGCTGTGCCTCAGGTAGAAAAATAAAAAGTGAATTTATCATAATTGCACAGCAATAACAAGGTGAGTCTTTTAAATTCTGTTGATATACACTATTCTCATTATGAGGATTATACCCCTCATACCTAAGTTACACAAGTGAAAAAATTCTATCCCTAATGTTAGAGTCTTATTTGGATTGAAATATGATGTGTATGCCTAATAGATGGCATGATATTTATAGTCAGTTTCTGTAGCTTGACTATAGGGAAAGTTTTCCATCCCCTTGGATGCTTTTTATATGATATGATTTTGATATAATATTTATGACTGTTAATTGTGAAAACAACTGAGTTACAGGTGTTCCTTAAGTAACAAGAAGAAAGACTTGAACATTTAGCTTGCATTCTGAAATAAAACAAGTCAACAGTAAGACTGTCGTTTTAGTTCTATTCTGAACTGTGTGCATTGACCCATGCTGTTGCAACCACATGGTTCAATGGTATTTCTGTGCTAAAGATTATGACGGGAATTGGGAATGGAGAAATCACACACCGAAGTTGTAAATACAAATAAACTAAAATAACACTTTTAATTTATTTACTTATTTAGTTTTTTTTATTGTTGTAATGAGAGTCAGGCTAGTGGCCTCTCCTCTGATTTGCCAGCTGTCCTCTCCTTGGCTTTCACTGATAAAATGTCCAAATCCAAATGTTAATACTTTTTTGCTACTTACTAGGCATTACTGTTTTTCATACCAATGTTCTCAAGTTTATCTGGATTTTTTTCCAGTCTTTGCAGAAAGTAGCAGAACTGAGTTGTCCAGGTGAAACTCAATATCCTGGGTCTTCTAGTTTTACCTTTATCTTTGCTACTATTCAGATTTTTAAGAGGATCAGTATCCTCTCTGATTGCTTAATCTCTGCGGGACTCACAATTTCGCCACCTCTAAAGCATGCAAAGTAGATGTAAGTTCTTTAATCTATAAAGGAAGAAAATGCATATAATTTCAAACTCAATGAAATACTTAACATGTGCTTAGCACAATACAGAATATAAAAGTGGACAACAGTTAGTACTCAAATTCCCATTGGAGTATGCTCGTATAAAACCATGCATTTTATTAGTACACTGGGGGATTGTTTAAATAACTAGCGCAGTATTCTTTGGGGCCAGATGAATTTAACAGAAGCTGTTCGAAGGAGGGAGGGTTCTGCAGGCACCTGTGAAACGATTAGCCTATACTTATCAGTTGGGGATGGTAGAAATTCCAAGTAGATTTCAAAGTGTGGTAGTTAAGGTCTCTCATATATTAATTCTCTATAGTAGCATCTTGGTTATTCTTGAATTAATATGAAATGATTATAAAATTTCAACATTTGCTTGAAAGTGTCCATCAATATCTACACTGTCTGTTTATCTAAAGCTATGTCTATATATCCTAAGTGGTGTTTATTTCTTGCCTTTCCTTCTGGGTGACAAATAGTCCCTAAGAAATAATAAAACATTACTTTTGCAACTATATTTACAGACAAAACCTGATAATCTCAATATCTTTAATCAAAGCAAATTCTTTGTGACATCTGAATGAGAAGATGTAAAATGCATATAGTTGAAAATAAAAAGGTTTCCTTTGAAGTGTATAATAATAATCTTTGTATTACACTGTTCTAAATTCTAAGATATGAAACTTAGAAAATATTTCTTGCTCACATATCAACATGGGGTGGATGTTCATGCCTCAGAGGCAAGTTTTAACTCCCCAATTATTTGCAAGTCCAGGTCCTTTTGACATTGTGGTTCCATGAGCCTCTACTACTTCATTCCGTGCATCCAGCCAGCCAAAGCAGAGAATGGAAGAGACATATTCACCCCTATTCATAGTCCATGTAAAAGATCTAGTAGCACAGCTACCCCATCAATAAGAGGAGCTGGAAAATTAGTCTAACAGTGTGTCCCAGATGAAGAAAGAATGCATTTTTGGTAATCAGATAGCATGTTGTTATTCCCTTGAAATTAAGCCATTTCAATAAGCACCATGACCTATTTCCTTATCTTCAATATCATACTCCCTTTATTCTTTTGAAAAAATATATGGCTCCTCTTGATTTGAAATTTGTTGGTTTTTATTTAGTTTTTGCTTGTTTTCCAAAAACATTTTTTTTCAAATGTTTCAAAAACATTTTTTTCCAAAAATATATTCTACTTCTTCTTCAGGTGTATTTTCCATAGCTCCACTGTATATATGGGTAGAACCTACCCACCTCCCATTATGTACTCCCTTACAGAACTTTTTCCTTCTAAGCACTTATGAACAGCTATCATAATATTCTATATTTTTGTGAGCAATTTTTTTGTCTCTGCCCCCCCCTTATTGTAAGTTCCACGAGTTTAGAGACTGCCTGTTTTGTTTGCTACTTTTTAACCAATACACATATAGGTATATACTTATTTATTAAAGAAATACATATCTACATGGTTTTATTCATTCTTTCAACAAACTTTTGAGCAATTGCTATCCAGGCGGTATTGCCCTAAATCTTGCAGATAAAAAAGTAAAAAAAAGAAAAAAATGCCAATGCTTACGCTTCTTTTAGTCTAATGGAGGGAGTAAATGAGTACGCAGGCAGTTTGGAGTGCAGTGTGGTAAATGTTATAATGGAGGAAGAACAGAGTGCTCTTGAAATTCATAGGATGGGCACCTTACCTATTAAAGCAGAGTCAATATGGAGTCTTTGGTGGAAACTAATTCTTAAGAGACCTGAAAGATAAGAAAGGAGGGTGTTGGAAATGGGGTGTTCCAGACAGAGGAAACAGCCTTCACAGAGTTATGGAGATGAGATTAAAACTAGTTTACTCAGGACGCAGAAAGAAATTCAGCATAGTTGGAACATAGATAGCGAGTGGGGAATATGGAGAGATAAATCCACGAGATAACTATGAAGTGTCTCATAAGCCATTTAAGGAAGTCTGAACCTTATCTGAAGGCAAAAGGGAACATTAGAAGGTGTGAAGGAGACAGTGGCTTGATATTGATACAAGCAAGTGCCCAGTGTGTAGAGGGAGTGAAAAAGTTTCCAGAGCGACAGGTCCATTGCAAATCTCTAAGAGCGAAGGACTTTTGCAGGGGGATGTTCAGAGCTCTTCTCAAGAGTTCACCAGATGTAGTGAAAAGCATTCCCTATGCAGATGTTTTCCAGATCATGGGAACAAGATGACTTTAGATGAAATTAAAGGCCATTAAGTGTACAGCAAACGGAAAGAAAGATTGTTTCAGATGGAATTTAGCTTACCTTTTCAAATTTTTTGCATTAGGAGGTCACAGAACCTAATCTGATGCCTGGATAATTTAAAGGACTGAGTAGTTTATTTCATTAATCATTAATAATGTTTGTATATTTGTTCTAAAATAAGGGTAATCATTTATCATATTCCAATGGAATAAACTAATTGCTACTGAAACTAAGAACTCCCTCCCCTCAATCCATGTTGCCATTGTTGTTAAAGGGTAGCAACAGTGGAGGCAATTTTCTAGGCCATAGAAAATCTACTCATCCCAGCCTCTACTCTCAACTAAAAATAATATTCTGGTAAAGGTATGTTACTATTTTAAAATTTTATTCCCTAGAAAATGTGTATTCTTTTCTTGTTCCAAGTGTTGGGCTGCACAAGTGGGAAATTTTCTAATCTGTGCTGTTTGCTTGTTTGAGTGCTTTTTCTGCCTTTCCTCCTGCCCAGAACTTATTCATTTACTCAAATAACATTGATTGAGGACCTACTAGATGCCAAGCAAAGAATGAAGCAGTGAGATGTAGCCAAATGAATGGCATTATTCTAACGAGAAAGGAAGTTTAAAAAGTTATTTGTGTACTGTTTTCTCTCTCCAGAGATTGATAATGCACATGATGTTATTAAGATCTGGGAAGGCTTACAGTGAAGAAATGTGTTTAGCTTTGTTTAACCCAGCATCCTCTCTACTTTACTAAATCACAGAATTGTTTCTCACACAACACCTGTTTAACACTTGTGGAATCCTAGTATTTAGAAACATAGTTTGGGAAAAACTAATGGGGGGATAGTACACCAGTCTTAATCTATTCTAAGAGAATTTGTCAGTGTCTTGACAATGGAGATTGGAGCCCTCTTTATATTGTTTTTCCTACTTGAAGGGGAGAGAACCATTTTAAAATTTTGGTTCTTAACATTACTTTCGATAACATTCCCAGTTGTGTATGGTTATACAATGTTATAATTTGGAGGAAAAAAGTAAAAATTGTTTATTGAGTCCATTTAAAGGAAGGTAGTGTGACTAAAATTATTATTTTCTGTTTTCACAGTAATGATATTATTGTAATTCCTTGGAATCATGTAACCACTTACCTCTTAATGTCTGTGAAACAACCGTGTTGTGCCATTCATAGACCGATCAATTCCTAGTAAGACACAGAACAAATGGTGACTCTTAATGAAACTTCTCTTACTCCCCCAGAAAAAGCGACTTGCTTCACTGTTTAGTGGTCACATGGCTCTTCATTCATAACTTAGCAAGAGCATTTACATTTCAGCATTTTTATTTTTGTTTCTCTGTTACCAGAATGTAGGTCATTTTGGGGGAGAAAAATAAAGTCAACAACAAAAAAGAAACAAACTGATCAAACAAGCTGATCAAAAAAAAAAAAAGGGGGGCTAATGACTTGAATAGATGTTGCTCTAAAGAAACTGTGCAAATGGCCAATAAGCTTATAATAAGATACTTAACATCGCTGATTATTAAGAAAAGGCAAATCAAAACCATGATGAGATACCACTTCACACTCATTAATATTGCTGTTATTAAAAAAATACAGAAAATAAAAAGTGCTGGAGAGGCTGTGGAGACATTGAAAGCTCTGTGCATTGAAGGTAGGAATGTTAAATAGTGAAGTATATAAATGTTACAGAATGTAAAGTGGAAAAGAGTATGGTGATTCTTCAAAAAATTTAACATAGGATTACTGTATGATCTTGCAATTCCACCCCTGGGTATATACCCCCCCCCAAAATTGAAAGCAGGAACGTGAATGGATACTTGTATACCTATGTTCATAGCAGCAATATTCATAATAGCCAAAAGATGGAAGCAACCCAAGTGTCCACCATTAGGTGAATAGATAAACAAAGTGTGGTATATTCATGTAATGGGATATTATTCAGCCTTTAAAAGGAAGAAAGGAAATTCGACCATGTTATATATAACATGGATGAACCAGGGGCGCCTGGGTGGCTCAGTGGGTTAAAGCCTCTGCCTTCGGCTCAGGTCACGATCTCAGGGTCCTGGGATGGAGCCCCGCATCAGGCTCTCTGCTCGGCGGGGAACCTGCTTCCCCCTCTCTCTCTGTCTGCCTCTGCCTACTTGTGATCTCTCTCTGTCAAATAAATAAATAAAATCTTAAAAAAAAATCAGATGTTATAAGTGAAAAAAGATGTTATAAGTGAAAAAAGATGTTATAAGTGAAAAAAGCCATCACAAGAGGATAAAGACTCTATAATTCCACCTACATCTGTTAACTAGGGTAGTCTAATTCATAGAGACAGAAAATAGAATGATGGCTGCTAAGGGCTGGGAGGAAGGGAAAATGTGGGGTCACTGTTAAACGAGCACGGAGTTTCAGTTTGGGAAGATGAAAAAAAGATCTGGATATGGATGGTGGTAAAGGTTATACAACAATCTGAATATACTCAGTGCCCCTGAATTGTACACTTAAAAATGGTTAAGATGATATATTTTATGTTCTGTATTACCACAATACGAAAACTGAATGAACGTAAGAATAAAAGAATCCAGGCATGATGCTGTCATAACCTTTTAAGAAACACAAAATGGAGCTCAAAAAAGAAGTGAAGAATGACTTTGCCATAATCTTGTCACCAGACAGCAGGAAACAGAGCGCCATAAAATATACTCTCACGGAAGTTATTAAATGGTGATAGATAATCTAAAAAATAATGGAAACCATAAAATAATTTCAATAAATAAAAAGACAGTATTATTCAATCATATTTAGATACTCTTCTCCAAGAAGGCTCTGAACCTGAAATGTACTCTCTCTTTTAGAATGTCTTGTATCTAACTGAGACCTTTTGTGAGTCATAATCAAAAATTGAGGAAATCCACTATCATTTAGTGAGTCAAAATTTTCGTGTGACTCATTGTTTATCCAGGTACCATGAAAACTTATCCCTCGTGCACCAAACTTGCCCCCTTGTGATAAAGAGTTACATATCCAAAACTGTCTTTGTCCAGTTCCCCCGTTTTTTATAAATGCTTGTGTAAACTAATGAACTGATAAACTGAGCCCAACAGACCTTAGTAGCTCAGTTAAGGTGGCCTGACCAGGAAATGGCAAAACTTGGGGTTTTAACTTTGTTTTTCAGATTTCCAGATGCAGTTTTTCTTCGACATCAGCGCACTGAGGCCCAAGGTAAGCCATTGTTTTGGCGGCGGAAATGTCCTATTGTGTGATCACATAAATGCTTGAACTGCAGCTTCTGTGATTCAACATACACATTGGAGGATAAATATATTAACTAATATTATTTAAGGAGGTAGCGTGTGTCTCAACTGCTTGCTTTTAAAATATTTAATATTATGGGATGACAGGTGCAATTGGAACATCTTTTAGTATTAAAAGCAAATAAATTTTTGTAAGTTCTTGTATTGTGAAACAAAGAATCCTGCCAACACATTTTCTCTTTATTTCTATGAAGAGATTTCACAATGGGCCTATTCCTCTTGCTACAATGAATCATTCAGTTCAGAGTAACTACATATAAAGAAGCCAAAGACATTTAATAGTGATTTATTAAATCTATTGAAAATATTGTCATTTTGTACGACAGAGTTGCGATGACAACGTCTGAAGTACAATAGCAGTCTTCCTCAAGCTGGAAGTGTCAAGGGAGTCGTGAGGGTGTCACCAATGCATTTCTAGAGGTGAGTTTACTGGTATCTGATGCTAGCTCAGCGTGGTAATGCTTTCAAGACGTCCTCCCCGACTGGGCCACCCTCTCTTCTTCAGCTTTTTTTTTACTAGCATGATTTCATCTGAATCTTTCTTTTTGTTCAAGTCACAGCCAGTATTTTCAGTCTGATCGATAGACTGTATAGTGTCTTGCCGTCCAGTTTCGAAGAGAACATAGTGCCTTACTCACTGTAAGCATTTGTTTCATGGTTTTCGGTTTTTTTGTTTGTTCGTTTTTTTGTTTTTTTAGATAAGTGATTTCCTTATGGGCTAACTCCTTAAGATCAATGGGTTGTTTTCAAAGAGTAAAAGCAGTGGTACGCTGGTAAATGTTTAACAATGAACATTCCAGGACCAAAAAAAAAAGGAAAAAAGTTGTAATTTGTGGTGTTTGTTGACTTCCTTGATGTAAATACTCCCATCTTGGCAGATTTTAAGCAACCACAGTTTTTCAACCAGCTCATAAAACTCCAGAAAAATTAATAATTGACAAACTAATATATATGAGCTTCCTCACAAGCTGGCTCCAGTACACCACTGACAAAAGTACTGATCATAAAGACACCCGGAAAGCTGGAAGAGTAAGATGGAAAAGCACTGGTTTGTGATGATGAGGCTCCAAGTCATGCCCATTTATCACCGTTACCAGAGATCCAATACTCCTAGCGGTGAAACACCTTTAACTTTTATTTAGTTCTCTCCCCCCTTTTGTTAGATGGAACAATCTCTGGTAAGTGAACACATTTAGAAATTAATACACTTAGACTTTCTTCTCTCGCTCTCTTTTTTTTCTTGGTTCGTTTTATGAACACTGCCTAGATGCATACTTTACATGTGCATGTAAATAATCACATTTTCTGAGTGTGTATCATTTGCGTGGCCTTATGAAGGGACTTGGGCAGATATGTTCTTGTTCCATTCTCCTAACCTTGTAAGGGAGGTGCCTACATCCCTGCTCCCCAGGTAGGTGCCAGACCCAGTGGTGTTAAGGAGATAAGAGATCAAACTGAGTTTTAGACTCTCAGGGCCACACCCTTTAACCCCAACAATTTTTCCTTGTGGCGGTTTATGTCATGGATAGGAGAATTACCATCATGGTTTGCAAAGTGTTTTTAGTCCATAAAGTGCCTCAACATGCTGTGTTGTCACAGAAACTCACTGGGGTGAGGCAGTGCAGATACGATGTCATTTTTGCAGGTGAGTAAATTGAGCTGAGAAATGAGACCACCCCACATTTAAGAATAGTTCCCTAGTTTGCAAAAAGAAACATGCACAAAATGCCTAACGATCATCACATAGGTCCCAAGGGCTAGAAGAAAACACAGAAATCATCTGGTCCAGGGCTCTTATTGCATAGAGAAGTTCTTTACAATCTTGCAAAGAGCAACTAAGATTCTATACTTGGCCTCTACAGAACCCATTTATTTTAACTCTGCATGATTTTATCTTGCTAACATTCTCATTAAATATAAAATTATAGAGCAAGCATTTCAAAATCTGTTTTGGGAATTGTGTACATAGATGAGAAAATATTGAAATGTCAGAACAGAGTGGCATTGGTAATTATTGATCTTTATTGACTGATTTAATATTAGGTCACATTTTGTTTTGCCTATAGATCCTTTATATTTACCTTTAGCATTTGATAATAAAATGAATATATCTGGAGATTATCAAATCAAACCTTGTGAATACTTTTCATGTGAAAAACTATAAAAATAATATGTTCGAAACTTTTATCCATGCTAAAAAAAATGAGAAATAAATAAATAAATGTACTGTACTGTAGATTAGTAAAACCAAGAGGAAGAAAGGCTTCAAATTATTGATGGGTTTAGAGAATCAGAATGTTTTTAGATGACAAGGCCAGTAGCCTCACAAGTATTAGCTGCTCTAATTTATAATTTCACTAGATGATTTAAAAAAAAAGTACTCAGTCTTGAGGTTGTCCAGACACGTATGGTACAAAGACTCATAGTCATTTTTTTTGTTCATTTGGTTTTTTAAAGTCAATTATTGTTAGTCTGCTTGCTTTCTCCTTTACCTACGTTAGGAGTTATCTGTTAATTCTTACATGGGGGCAATTTTTCCCAGAATGAAAGTGAGCACCTTCTCTTATCTCTTGGGAAGAAACACCAGACCAAGTTATTTCTAAAATTGCATTCCTCTTTTTTCTTGTGGAAAACAAAACAATAATTTGCATTGCTATTGGCTCCGTTCGGTTTGGTTTTATTGTTATGAATGAATAAGCTTTCCCTGATATGCTATTTATGTGTATTGAGGTAGGAGTAATCATCATCATCATCATCACCATCATCATCGTAATCAAAAATAGTTCAATAGAGAGAAAGAAAGGGGTTGTGAGACATACATTGAATGAGATTGGGTAAGCAAGAGGAAGAGTAGGGGCTTGAGCTGGCAGAATTATCCAGGTGTGCTGATGCCTGGGCATCTGGGATTGGGCTGATCTAAGAACCACTGTAAAGAACAGTGGGCAATGTTCAAATGTGCAGAACACCTACCACCTCTCTGCCTGGTTTTCTTGAAAATGACACTTTCCCTGTTTGTGGCATCACCATTCAATCCTCGTATGAGTCGAACTCCATACCTGTTCTAGCCAGGAGCATGCCGGTGAATCGCCCAGTTAAGCCTCTAGTTTCTCTGCAAAACTCTCCCTTTGGTGTCCTTCAACCCAGGCTAAGTTCAAACCAGAGGGGAAACCTGGACACCCAGCAACGTAATGTGTGAGTTCCAGTGGCTGGTGGTGAAGACGAGCACTCCAGAGTGCCCTCATCTGGGGCGGTGTGCAGCAGACACCTCTGTTTCATAACTAAACATATGGATTCTTCTCTTGAAACTAATATGAACTATTTTCATTCCTCATCCTTTAGAAACAGAATGTATGTTTAGTCGAAAATAAAATAACACAGCTGTCAACATTACAGGTTCTTCCTCCCTTTGATGTATAGGATACGGGAAGACACAGGAGGACTATGGGGAGCAGGGAGGGCAATAAGTCACAGTTCTACTTCAAGAATTTTGTTGCATGATAGGCAGCACAATGCCCTGAAGAATTTGTAGAAAGCCATGATGCCCTCCTACAGAAGAAAATGCCTGGGACCCAGCTGGCAAAAGCAAAGAGCTAAGCTCTCTCCAGAGGGAGGTTAGAAGAGTTAGCTTTAGCCTTTAAAACTGACTTAATGGCTGATTGCTGATTCAGAAAACAAACAGATAAGAAATTCTCTGGAAATTTCCCTCATATTCTTCTAAATCAATTTAAATTCACTGTATTTTGGAGATTCCAATCTTTCCTGCTGCTAATTACTAACTTTGGCTTCCTTGGATTTATTTTGTCTTCATTTTTGAAGTAAATTTGCATTTTTCATAATCCTTTAATATAGTTTCTCTAAGGCCAATCTTTCGGTATCTGAAAGCTGATTACCCTCCTACTTGGAATTTGGAGATTTCGAGTATGGACCTGAAATATATAATTTACTCAAAGGAGTATGATACACAAGTTTATTTATTAATCAAATGTAATCAGCAGCACTATTGATACTGTGTTGTTTGAGGAGAACTAAGATGTTATTAAAGAAGATAATATATTTCAGTTTTACAATATTGACAACAGAATATAAGACTATATTCACAAATCTGAAGAAAGAGAATGTGCTGGAGCCACTGCTGAGCACATCTTTTATACATATCTGATTTTTGACATGATCAAAGAAAATTGCTATCACATGCTGAATACTACCTTTTTTTTTCTTTCTCCTCCTCTCCCATAAGCACAAACCAAATCTTGAACTGCACATGAGACTTCGTATGCATAACTTCAAAAGGTATATTGATCGAGTAATTAAATTAAATCTGATGTTTGACATCATGTACAAGAATCATCTCTTGACTGACAGAATATTCTGTTTTCAACTCATTTCCATGGAGCCCTAGGAGAAAATGAGAAAAAGGATTTTAAGGCCTTGAAAACTCACTGTATTTGCAGAACATTTACAATAAATAAATAAATAAATATGAGAATGAAAGTTAGGTTTTATCTTGTTAATTGTGTTTAATAATGACATTAATGATGATGACGATGATACCTTCCACTGATTTAGCATTTCTATTTGTCTTTTCTCATAGGATTCATTTATATTTAAACAAACTGGATTTAGTAAGTGGACAAAATGGGAGTAAAGGCCTATATAGATAATAATATTTTTGTTAAGAAAAATTCCTATGAAAGACTTAAATAAGTATCAGGCCAAATCTGCAAATTTCCATGTTTTCCCCCAAACTGCAGCAGAAGGCAAAAGCGGGAGAAGAAAAGTACAAGCAGGCATCAGATTGGTAATTAGCTTTGACCCGTTTGTGAATAGACAAACTAGGGGGTAAGACCCTCTTACAATGGTTTGAAAGAGACAGGAACATATGGTGCACACTACTGATAGGAACAGGGACTTCCTGAAGCAGAAGTAAATGTTAGAAAAGTGTCTGAGCTAAGAAATGGGGGAGTTATGGAGCCTATGTTGGAGCAGTATCTTCAGAAAGATAAACACAGAATAGCATGGGCAGGGCCACTAGGAGCTGTGAAAGCGATGAGGTGAACTGGGGAGTGGCCAAGGCAGCAGAGCTATGAGAGCATCTTCAGGTGGCATCACTGGCAAGAAGCCCGCATGCCCACAAGCCATCCTGTGAGGCTCTTCAAGCATGGGGAACGGACCAGATGCATGGGAATGACATAGGGGGGCGCCAGTGTAACCTGCAACTGTAGACATGCAGGAAGGAGGGCATGGCCCTTCCTGAAACGCAGAGAGCCTCCCCTACTTTCAGCTCTAGCTTACACATATCTGGTGTCAACTGAGGCTGAGAAATACTGCTTAAGTGCCTTTTTGTGTGTCTCTGTTATAACACAGACTGATGACCTAAGAATACTTTTAATATTGAGATTTGTAGATTATTCATTAATTGGGTGTTGTTAATGGACTGTCTCATTTTTGCATTCCATTCTCTTAACAGATATTTACTGCGAAACCATTATATGCTAATCACTGATTTAGACCCTGGACAGAGATAACTAAAACAGACAGGCTCTTCCTGCTCTCATGAGGCTTACATTTTAGTAAGGAGAAATGGACAGTATACAAAGAAATGCATAATTATATTGGCTGTTGTAGCAGAGAGGGGCCAGTTAACTTCTTAAGATTTAAGTGATGATAATAAATTACCAAGTGGATAGGAGGAAATAACATTTCAGTCAGAAAGTTGAAAGCCCATTGTTAAGGCTCTAAGGTTAAGAGTGAGTTTGATTCATTAGAAAATCCCAAATAAAGCCAGTGTGTTAAAACATAATGAGCAAAGCAGAAAGTGGTGGGGGATGAAGTCAGAAATATAGGCTTCATGAGACAACATAAGCTGGAGTTTATTTGAAATGCAGTTCTTATGAACTGAATGTTTGTGTCTCCTCAACATTCCTGTGTTGAAGTCTAAGCCCTAAGGTGATGGTATTTGATGGCAAGGACTTTGAGAGGTAATTAAGTTGATAGGATGGAGGCCTCACAAATGAGGTGAAATCAGAGTATTAGAGTGGACATGAACACTGGGGAGACTCTGGGGGAGAATTCTTGCTTGCCTCTTCCAACTTCTGAGAGCTACCATTATTCCTTAGCTTGTGGCTACATCATTCCAGTCTTAGAGATCAGTATCTGCAAATGTCTGTTCTGTTTATATATCACTGACTCCTTTAAAACTGTTTCAAATCTTCTCTAGCATTCCCTTTATAAAACTAGATATGATGTGAACTAAGAGCTCCTCTGGATAATCTAAAATAATCTTCTCAATATCCTTAACTTCACATCTGCAAAGACTTTCTTCCTTCCTTCTTTCTTTCCTCCCTTCCTTCCTTCCTCCCTCCTTCCCTCTCCTTCTTCCCTTCCTCCCTCCCTCCCTTTCTTCCTCCCTCCCTTCCTCCCTCCCTTCCCTCCCTCCCTCCTTTCTTTCTTTATTCTTTTCTTTTCTTCTTTCTTTTTTATTTTCTTTCTTTTTTTTAAGATTTTATTTATTTATTTGAGATTGAGAAAGACAGAGTAGTGAAAGAGCACAAGCAGGGAGGAGAGGGAGAAGCAGGCTACTTGCTGAGCAAGAAACCCAATGCGGGGCTCGGTCCCAGGACCCTGGGATCATGACCTGAGCTGAAGGCAAACACCTAACTGACTGAGCCACACAGGTGCCCCATCTTTTTTCTTTTCTTTTCTTCTTTTCTTTTCTTTTCTTTTCTTTTCTTTCTTCCTCATAACACTCACAAGTTACAGAGATTAGGAGGTGGATATTTTAAGAGCCTTTTTCCATCTACTACAAGTGGTATAGAACTCGATAAATGTAAGGATATGCAATTATAACTAAATTGAGTACTGTATCAAGTATCATAAGAGCATGGAAGTAAAAAACATTAATTCTGTGAATGACCAAGGACAACTTCTTCAGTGCCCTGAGATTTGAAGGACGAGTAGGCATTTATAAGGTTAAGGATATAGAAAAAGAGCCTAAGTATAGATAACTGTATGAATAAAAGCAAGGAGCTATGAGGGTATGGTGTAAGCAAAGGAAAAACAAATGAATATACCTTACTCTCAACTCATAAGCCTCAAGTGTTTATTGAGTCCCCATCATGTTCAGGCTTTGGAGGATACAAATAAATGAAGACACGATATTTGTAAAAATCTGTAAACTCAGAACATCCTTATAACATCCAGGTAATTATATGTTAACCTTTGTAATATTTACTAGGAGTTCAGGGGTAAAAAGGAATTACCAAGAAACAGCATTATTTGAGAGGATGGGATATGCATCGAGAAAGGTAAGTGGGATTTGATTATGTGGAGAAGGTAATTTATGCAGAAGGAAGAACATGGCTTAAAGCAGGATTGAGAACTGTGTGAGTAGAGAAAATGTGGCCAACAGTATGATTGGAATCCCTTGAAGGATAACACACAACACGATTAGCTAAAGTAAGATGTGATCCTACTCTTGTAAGGTTTCAAAGCACAGAGAAGGTGGTGCCCTGAAACCTTGCTCAGGCTCAGGTAGTTTGGGCCACATTCACACTTGCATTTCCACCATAGAGTTTGGACTGGGCACTTATAATGTATAAACAAGTTCCAATTAAAACAGAGAACAGGGCGCCTGGGTGGCTCAGTGGGTTAAAGCCTCTGCCTTCGGCTCGGGTCATGATCTCAGGGTCCTGGGATGGAGCCCTGCATGGGGCTATCTGCTCAGCAGGGAGCCTGCTTCCCCCTCTCTCTCTGCCTGCCTCTCTGCCTACTTGTGATCTCTCTCTCTCAAGATAAATGAAATCTTAAAAAAATAAAATAAAATGAAACAGAGAACAATTATCAAATTATGAATTATTTGAGAGAAGAACTGGTTCATACTTTTTTATTTTTCCCCAATTTGAAACAGGAAATATTGTGGGAAGCCATTATTAAGACAGAGAAAGAGGAAGTGAGAGAGATTGACACAGAGATTAAAAGAGAGAGAGAAAGAGAAATTTTGTTGTTGATTAGTCTCTGGCATGACACAGAATGAACAGTGTGTGAGACCTGGTAGGAGAGTCATTTAAATGATCGCTCCAAATCACTGTCCCGTCATCTTGTCAGAGGTGATCTTTATTTAGACTCATAATGAGCTGAAAGAGACAGGCTAAGGAGGAGTTAACCTAGTGAGAGCTGATTTTCACCCCCCCCACCCCCACCCCCACACATGCTCCCATTTTCTCCTTTGCCTTCTTTCATCTGGAGCATAAGTGTAATGTTTTCAGCCTGTCTACTTTAGTAGAATTGATAAGATAATATTTACAAATTGCCCTGGGAACCATGGAAGTTGTTCTACTAATATAAAATATTTTCCAAATATGACATTTGATTTGAAAGGTTTAAAAAGTACCTATATACACTTGTGGGGTTATTGTAAGCAAGTTATACAATTTCAGTACTCAGGAAACAAGAGGTAGAGCTGTCTGTCTCTCTCCATATATTCTTTTTTGTTGATTTTACAAATATTTCAGCATTGATTACAAAACAAGCAATGTGCAGGGATATGGCATTTCATTTTGTTCTGCTTTCAATTATGGATGGAAGTAATTTATGACCCCTGTGCATTCATTCATTCATTTATTAAAATGTACACAATTTGTCCTGCCTGAGGTTCTAAACACAGTTTTCTCAAGGGCACACTATACTTTAAATACTGTATTAGTCATGGGTATACACAATTCAAAAGGCAGGATCTCTGCTCATGAGATCACAATATAATGTGAAAATTGATGCAGAAACTCAGAAAGATTTGTGTAAACATAAAAACACAGTACAATAAGATAGTTAATGGAAGTCATTACCAGGAATTTCAAATTACTTATTTCTGCTCAGGGAGTGTGGGAAGACCTCAGCAAGGAGACAGGAGTAACTATTGAATGAAACAAACAAATAAACAACCCTCCTCCAAGAGAATGGAATAATAAGCACATTTCAGACTCAAGAATGAATATGATAAGAGGCTCAGATGCATGGAGTAATAAGGCAGAGATCTGGAAATCTCTGTCTTTCATATGGTAGGTAGGTAGGATCTAAGGTGGAAGAGGCATGAGGACAAAGGGCTTGCAGGAAATTGCACCTTGTTCACACTGCCTAATAGGGAGTCACTAAAGCATGGTAAGCACTGGGGGATGATATGGTCAGATTTGCATTTGAAAGTAATTGGCCAAACAAGATGAACAAGCCATCGATGAGATATGATGCTCTATAAATATTGGTTAATGACAGCAGTGTTAAAATCTTTCTGGAAAGCATATTCTGTAGTATGGTAATTACAATTCTTAAATGCCTGCCATTGTCCTGAGGCCGATTAATTCATTCTGGTATCAAGAGTCAGTAGTTGGGAATAAGTTTGAGATTCTTCCTTTTTTTTTTTTTCTACTTTCTTATTTTGGAGGTTTGGTCCCTCTGGGTCTCTAGCTATTGCTACTTTGTGTGGCTGTGCTATTACCCCTAATATGGTGACTCAAGAACCAGCAGTCTTAGATGGGTAGGTCAGGACTCAGTGGGGCTCGAGAATAGTACTTAAAGGAGGAGAAACCAAGGGAAAGTAATTACTATAATATAACATGTCCAGAGAGGGAGCTTGACCTTTCAGAACCCTATGAGCTACGGTGGATGCTCTACTTACTGCCTGGAATAGTGAAGAGATACATCTCCCCTACCAGGCTAAATATCTTTTGTGAGAGAACCCAATTGAGGAAGAAAGTGAGGTATTTACATCTGCTGATTTAATGCAGGACACGTAGTTGTTTGGAAATCCAGGATTGGATATCAAGAAGAAGAAAGAAAAAGTATAATCCTAAGGGGATCTAACATGTACTCACAAGTACAAGATTGGTTAAGATACGATATACTAAAACTGAAATGTACTGGGCACCTGGATGGTTCAGTCGGTTAAGTGTTTGTCTTTGGCTCAGGTCATGATCCCAGGGTCTGGGATCAAGTTCCCTATCTGGTTTCCTGCTCAGCAGGGAGTCTGCTTCTCCCTCTACTCCCTAATCCCTGCTTGTGTCCTCTCTATCTTGCTCTCTGTCGCTCTCTCTCTCTCTCTTAAATAAATAAAAAATATATGTATTAAAAAAAAAACTGAAATCGACTAAGAAAGAAGAAATGAAAAAAAAAAAAGAAGTGAAAGGGGGTCTCTTTGAGCAAAGCAAAGGGCAAACTTTAAGAATAATCATACAGGGGCGCCTGGGTGGCTCAGTGGGTTAAAGCCTCTGCCTTCGGCTCAGGTCATGATCTCAGGGTCCTGGGATCTAGCCGGGCATCTAGCTCTCTGCTCAGCAGGGAGCCTGCTTCCTCCTCTCTCTCTGCCTGCCTCTCTGCCTACTTGTGATCTCTCTCTCTGTCAAATAAATAAATAAATAATCTAAAAAAAAAAAAGAAGAATAATCATACAGTTTCTGTGACATCCCTGCCCAAATACATTTCCTTATGATCCGAGGCTTACTTCACAGCACTCAATGCAAGATTCAAGTTTGTTTCTCTTACTATGTGAGCAAAGACCAGTTTTCATATCAGTTTTCTGTTATATCCACTGAGCCTACCACAGTGTCAGAGAAATAGGTACTCAGTATATAAATAAAGTTAGCGTTTATGGAGGACATATTTATTGTTTGATATACTAGCGATTGTCAATTTTCACACACACAGTCACCTGGGAATTTTGCTATAAGGTAGGTTTTGATTCACTGATGTTGGGGCATCCATGCTGCGAGTTACACACTGAGCAGCAAGAAGTTAAACACTTACAAATGAATATCTGAGGTCCAGGAAGCTTAGTCCTTTGTCAGGTCAGCCAACAGTCAGGAGGAGATCCTGGATTCTAACCCAGACCAGGCTGACCTGGAATTCTCAAACGTGCTGTTTGTTTTCCTAAAGCACAGTCCTCACTGCATTTGGCCACAGGACTCTCCATCTCCCTTCCAAAACCATGCCTGTCTTTCTGGGCTCCTGATAGTCCTGCGACAGGATATGCGTTGCCTACCCTAAGTCACAAGTAACACGGAGTATTGCAAATAGGTGGTTGTAGCCTTTTTAGAGATCGTGCACTGCAGGAAGACTTCTACTTCTCTAGACCCAAACTAGATGAACTATGAAGTATGAAGTAGCAGCACCAGTCATAAATGAGGTCCTCACGCCGTGATAAAAAATGCAGTCTCTTTGCCCATCTCAGCAGTGATTGCCTCAGCTACAGCCCCCAGAAGTGGGATTGAAGACAGACAGTGATAAGAGGTCAGAGATGTGGGCGAAAAAATGCTCAGGGCTGATTACCTTCAAATATAGAGCTTTTAATGCATCCCAGTTATGCTCTGATCCCTGCAAGATTAGTAAAAGAACACTGGAAGAAAATATGACAATTTAATCTTACCAGAAGTCTCTCTTCTTGAAGCAGTCTGCGTGACCGTATGTACGTGTGTGTGTGCACCTCCTCCTAGAACATGACTGTAATAATGTACCCTATGGCTTCGGGCTTACAAGAAAGAATAGGCAGGGTTTCATTTTTCCCAGCTGTAAAGATGCAAACATTTTAAATTAAAAATAACCTTTCAGCTGATTCCTTGCATAATTGCTATCTTGTTTTGCTAATACTGTGGCTGAATTATAACTTGCTGAAGCCTTGGGGATTTGCATGCTGGTTTATCCCTTGAATTTGCATTGACATGGTTTTCAGTCAAGTGCGTAACTAAATCCTGTGGCCATGAGCGAGGGAGGCTGGCAGTATTTGCATTGAAAATCAGTAGGAGATTTGAGGAAGAATGGCTGTGTGCAGCCTCCCTAAGTAGATTCAATGATGAAAATTTTGGGTCTCTCAGAACACTGTTCGCTTCCATTAAGTGGCAGTGGCTGCTGAGACCTTACTTATACTTTCATCAAAAGACCAAAGCAAGAGCAGGACATATGGGGAAAATGTACAGACGGCTACCACAGAATGACACATATTTGGAAAATGGCCATTTGCCAGAATTTTAAATGGACTTTGGGGGAGGAAATTTGGGGACATTCTTGCTGAAAATCATTTTTCTGCTGTGAAAAACAAAACGAAACTTGAGAATATCATTTTGTTTTCTGGTTGGAGCAAAATGTATAAGCCAGTGACAAACTTAGTCATCGAACTGGCTTATGAACTATTTTAAAGGCAGAAAGTAAGACATTCTATAAATTAAAACCAGATGAGTTTCTTTGTAGCCTGGGATTTTTTTCTTGTATATTGAAATTTGCATCTAGTATGATTTTTAGGCATCTCATGATTATGCTTAGTGCTGAAGAAAAACAAAGACCGTTGACCTCAGAGCAAGTTATTTTTTAAACTCTGATTGTGATTATAATTGCTTTAGCTTGGCCTTAAAGACTCTACCCATTTTAAAACAGAAAAGCATGTGAGTGGACTCAGATCCACCAATGAAGGACACTAAGTCCCAGAGATGTTAAGGAACATTCCCAAACTACCTGCTAGCTACCTGCAAGTGTATATAAATCAACCTTCTGCCAAAAAGAAGGAAGGTGGATATGGAAAAGAGATGATTTTTTTTTTTTTAAGATTGTGTAAAAATGATGCCATGACATTGATGAGGTTCGCTTTTCCTTCTTGCATTCAGTCTCCTCCTGGTGGGTATCCATGTTGTTGTGAGAGCCAGCCAAGAAGCCCAGGGTTCCAGAAAATTCCCTTATTGTTGTGATGGGGATTAAGTCTGGAGTCAGTTTGAGAGCAAACACAAAGAAAAGGGTAGTTCTTTTTTTCATTTGGAGAAAAAGGCTTAAATTGGTTCATGGACCAGGCATGAAGCACATCCTTGTTATCCAAACATGATGCCTAGTTTTGATGTTCCAGGTAATGGAGCAGCAATAATGTCTAGGCCAACAGGGTAAAGCCTCTTGTGGGCTGTTCCAAGAGACTCCAGTGATGATGAGGAAGAGCCACAACCCCTAAGGCCTATATGAATTTCTAGTAGAAATAGTTCGGAGACCTAAGAATACTTCCACAGTGTAAACATACAATGTTTGCATGAGTAAAGAAAGCAGAGCTTTCACAAAAGGTTATATCACTATCATATAAAGCTTATTCTGTTATGGAGTGATGACACACACAAATAAAAATGATCAAGGATAAAATACAGTAATTAGACATAATTACCGTATCACCTCAGTAAGTTCTAGAAACAAAGAAGGATGCCTCTTGATTTAAGGCTGAGTGAGATTTAGAAACTTCTACAGCAAGGTCCAACTACTATAATATAGAGAAATGGCCTATTTATGTTTCCTCCAGTTTTCTGGTACCTATTTGGTTTTCTAAGAAAGCAAAAAGAAGATAAACAACAACAACAACAAAAATTGCCATTTCTTCAAATGGAAGAACATTCTTATTTCTTTATGGTTAACTTAACCCATCATTTCACATATTTGCAGTGGGTTTACATTGAATGATAAAATTGTTGGTACAAGCCTGTGGTTCTTACCCCAAGGAGAGCCCTTGGAGTAAACAGCAGCATCAGCATTACCTGGGAATTTGTCAAAGAGGCATGTGATTGGCTCCATCCCAGACCAGCTGAATTAGACATTCTGGCAGTGGAGCCCAGCAGTGTTTTGTAAAAGACCTCCAGGTGATTCTGGTGTTTTCTAAAGTTTAAGAATCTTCGTTATAAACAATAAGGTCCCTAAAGTTTTTATAACTTGATCCTACTCAACCTGCCTTAGCATAGAAGTTCTCAACTGAATAATTTGTTTCTTAACAGGTCCTATTATATGCATTAAAGTAATGGAGTGTTCGTGTTCTAAAACTGATGTTATGAGTTGTTTCTTCAAAGAAAAGAATAAGCATAACATTTGATAGTTTAAAATAATGTCTTTAAATAACTACTTGAAGCACCAGGCTAGCCTCCTAGTTACTCTTTATAAAGATTTGAAAAATGTTTGCCCTGCTTTTTAAAGAACTAAACATTTCTTTTTTTTTTAAGATTTTTAATTTATTTGACAGAGAGAAACACAGTTAGAGAGGGAACACAAGCAGGGGGAATGGGAAAAGGAGAAGTAGGCTTCCCGCCAAGCAGGGAGCCTGATGCGGGCCTCGATCCTAGGACCGTGGGATCATGACCTGAGCTGAAGGCAGACGCTTAAGGACTGAGCCACCCAGGTGCCCCAGAACTAAACATTTCTTATAAAACACTTTCATTTTATGAAGAATATATTCAATAAAAACGAATATTATAAAATTAAATTGTTTTAAAGGCTAATCCCCAAAATCTGAATTTATTTATGGTATATTGGCCCATCTTGTTTCTCTTTATCAGTATGAGTTGTCTGGTAACAATAGTACCTTCTTGTTAACTATTTAAGAAATGTCATAAAGTATGAAAATATTCAGCAAATTTCAATATGAAAATATTCAGCAAAGTCAATGCTTTTTGCTTTTTTTTTTTAAGTCACTGGTATGTTTCTGTTTTATTCTTTCTTTAGCAGATGCTTATGTATGATATATACATATTTATTCATAGTTTGCAATATACTAAATACTGGGCACATATGAAATGATTTTAACTGAATTTTGATATAAACCTGATTCAAACAAAAATATATCAGATGGAATGAAAGAATATCTAAGCTAGTGTGTGGAGAATAAAATCTCTTTCAAACATCATCAGTGAGGTCCTGTGTGAGAACCAGTCCTGAAGATACTGTAAGAAAGCAGCAATCAGTCTGATTTCAGTATTTCATTCAGTCAGCACATTTAGGTATTTTCAATAAATTATCACCTGCTATAAAATTTTCTACGTGGGGGGTGCCTGGGTGGCTCAGTCAGTTAAGCGTCTGCCTTTGACTTGGGTCATGATGGTGGCATCCTGGGATTGAGCCAGGTGTCAGAATCCCTGCTCGGTGGGGAGTCTGCTTTTCCCTCTTCCCCCTGCTCCTCCCCCTGTTTGTGTTCTCTCTGTCTTTCTGTCTCTCTCTCTCAAATACATAAATCAAATCTAAAATAAAATTAAATTAAATTTCCTATGCTATTTTGCAATACAAATGGTTAGAAAAGTTTGAATTTACACTGGTTCAATTTGCTCTGTGTCCAATCCAAACAACCATCTATTGATGTCAAAACTGTATCAGGCACCCATGTTGGATGCAGATAGAGCAATATATGTACCCATGTGGCAATACAGGCAATGGAAGTTTTTTCCTTGGAATAAATAAGTAAATAATTTGCTGTGTGTGTGTGTGTGTAAAATATATACATATGTATGATTCTTAAAAACTAAATTGCTTTGCATTACAAGAGCTCCTGAAGGACTTTTCTTTTCACAGCAAAAGCAGATGGGTTTCATTAAACTGCCCAGACCATTCTTTCTCTAATCATCTGCCTGGCCCAATCTGAGGGGAAAAGGGCAGACATATGAGGAATCTATTCTTCTCTAGTCCTCTCTGCAAGACATCTGCTAAGACCTCATTCATCACTGGGAAAGCTGTGAACGGATGGCTACACAATACCCTAAGGTCTCATTGGGAGTGGTGGTGTAACACCTAACCTCTCTTCTGGTAAAGCAAAAGCAACATGTACTTTTGTCAAACTGTCAGCAGACACTTCCCTCTTGATACAGTTTGCTCAACCCAACTTTCTGCAGTGTCAACTAGCCACAAATGTTTCATTTTGAAGAAAACCCCCAACCACTGCCTTGATGTGGTTCTCATGAATGAATACTTTTGCCTCCATAGTGGCTGAAAGTGTGTGGGATTTGTTTGTCTCCAGAGGTATCCAAACTATTTAGGGAACAAATGGCTCCCAAATTTGATTGCCAAACTATATTATCAGGTTATGTGGACTACACAGCTATTTAATAAAATCAGCACAAAATATCTGTTTTATCAACCATGTGCAAAACAATAGATTATTCAGTCATTCGTAATATAGAACTACTACTTTTCTGGAAGGCTTGGGGAGTAATGGGTGATTGCAATATAAGCTGCAGACACCAGTTCCTCATATGACCCATGCTTACCGTCAATCATGGATGCCATAACTTTTCAATCAAATGAAATTAAGGCTAGAATCACCATCCACTTCTTTTTTTTTTTTTTTAAAGATTTTATTTATTTATTTGACAGAGAGAGAGAGAGAAATCACAAGTAGGCAGAGAGGCAGGCAGAGAGAGGGGGGAAGCAGGCTCCCCGCTGAGCAAAGAGCCCGATGCGGGGCTTGATCCCAGGACCCCGAGATCATGACCCGAGCCGAAGGCAGAGGCTTTAACCCACTGAGCCACCCAGGCACCCCTCACCATCCACTTCTTAATTAAACTGGGAAATATCTCAATCATTTTGTTTTTAGAGGTGGCATGAGAATTATGAATGACAGATAATGGCATTTGTTATGCAGGTTGTGAAGTGGTCCTTTAGGCCATGGAAATTTCTTCCATGTAACAGTATTCACCCTGACTTCCCTCATAACTCTAGTTTCTAGTTGCCTGAAGGCTAAGACACTTGAGAAATCGCACCATACCTATTAAAGAATCAAACTTCCCTTGGTTTTCATGGAGTGTCTTTAATCACATAGTGCCTTTTTATTTATGATATTATTTTTTAGTACAATTACCTCTCCATTTCTAATGTGTTGTATATTTACTAAATATCACAGACCATTTTCGCTTATAATGAATTCAGTTTACCTATTTAACATCAGTGTGAGTTTTGATGTCCTCAAGGATGATTTTCTATTCACAAATATTTTGATTTAAACATTCAGTATTAAATTTATTAGAATTACACGTCCTAAAACCTGGTGGGGGGGAGTTGTTATGTTTTGTTTCTAATATCTTTTAGTAAGAATAGCAAATGATGAGGGTCACTTTTAAGGGACCTTAATATTTTTTGTTTTTTGTTTTTTTCCGTTTACATAGAATTTATTTAAATAGACTTCTCAGACATTTTAAACTATTTATAGAGTGATTGTACTATATTTTATTTTATTTTTAAATACTTATATTATCCAATTGATAATAAACCATCCTAAGTACTTGAGTGAATCGTATGAGTGAAATATATATGGTATTCTCTTAAATCATTCACTAGTTTGCATAAACTGTAAGGCTCAATATAAAATTGCAAAACTCCATTCATTACTCAACACATTTAAAAATGGAATTACAATATTGACCCTGATTGGCTAAATTCTCAATTTGGCAAATACATAGAGTATATTCTAAAATCAGAATGTTGATATTACAGTTTAAATTCTTTTACATATTTCTCACTTAATTTTAATCTTCTTAAGGTTAATAAATGTAACTCAACTGAACATTATAATCCATCCTAAAACTCTTGGCTAGATTAGTCAATGACCAGAAACACAGACTGGGATCCCCGTGGCACACTGGAACTCTTTTAAGTCCGTACTGGAGACTTTGTAGCTTAATCAAGGGACTAGTCAGGCTACAGATAGCCACGCCACATCATTACCTACTTCTAACAGCACGTAGACGTCTGAAAATATGACCAATAAGCCATATCATTTAATGAGGGTTTATATTATTTTGTCTTCTTATATTTTAAATGAATTTTCATCTAGATTTATGAAGTAGTACTCTATAATTATTTAAGGTTATAAATCTTAAATCTGACTGAAAGTTTTATTTTTCTAACAGTTCAAGGGTCCTTCTAATGTCATTTACCCTGAAGTTATGAGAAAATTTGAAGTGTGTTGGCCATTTACATTCCCGTGGGAGCAAAATTTCATGTGTGTGAAGCTTGTTTCGAGGACTCCACTTCCTCCCTTAAGACACCTGTTTTTATGAGACTGATGCGCTACCTGCTGCGCTAACGAGGCACCTGTTTTTAGCTACCATCCTTTCTTACAAGACATTAGTAAGGCATGATAACACATGCAAGCCTTTTATAACCTCATACCATCTTTTTTTAATCATTCTTCCTCAGTGCTAATGCCCTGATTTTGTTAAATGACTTATCTTACTGACCATCCCCAAACATTAAAATCACTTCCCTGTGTGGAATCAGTGCAATGTCACTTATGCTTTAATACCAAAATCAAATCTTACCATATCTGTGAAATCTCCATTATTTCTTTGAAATATGTCCACAGGTGCCATTGTCCTAGAATTTATAGCAATGGTTCCTAAGCCATGCTGGTCAGAGCTCTAGATCCCCTCTCCTCCTGGATGATAAAGGGGCACGGGGCATCAAGTAGCTGGAGTTCTAAATCTTGTTTACCTGCTTCACCCAGAGCAGAACCACCCCTCCTTTTTTTCTTTGTTCAAATGAAACTAACATTCATATAAGAATACCACAGCTTTTAAAACGTAATAAAGAAATGCAACATAAAACAAATACTTCCTCTCCCTGCTAGATTATAAATGCCAAGAAAGTGATCATTTATACCACTCCTTTGATTTCCCCAATACCACTTTGTCTATAATTTAGTGAATGAATAAATGAAATACTATTAGATGGGCTGACATTATGCTAGGTATGAGAAAAAGTAAACTTTTTTTTTTTTCAGAGATACTATGATACAATGGAAAAAAAATAGGCTAAAGTTTAGGAAAGCTAGTTCAAGCCTGAAATAAGCTTGCTGTGCTAGCCAAAAGATAACCCCCTTGATTATTAGGTTCCATTTAAATTGAATAATATTTACTATACTGCCAAATCAAGTGCTGATGCAGGGAGGCAGGTAATAATTATGGTTAAGAACTTAGGCTTTCAAGCTAGACTGCTCACATTTAAATCTTGGCTAGGATTTATACTTTTGACCTTGGGCAAGCTACTTAAACTTCCGTAAGCCTCAGTACTTCCATCTGTAAGATGGAAATACCTTATGGAGTTGTCGTTGGACAAATTAATTCATGTATAGTAGGCAGCAGTATCAGCAGGATTACATCAGGAAATGCTCTGAACAACATAAAGTGCTTGACAGTGAAGATACAACTCAAGTTATCTCAATGTTTATAATTTTCTAGCACCACAAAAATACAGTTAAGGAGAACTTAGTGAAGCCCTTTGAATTATTTAGCATTTCAAAATTCTCAGAAGTATACAATAATTATCGTGTGTTCTACGAGATTTTGCATTAAAGCAAGATAAGGCCAAAATCATGCTAATTATTATCAATATTGACAAAACTACTGTAGCAGCATTTTCTGGTCACCTACTCAGAAGTAATATGTACTTATTTGTATTGCCAGGACATCTTATAAAAGTTGCTATGATGGCATATGTTCTTTATCAGGTGTCCTTATGTCCTTGAGGTAAGCTTCCAAGAACAGAACTTCAGTTAGGGTGAAACACCTGTCCTCATTTGCCTGGGACTTTTCCAGTTGAAACACCAGAAGTCTGTTATCCAAGCATCCCTCAGTTCTGGGCAAACCAGAACAGTTGGTCACAATGAGGCCTCTTTCTCTATGCCCTATAATGTCTAGCATAGTTTCTTACATGTGAACAGTGTTCAATTAACATCTACTAAATTAAAATAAAATCAGTCGGTCACTGTCAAGCCCATCAATCAGTTCACTATACATCAGGCAATTCTTCGACTGTAAAGCCAAGGAAAATGTCTTGGTCTTATGTAATTGAAAAGTTACCAGTTGAACTAATGTAGGCTCAAAAAAAGTCAAGGAATATTAAAAGAGAAAGTAAATCCAATAATGCAATAAAAGTAAACTACCCAGAAAATTTCAATATACAGTAATTAAAGTTTTTTTTCATCTATTGGAAAGTATGGGAGAGGTTGATATTAACTAGCCAAAGTAGTAATATATTAAATTAAGTGCCTCCAATTGGTGTCAATTTTTATTTTAATAAGGTAACAACTGTATGTTTAATAAATATTAACAGCTTATTAAAAATGTAGTGAAGGGCCATTATGATAAGAGTTTATAAAATATATTTTTAAGGATTCAAAATATGTTAATAAATGATACTTTTGAAAATCATACACAATTAAGTAAGAACATTATAAATATCTCTGCTTTAAGAAAAGCATGGGTAATGCCCTCTACTAATTATTAGTGCTAATGCACAATGGAGTCTGCTTGGTTATTCATCTTTTGAAATTGCCATCAAGGACTCCTGGATCTTGGCAGTCCCGTGAGAGCTAATGCAAGCCTGATACATTCATGCTTTGCACTCCCAGCGTTAGTGATAGTGCATCAAAGCGGTAGAGGTTCATAAGTCATACTTTCTGCTCCAGTCTCTGTGAGAAATATCAACAGAGCATACTTTCTGAAGAGTTTTAAGTACTTCCAACCCCTGTTGGAAACAGGAAGGGCAAAGGTAAAAACACAAAATAAAAAAATATATATAAAAAGGAAAGGAAACAATATTCAACTTCAAAAAAGAGAAAGAAAGAGAAATGCTTGCTTTGCATTTAGACCAAGGTTAGGATTTTTTTTTTTTTCTTTTTCCCTTTTTGCTTACTAATTCATCCACCCCATGCTCCTTGAAAGGGCAGAAAGTCAAACAGCCTTGTCCTTGTGCCCCTCTGTACTCTGGGTGACTTTTCTAAGCTCAGAGCTCCCACTGACTTCAAAGAGGGGAAAGGCCAAGGAAGAAATCCACAGGGTGCTGGGGAGGGGAGAGGTGGCCAGGGACAAAGCTGTTCTTAAGTCATCTGAAATGCAGCATTGTTTCTCTATCATCATCTGATGGCTTCAATTAAGTTCTATCTTCAATACTATGTAGCAGATTTTTTTCTGTAGGTGAAATGGAAACATCTGTATGTTGTCATAAATCTAAGCCCCCACAAAAAATAATAATTCTAAATGGTTTTATGTGTAGAAATGTCAGACCAGACACACGTTGGGAATACAGTTCCCTTCCTGCTTTGTGGGTCCGTACAATACAGAAGCTGCCCTGGAAATACTCATAATTTCGGTGGTGGCTAATGAAGTCTAATGAGACGTTTATAAGGTGTTCATAACAATTTGACCAACACTTTGTTGTACTGACTAGGTGAAGAGAGGAAGAAGCCATGGAAATGGAGAGACATGATAAAGTGAAGTAACAAGACACTGCCCTTTGGTAATATTTGATCCCATGAACAGTTTTTTTTTTTCTTTACTGTGTAAATTTCACGCAACATAGTCCTGTTGGTCCTCTTCTCTCACCTTCAAGTACACCATTCTTTTTTTTTTTTTTTTTTAAGATTTTATGTATTTATTTGACAGAGACACAGCAAGAGAGGTAACACAAGCAAGGGGAGTGGGAGAGGGAGAAGCAGGCTTCCTGCTGAGCAGGGAGCCCAAGGGCACAGGGCTGGGTCCCAGGACCCTGGGATCATGACCTGAGCCAAAGGCAGCTGCTTAACAACTGAGCCACCCAGGCACCCCTAAGTATTCCATTCTTGACCTGTATTTTGAGCTGGAAAAAAACAAATGCATGCATGCATTGTTTCTAAATTGCTTCATTTGAAATAAATTACCCAAAATGTATGTTATTTATAACAACTTTTTAACATTCAAATACTTTTTTTTGTTAATTGTTACTATTCTTAACTTACTGTTTTATGTCCCAGGTCTTATGTCAACTTTTTTTTTTTTTTTCTGGCTGCATTTTGGCCATTTTAAAGCCCGATGTCAAACATCATTTTACAGTCTAATTTCTAATATTTCTACTAAACTTTCCACATCTCCATGTGGAATCCTTTCCTTGAACATCATATTCATGTTAGCCTTCTTCCAAAAATCTAATAATGAGCCTTGCAACTGTGTCTAATTTCTTCCAGAACTTGTCACTACCAAGTTCCCATGCCAAATGTTATACTGTTAGTATATTAGAAGTTCTATATTCAGCAAAGTTCACCATGCCCTTTTCCTCCCAAATAGCCAATAACTGATACCTATTTTCTTTATTAGAGTAAGACGCTAGTTTTCATGGCCTGGTCTTTAGTGATCGTCACAGAGCTCCTTCGAGAAGCTTTGTTTCTTGGTAAAACATATTAATGAATAATTATTAAGAGACCATCCTAGAGTAGAATAAGCTTAAAAACATGACTACTTTCTGTGCTTTTTCCCAAATCGTCATTACAAAACCCAGGTTTTGTGCATGTTGTGTGCTCTATCTGAGGGGTTAGCGGTCGGAGCCTCCACAGATCAAATCTGGCCCTGCCCATTCATTTGCTCTTGTCAATGGCTATTTTCATCTACAGCTATGTAATCACAAACTTGCAATAGAAACCATATCACGTGCCACAAACCCCCAAATATTTTCTATCTGGCCTAAGAAAAAATTGTCTAGCCAAAGACAATGATAAATTCTAAGCTAGAGTTTCTCTCTTGATTTCTGATGTCCATTCCCTTCCCAGTAAAATGTGGTAGCCCACCCAGAAAAAAAATCGCATGATTTCCTTCAGCTTTCTCTTTAAGTCAGAAGGGAGGTTCTTAATCTCGGGGTCATGAATGAGATTTCTTTTTTGAGGTCATTTTTTTTGGTCTATGTCTCCATGTATGTATATACATTTTCTGGAGCAACACGTATTCAGTGGCTGAGAATATAGTTTAGATGCAGATGATTCTCATGTCTGAATGCAAGTTCTAATAGTTTGGCTATGGGATGTTATGGAGCTTACTAAAAGTTTCCTAAATCTCAATTTACTCATCTGAAAAAATAGAAGTATTCACACCTACCTGAGAAGACGCTGTGAAAAATAAAAAATATATATGATATTGTCGACAAAGTTTTAAAGCACATGCCAACAACTCACCAATAGTCCTAGTCAATAGATGGGGAAACTTTTGTACCCCCAAAGCCAAAACCGGCTCACTTTACCACTTTGGCCTCACTGAAACTTGAATCTAACTCAAACTAAGAAAATTTAATCTTCGCAATAGCAAATAAAGGCTTACTAACATATTGAAGAATGAAATAAACTGTAGCCCTGCTTTCATAGACAGTAGAATAATGAGATGTCTGCGTAGAATGAGTTTCATAACATGCAGCTTGAAAGAGCATGTATTAACACACCTCTCTGGCTTATTTCTCAAGGTAGCCACACGTAAAACCTGTACATTTCTGTAAATACATAAACCTATATCGGGGCTTTAAATGTTCTTATTTTAGTTGCACACTGCTATCACCATTTCACTTCGACAGAAAATAGACAAAATAGAATAGTCCACTGGCTTAAAGGTAATTCAAAGAAAATTAATCAGTCACGCTGTATCTGGAAAGAAGAATAATTATTAAGGATAATGCAGCATAACTTTATATTTAATAGCTAAAATTTTAAAAATAGTAAGTTGACCAAATGGTGATTTTTTAACCCAGGGAATAAACTAGAAATGATAGATTTAGTTTTAGAAACCATATCTGCCTATTTAACATCCTTTCCAATCTGAAGTGGTACGAGCAGTGTTGAGAATGACAGTACATATGTTATGACTGTTTGAATTTCAGAAAGCCTTTGGTTAAATTCTGCATAATTGGTTCCTGCTTAAGACAGAGCTTGCAGGAATCCAGGAGGAGACATGGGAGTAGATAAAGAATGAGTGAAAGAAACAAAAAACAGACACTCCTGGTAAGAGGAACCATGTCCACTCTGGGGGGAAGTATTAAGAGGGTCCCACATGGAGCAGGGCTTAGATCTTGGCTGCCTTTTATCTGAGTAACTGATTCAGACAGTGGGATCAGATTTAAGTGGTTACATTTGCAGATGCTGATTGGAGGACAGTGAACATGGAGATAGTTGCCAGAGAAATTCGGAAGGCAGGGATGTACTTTATTATAGCACAGAAGACCAACACATGGCATTTAATAGTTATAAACACATTAGACTGGCAATGCATTTACATAAAAATGCAGGAGAAAGGGGCAAGAGGTAGAGCCTTAAAATATAGGCCTATATGACACAGGATATAATAAAAATCTATAGAAGCTTGGATTTGAAGGTTTTCACACTTAATACGTCAGAGTCTTAAATATAAGGACTAACTGAGTTAAACTATTTACATTAAAATGACACCACTTTGGGGAGAACTATATTTCTTTGGAGAATTAAGATGGATTTTTCCATCTTCTACAGTTTGGGTGCAAAATTAAATTCCAGATTATTAAATAGTGAGCAAAGATGACATTAGACTAGGAACAAATTAACAATGCAGTTCCAAGTTTGTGAACATCCCTAAACAAGTCAATTTGCAAAAACAAAAATAAAAGAGGGCATACTCGATGTAGTGACAAGATCTTTTCCATAAGCATGGTAAATTAAAATATGGTGGTATAACTTGGGCCTGAGAAATTTGAAAAGATCACCAAATCACTGAATGCTGGAGTGGTACTAAAATGTTCTTTGTCTCCACTCTATCAATTTAGAAATAAACTAACAAGAATTGCTCATTTTTCAAAACCAGTTGCACATGCAAGTGTCATCATTTTAACTTCAATTTAAAGAAAAACGAGTCAGTCATTACCATTTCTATTACCAGCTTTCAAAATGAATGGGAAAATTTAAACAACAGGAAATGAATTATTTCCTTAAAATACACAGTCATATTATATGAACAATCAGATGATTCACATTGACTTTCAAAAGAAAACATGCATACTGTTGTACACAAAGCTATTCATGTTCTTGTTTAATTGATTGCACAAAATACTCCACAGTGATGACAAATCCCTGCTTGTCATTGTGATTGATCATCTAAGAATAAAGAATAGAATGCAAAAAGTCAGCAAACAAACATTTTAAAATTGAAAACTTGAGTTAGGTATTTTAACTTTTACACTAATCTGCAGATACTAATAAAAATAAACCAAACCTGATAAGAAAAACTTGAGATCAGATGAAAGATTTGGAATTATTTTAATAAATAGTTTGTTTCAGAAAAGAGCCCATATATTCTGGCTGCAAGCCAAAGAACTTTCCTGCTTAATTCTGAGTAAACCAAATTACAGGAAACAATCATATATCTTAGATTCTCCATTGAAGAAGTGAGGCCAGACATTGATAGCAAATAAGTTATGTGGATAAGTTCTGTCTTTTGTGTGGGCCCTCAGGAATGTGCTAGAAAGATTCTGAGGCCATTTCTAGACTCCTTAAAAAAATATTCCTTGAGCAAGTTTCACTGATTCTTGGAGGAAATGTAAATAGAATGTTTGTTGTCTTGGAGTTAAATGCACACCTTCGAAGTTTCTGAATTCTTTTGTTATGATTAACTAAAGAGGATCGAGACATACTGTTATTTCTCTGTAGAACTATGGACTTGTGTTCACTAAAAAGCTTACCTGCCCAACACCTTGAATAGTTGAAAATATTCTCAGACAGACCAGTTTTCTTAGGAAAACTAGGAAGTATGTTATCAAATTTTCATGTTAAAGTTAATATTTGCTTTCTTCTTTTTTTACTTTCTATTTCCAGAAAAACACATATGGAACTGTATCTGATATTTGCTATAACACATATTTGATAGGTGACACCATGTTAAAAAAAGGTATGATAAAAATAGTTAATACTTATTGATGATTTACTGTTTCCCAAGTACTATGGGAATGTTTTATATCCTTTAACTTATTTATAAGCACGTCCTAAAAGATGAGGTTTGTTATTACTGTTTTACTGATAAGAAAATGGAATCCTGGTGAAGTTTACTTTCCCTGAGATAATGTCAGATCTAGGAACTGAACCCAATTCAGTTTGCTTTTAGAGTCCATATGAAAAAAGATTATAAAAATTAGGTGCATTGTATGAATTTTAAAATATTTATTGAATGCCTTTTGTGTTCTCGGTATTCTTATGGGTGCTAAGGGGACCATCAATAAGCAGAAGAATTATTATGACATGCAATGTATTTTCAACTTTAATATTATAGTTTCTGCAAGTCTGAGCAGATAGACTACAGTGAATAGTCAAAATCATTTACCAAGGGGAATGCAAATGGCCATCAGATTTTTTTTTTCTTTTTTTTTGGTGGTGGTGTTCTACATACTTTCCTGAAATGAGGCCAAGGTATACCAAATAATCATGGACTAAGTATAGGTTTTTTTCCTACTTATCTTTTTTTTATGAGGAGTCAATAAAACCTAAAATGAATAGGTTTACTACCCATTACGTGTTTGATATTATATATACAGCTTACAACAACCTCCCAGAGGGGGTTGCATGATAAGCACTTTGCAGTTTGAGAAATCTATATACTCTGAAGATGCCTGACTTGATAGAGCAGTTTACAGAGGCTCTGGGAATCAAACCCATCTCTGTCTGGCTCCAAATAATGCCTCCATTACGCCATGATGAAACTGAAGCGTAAATATTTGGAGCTCCCTTCCTACTATATTAGAACATCCTCAACTAGACTGCTGTGGGGAAGAGATCTCACAAGGCTAGTGTTCAAGGTTGCTTGTCCTCTTTCCCCATACCTTGCTGAGGACATTCTACACCACTCAGTCTATATACCCAGACGCTAAGCATGATTTCATACATCTTTCAGTAAAAAAACCAGGGTGAGCCCCAAGCAAGAAAGCAGCTTTTATTTGAGCTTTTACAATTTCGCTTAATTTTATAAAATAGTAAAATCATTGTATATGTGTAAAATCTACAAATAACAGGTGAGGATGTTTTATCCTACATTGTCTTAAAAGTCCTGCTATCTCACATTCATTCCTTTTTCACTTAGCCATTTGGCATTCAGAAATCTTCTCATGTGGCTAAAGCTCTAATGTATTAAAATAGCATTTGGTATATTACTGCAAGATCTGAGAGTGTCTGCATGTCTACCCAAGCTTTGCTTCCTTCTTTAGAATCCCTCTTGTGGTTTCTACAGTGATAAAATGAAGAACATTTGTAAAATGTAAAAACTTCCACAGAGACCATCAGTTTGCAAAAGATTCGTATATGCTTTAGAAAGAAAGCATTCCTTATTGTGTGTGGGTGTGTTTTCCATGAAGGAAATTGAATTATCCATTGATTACATCTAGATTGGAAATGATCCTGATACTTCTTTTTTCATTTAGCTCTTCTCCATCAGAAGTTCTAATCGCCTTACTTAGATATCACACCTTTTCAATTTGCTCGAAAGGGTTTGTACTTTCCTGAAAACATAAGAAAGGAGGGAAGGAAAGAAGATTGTGGGTTTTTTTGTTTGTTTGTGTGTTGGGTTTTCTCCTGTTTAGTTCAATAAATTTCAGCCTTATTCTGATATCTACAAAGATCATTCAGATAAAGAAATAATATATGTAGATTATTTCAGAATCCTAATGAAAACCTTGTGAGCCATCTTAAGCAAAATCCCACAACCAGTGATCGATCGGCAGAGCAGATCTCAACCCAAGGTCTCTCTGATTCCACAACTCCTACCCTGACTACACTACCCCTCAAATTCTACCAGTCAATGGCACTTCATCACCACACATCTTGATCTTTCCCCTCAGCTAAGTATAGATCCTGGGAACGGAGAGAGGCTTATAAAGGTACTCGGATTAAAAATGCTTAGTCTGTATTTTCTCTGATGCCCAAATAATGCATCAGTATTGTTTACAAGTGACAGTAGGGTAGGACAGAGAATGTGTTTCTCACAAGTAAGTTACCCAGGTCCCATGGTCTGCATCACATTAGACACTTATCAATCCATTGATGTGTTCTCAGAAAATACTGGAATATCAGATGTTGTTCAATAGTTTAAAATCATGTTTACTGTGTATCTGTGAGTTTGGGTCATAAAATTTAAGTATCAAAATCTCTATTTGATTGGCTCTATTCCATTTGATTTATGTTAACGTTGGACGACATGTGACCAAGAGAAGCATATAGCAAATGAATGGTAAAATATTCCTGTGTGCAGGCATCTTCACTGTAAATAGAGTATGCTTCTCATTTTTTTTTTTTGAGTGTGCTTCTCATTTACCAGACTTTCCTTCTCTGTCCTTAGTGCACTCACACTCACAAGTGCATGTGCACATGCGTGTACACATCACCCTTCTCTTCAAACTCATATATCATTAAACACTCCCTGACATGACAAGTTTGAAGATTTAAATAAGTAATTTTTTTTTTCTAGGTGGTTTAGAAAGATCAAGGGGATTTTATAAGTTCAGTGCAGGAAAGAAACCACAGAGCTAAAAGCTCTTTAGAGAAGTATGCTCCCATGAGAGTTTCAGTAGACTTTCCCATCCACTGTAGGTTTTTCTTTTGAACTCAACTGTGATAAAGACATGGGCTTGGGAGTCTCTGTTAGCCTGGAGTTTTGCATATTTCTGGTGCAAGTGTTCAGTGTCTACTCCAAGCAGCCTAATGACCTGCTGCTTTCATTTTGGTTTTCAGTTGGGAAGGTGAGATGGCATTCAGCTGTTGTGAGGACAATGAGTTTGTGGAAAAAAGGAGGAGGAACATTTGATAAACACCAGGAATCAGAAAGTGTGTTTGTAGCAACTGACACACAAAATCTCCCACCTTTGTCAACATACCACACCTTGGTTTGGTGCTATCTATCTGGCACTCCATGATGTCTTATAGTAGATGTCCCTCCTTGCTTTAATTCAAAATAATTATAATCTTCAAATCATAAAGTACTAATGAATTCTCATCCATCTGGATTTTATTTACTTTATTCATAATTTTTACTTCCTGGAGAAAAATCCAAGCATAATTTCCAAAATTTGGGCTGACCATGGGAGATTTTTATGTAATCAAGCCTAACTCCTAGACTTACATATCAGTATCTGCATAAAGTAATGGAAACTGCTTTTCAAAATCATATTTTATCATTATAGAAATCTCAAGTGTTTAGTCTTTGTTTAAAAAATATTAAAACAGAAGTATATATATAAATGTGTATATGCTTATACATACATAGTTGCATGTGTAAAAATTTTCAGCCACAAAGTTTGAGAAAAAGAGATTTGAGGAAGATACTGCTTACCCAATATACTATATTTTTTGAGACACTTAATCAAAATTTTATTGCAGAATATTCAAACCCTATTCTGGAACCACTCTGTTTAACAGTTTTATTTTGGTATTGCCCTTTGAAATAATACCTTTAGATTTGCAATTATGTTCATGAGAAATTTAATTTCAACATCTAGCTACCCACCTACCTACTTCCCTACTTCTCTGCCCTTGCTTCTGTCACTCCTCTTCATCTAACTATGGTATAAGAGTATGTCTTCATTTCTTCAGCACTTAAATAGAGGAAAACACTCCTTTGGTTTGAATCAGGAACCAAGGATTCCATGACGGGATCTGATTATCTTGTTTGCATTGAAAGTATCATCTTTACCTCAAAGTTTGCACATCATTTGAGTATATGCTTTGCATATCATTTGGAAAATCAAGATTTTAATAAGGCCCCAAAGCAGAAGAGTGACCATCAGATCATAATTCTCCCAGCTGAGTGGTTTCTCATAGCATTAAAAGTTAGCTAGGAAAGGAACTCTTGGAATAAAAAGGGAAATCGTGTGTGTGTGTGTGTGTGTGTGTGTTTCTGTTTGATGAAAACCAGCACTGATTATCTCATCTACCAAATATATTGTTAGGTACTTGAAATATTTCAAAGAATTTTTATTGTGAGAGAACTGTAAGAATCTTTATTTAAAACATAGGGATATTGAGTTTCTCCTAGGTCATCCAGTTTGTAAGTACAAGAGTCAGAATTTGAATCTAAATTTGTGTCGTTGTACCCACTTCCACTTATGGCATTTGTTGTAAAAAAAAAAAATACATTGATCTCTCAGGAAACATAAGAAAAAAAATTAAAAATCACCAAATGCAATAGACCACACATAAATGTTAACTATAGAGGAGGAAAAGGGTATAGTAATTTTCCAAATAAATTATATGTATATAATATATATAATTCCCAATTCTATATAATGGTATGTATAGACACACATTATATATATGTGTGTGTGTGTGTGTGTGTGTGTGTGTGTGTGTGTGTGTGTGTATATATATATATATATATATAAGCACATTATATATATATATATGATTCAGATTTAGGATTCAAATTATTGTATAATTTTCTTTTCTCTTACATGATACTCTTCCTTTTATGAATTTATTCCCTTAGTTCTCTAATGTAGCTAGTAGAATGTCTTTCTGCTGTAGGTTTTACATTTCTCTCTAATCCTGAACATGTTTACACACATTAAATTCTTACCCATGTTCAGTAACGTGAGATGAAAAAGAGACGATTGTTCAAACAGGTACCAGCAAATTAAGAAAAGCACAGTTTATATTATTCATTCATTTGTGCTCAAGTATCTCTTTCTCTGGATTTAAATTAGCCAGGAAAGAAAGAAAATTCGAGGTGTTGATCAGTCCTTGTCAGAGCTGAAAAAGTGAAGCGTGAGCCTGTCAGTGAGGAGGCTTGGCTTATGTTTAGTTCACTGCAAGGGTGCAATCTCTTCTTTCTGAATTAAATAGCACAATGTAAATGGTGTATATTCCAGATTCTTTTCTGTTCCATAGACCAGAAGTACCTTAATTCCCTAGACATCTTCTAGTCAAGAGTTTCAAAGACTCATTTTCATCACACCTTGAAGACGACACAAATATTTACACATAATGAAGGTGTATCTACTACTCAGTGAATAATTAAAGAGGCTAGTAATGGTAAACGTCAAGACCACAGAGGCAACACAAGGTAAACCACTCACTGTCTCAGGAGATAACGTCATGCTGTTAATGTATCTTCCTCACTCTACTGCTATTGCCTGCCAATTTACCATTTACAAGATGATATTATAGCTAGCTTTGTCATTCTCTACCACTAAACTATGAACTCACCAAGAGTCATGACCAGTTATTGGTTTACATTATTTTACTTTTCTTTTCTTTTCTTTTTCTATACTTCTGTTTACCCTAGAATCAGTTAAATGTCATATATACAACATGTTGATACACTATGTTTTCTGCATGGATGTAGGAATCACAGATTGAGTAAATGAATCTGATTACTTATTTTGCATACAGTCATGACCATCTGGAAATGATGTGATATGTTGAGAACCCCATCATTAAAAACTCAAGCTACATTCTTAGGTAGTCATTATACCCAAAAGCTGCTTTTGCCTTATGTGTTAAGGTCTTCTTAGTTTGAAGAGTCAAACATGTAGATAGTGTGTTTAGAAAGTATGATAAAGACTGCACAGAAACATATTAGAAGTTTGAGGTAAGCATAGGTGCCTCTTGATTTCAGTACAGTTGGACACATTCCATTCATCACTAGCATGGTATAAGTATCACTTTCTTCTCCTTCTCTCTAACTTTCTGATAGCTGTGTTCTCCAAGTTGCTCTCCAAAGCACAGCATTTCACTTCTAACATAAGTTTTAGCTTTTATATGGAGTTAATACAGGTAACATTTTGATAAGAAAATTTAAAACTTCATTGACAGTTTTGAAGAGCAGAATTGACACTGAATAATTAAAATCACAATGTGTAATCATGAGACAATTTCCTAGAATGCAGATAAAAGTAACTGAAATGATAGCTATGGTGTAGAGACAGGGACTTCCAGATTACAAATTATATGTGCACAGAAGAGAGAAATTGGAACACATGGCAGAGAGGTAATAGTCAAGCATGTAGCTTGAGGTAACTGAAAAACTGAAAATGAAATAAAAGAAAAGCAAATTTGAAAACTTGTACTACATTTCAGCCTAACATAATAAAAAGCAGCTCAGCCATGACCCACTTTGGAAAATATATATGATTTAACAGGCCAAAGAAGAATTTGCATGAGAATTCAGGTAGATAAAAATTCTAAGAAGTTATGTAACGTGACCAGTCTGATCACAGCCTTGACTGCAGTCTTGGATACTGAAGACTATCGGGAAGGCCTATGCTATGTAAGTGGGAAGAAAATGAATGACCCACTGTAATTGTCAAGTATCTTTCTGAACTATAAGATTCGACACAAAAATCTCATGGAAAAGTAATAAAGCTGCACATTTCCCAACTTGAAGTATATCCAGAAATAAGACAATAGTGTATTTAATTCTCCTGGATTCATAACAGCCTTCTTTCTTATTTTTTCATACCAGTCATTTTCCATTTCATAGTAATAATATTTGTTTTTCAAAACCTTTGGAGTGAATGTCACTTGGCTTTGCCATGATTCTGACACTGGACCCTGCTTTTAGATGACCTTTAATGGCATCTAACTCCAATAGCTGCCCCTAGACTTTGTCTTGTTCAAGTCTCAGAAAGAAAATGTGATTGGTCACTGGCTAGTTGATAGCGGATAGTCCCTGTTCCAGTCAACTAAGCCAAGGTGAAAGAATTATGTGATCTCTTTAGGTTCCCCCTCCATAGAGCTGGGAAGCTGGATAGTTTAAAAAAGATACACTTAGTGCATAAATATTGTGTTGAGCTTAGTTTACATTCCATGGAACTGTAACAGAAATATTTGCATAATAATAACAGGCTTCAGAAAACATAACATCTCTAAAATCCCTTTTAAAATGTTGAATCCCTACTGTAGGTTGCTAAGTGAAGACTACACATAATTACACTAAAGTGGTAAAATTGTGAAATACAAAGAGTGTTTTGGATATTTTAAATCAGTTAAACATTGAGATAAGAAGTGAAAAATACGAATACAAATTACATTGGAAATACTCATGATAATTATAAGAAGAAATAAATGCAATGATAAATAATATTAGTAAAGTAATACACAAGGTTTCGAACCATGGGTTTAATAATAAAAATAAGAAGGGATTTTTGCTTACCCTTTCTTGTATTGGGAACACAATGATTGCTCTGAGGGGTTCATTCTCTTCAATATCTCTCCCCTCTCTCCCAGAACCTTTTTCTTGGGAAGGAAAGAGTACCTAGATTATTTCAGTGAAACTCAATCCTTAACCTTTATTTTTTTAAGTCTTTTAGTTAATACTAGCTCTTTTTCTTTTGGAGTTGAATTAATAGGTTGGATGCCTGGAGTATGGTAATATCTGAAGGTGGTGACACTACCTGGAAATTAAGTTAACATTTGAATTTAGAAATGAAATGCTACTGACTCTGGTGATGTAATTTAAGCACCTAGATTTAGCCATATATATATCAATAAATTCTAATTTTTAACATCAATTTGATTTACATTTCTTTCCCTTGCAGCCATATCAATTCTAAATATAAGAATGTTTCTCAAAATCTTAAGCAAATTCTTATGGATATAATCTTTTCCTCTTTTTCTCTCATTAGTTTTGCCTAAATAAGAAATTCTTGTTCTCATTATTTCTCTTGGTTTAATTCCTGTAAATCCCTTTAAATGAATTGTGAGATTCTTTCTTGATGGGTTTTTGTTTGATATGGTAATTTTTCCAAGGGTGTTGTTTTCAGAAATCTTACAGATCCAGTTGCTGGAATTTCTGTAATAGGGATCAGGTTGTGGTCTGTGATGTAATGGTGGTATTTTAATGGTAAAGGCTAACAGGAAACATGCTAGAGAACTGGACTTCCCCTAAGGAAATGTGTGAAGCTGCTTCCCTTTGTCAGCAGCCCTTTCCTGATGCAAACAAGAGGCACCCTCTCCGAATGCTCTGAGAGCAGTTTGCCCATCAAAGCCACTTTCTTCCAGGAGGGGCCCTTGGGTCAGCAAGTTGGGACACTCTCTTGGAGGACAGCTAACAGCAAATGGACAGGTAAAGCCGACTCCTACATTAATCTGATGGGATGCTCAGATGCATGTCACATTTGTTCCAGTCTGCCCAGGGGAAATAGCCTGTCAACAATACATAATGAAGACTCAATTTCTGCAGACACCTCAAAGCCTCAAAAATACATGGAATTCCCCCCGCAATCCACACCTGTAAACTTAGTTTGATGAATGGTTCTTTCACACAAGGAGGTGGGAGGGAAAAGAAGGGTCAGAAAGTTGCTTTGGAGACTTACTTTTTCTATTCGTATTTACAAAGTTGAATTAGGATTGGATTCTTTCTGAGTCAACTGAGAATTGAACATCAAAAAGAACATAGTACATATATCAGGCTGTAGAAACCAAGAAAGCAAAAGGTATAAATGACACAATTCATGAAGCAAGGTGATGGAGGGAAGAGCAACAGTATGTCATGGCAGAAAAGGATAAGGACTAGTATCCCCTATTCATATATAATCTCTCTGTTTAGATTGAAAAACAAAACTAAGCTATATGCTTCTTACAAAAAAGTACACCTAATAAAATGTGACAGGAAACAAAAATAATGGTACAGGTAGGCAAAAGCATGCAAGATGGGGGGGGAGCAGTGAGAGTAATGATTTCATATGAAGTAGAAATCAAGGCAGAAAGCATTAAATGAACAAACAAAAAGAGCTCATTTTTCTATTCTTAAAATGTATAATCCACAGTGAAAATATCACTGCTATAAGCCTTTATGAGTCAAATATAGCAGCGACATGCTATGGTTTAGTTTTAAAGCAGAAAGTGAAATAAAGTGAAGAATCTAGAGAAATAAATAAGAGTAGGAGACATAAGTATATAACTCTTACTCATGATGCATCAGGTTGGTTAAAATTGTACATAGCAAGATGTTTTTCAAACACAAGTAATATATGTATTTGTTTAACAGAAAAATACAGATGCACAATATTTGCTCTCATTAGTTTTATTACATTATTTAAATATGTAGAGATGCAAAACCAGTTATAAATTTCTTGTGTCCTGACAAACCTATGAAACAAAAGTACAAATTAAATTTAAACAAAGTTTTAGAAATCAGTAAAGTTCAGGGCACCTGGGTGGCATAGTTGGTTGGGCCTCTGACTCTTGGTTTTGGCTCAGGTCATGATCTCAGGGTCATGAGATCGAGTCCCACACTGGGCTCTGTGCTTAGTGCAGAGTCTGCTTAAGACTTTCTCTCCTTCTCCCCCTTTCTCTCCCTCTCCTTCGTCCCCTCCCAATGTGCCCCTTACTCAAATAAATAAGTAAATCTTTTTTTAAAAAATCAGTAAAATTCAAATTATAACTACATTTGGATTTAATAGTGGCAACATGTTGTATATTTTCAATTCCATTTCTTACCTATTCCTTTGATTTTGAGTATAATAGCCCATCATTTCTGACGTTTTTACGTTTTTTTCTTTTTATGAAGATATTGTTTTTATTTAAGTCTACTTGACACACGATGTTACACTAGTTTCAATGTGCAACATAATGATCAACTTCTCTATACATTATGCTATGCTCACCACGGAGGTAGCTACCATCAGTCACCATACAATGCTATTACAATCCCATTGACTGTATTGCCTGTATTGTGCCTTTTAGTCCCATGATTTATTCATTCTATAATTGGAAGCCTGTATCACCCACTCTCCTCACTTATTTTTCCCATTCCTCCAGACCCTTTCTTTTGGTAACCATTAGTTTGTCTCTGTATTTGTAGGTCTGATTCTACTTTTTGTTGCTTATTCATTTGTTTTGTTTTTTAGTTTCTATATATGAGTGAGATCATGGTATTTGTCTTTCTCATTCTGACTTACTTCACTTAACATGATACCCTCTAGGTCCATTCGTGTTGCCTCAAATGGCAAGATATTATCCTTTTGTATGGCTAATAGTCTAGTATAGTACAGTATATCACTTCTTCCTTATCCATTTGTCTATCAGTGGATACTTAGGTTGCTTCCATATCTTGGCTATTGTAAATAATGCTGCAATACACATAGGACACATAAATCTATTCAAATGAGTGTTTTCATTTGCTGTGGGTGAATACTCAGTGGTAGAATTACTGGATCATTTGGTATTTCTATTTTAATTTTTCGAGGAACCTCCATACTGCTTTCCACAGTGGCTGAACCAATTTGCATCACCACAAATAGTGCATGAGTGTTCCATTTTCTCCACATCTTCACCAACACTTGTTATCTTGTCTTATTGATTTTAGCCATTTTGACAGTTGCTTAAGGACCCAAATAAATATAATCAGAAACAGAAGAGGAGAAGTAACAACTAACACCACAACAATACAAAGGATTATAAGAGAATACCATGAAAAATGATATGCCAACAAATTGGACAATCTAGAAGAATAGATACATTCCTAGAAACATACAAATTTCTGAAACTGTATCAGGAAGAAATAGAAAATCTGAACAGACCAATTAGTCTGGTAACAAAAAAAAAAACAACTACCAAACAATAAAAGTCTAGGAACAGAAGAATGAATTCACAGGTGAATTCTACCAAATAGTTAAAGAAGAAGACAATACTTAATCTCAAACTATTCCAAAAAATAGAAGAGGAAAGAGAGCTTCCAAGTACATTCTACAAGGGCAGCATTACCCCAATAACAAAATCAGACAAAGACACCACAAACAAGAAACTACAGGCCAATATACTGATAAACATAGATGCAAAAATCCTCAACAAATATTAGCAAACTGTATTCAACAATACATTAAAAGGATCATTCACCATTGTCAAGTGGAACATTCTTCTGGGGATGCAAGGGTGGTTCGATGTTCACAAAGCAATCAACGTGATACATCATATCAACAAAACAAAGGATAAAAATCATATGATCATCTCAATAGAAAAAGTATTTCACAAAATTCAGCATCCATTCATTGTAAAAACTCTCAACAAAGTGGGTTCAGAAGGAACATTCTGCAACATAGTAAAGGCCATAAATGAAAAACCCAGAACTAAAATCATACTCCATGGTATGAAAACCTGAGAGCTTTTCCTCTAAGATTGGGAACCAGATAACAATGTCCACTCTCACCACTTTTAGTCATCATAGTACTGGAAGTCCCAGCTTTAGCAATGAGATAAGAAAAAGAAATGAACCATTTATATTGGTAAGGAAGAAGTTAAAGTTTCGCTATTTGCAGATGACATGATACTTCACATAGAAAACCCTAAACACTCCACCAAAAACTGTTAGAAGTAATAAATGAATTCAGTAAAGTTGGAGGATGCAAAATTGGTACACAAAAATTGGTAGCAGTTCCATATACCAATAATGAAGTGACAGAAAGAGAAATTAAGAAACAATCCCATTTACAATTGCACCAAAAATAATAACATACCTAGGAATAAACTTAGCCAATGAGGTTAAAAACCAAAATAGAACAAAGGAGGTTAAAGACCTGTACTCTGATAACTATAAAACATTGCTGAAAGAAATTGAAGATGACACAAACAAGTGGAAAGGTATTTCATGCTCATGGATTGGAAGAACCAATATTGTTAAAATGTCCATTACTGTCTAAAGCTATCCACAGATTCAGTGCAGTCTTTATTAAAATACCAACAACATTTTTCACAGAAGTAAAACAAATAATCCTAAAATTTGTATGGAATCACAAAAGACCCTGAATAGGCAAGGCGATCTTAAAAAAGAGCAATGCTGAAAGTATCACAGTCCCAGAATTCAAGATATACTACAAAACTGTAGGAATCAAAACAGTACAGTACCAACACAAAAATGGATGCACAGGTCAGTAGAACAGAATTAGAGAGCCAGAAATAAGCCACCCTTAATTGGTCAATTAATCTATGACAAAGGAGTAAATAACATACAAGGAGGAAAAGACAGTCTCTTTAATAAATGGTGCTAAGAAAACTGGACGGTACATATAAAAGTATGACTCATTGGACCACTTTCCTACACCATACACAAAAAGAAACTCATAATGGATTAATAAAAACTTAAATGGAGACCTGAAACCATAAAAATTTTAGAAAAGAACATAAGCAGTATTTTCTCAGACATCAATCATAGCAACAGTTTTCTAGATATGTCTCCTAAGGCAAGGGAAACAAGAGCAAAAATAAACTATTGGGACTACGTCAAAATAAAAAGCTTTATGCAGTGAAGGAAACCATATTCACAAAACAAAATGGCAACCTACCGAATGGGAAAAGATATTTGCAAATGATATATCTGACAAGGTGTTAATATCCAAAGTATACAAAAAATTTATACAGTTCAACACTAAAAAAAAAAAAAAAGAAAAGAAACAAAACAACATAATTGAAAAAAATGGGCAGACCACTTAAGAATAGACATTTTTTTTTTTTCCAAAGAAGACATTTCTGACATTATTTTTATCACTGGAGAGTAGGTAGAGCACTGTGTTTAAGTTACATGAATTGTGAAACCAGTGAGTTGTAAATCCAGGTTATATTGGAAGGTTACTACTTAACCTTCCTTGCCCCAGTTTTTTAAAGTTTTTACCTTTTAACAGTAGCTGGCACATAGTAAATACTAGGGATGCTCGTTTTTTTAAAGAACTTTATTTATTTTCTGATATTTTTGTGTTATCTTTACCCAAGTCTTATCTTTAGCCAAATATAGTTATCTTTAGCCAAATACAGTTTTTGTATATAAAATGAAACATTTTTCTTCAAGGCCTATACTTATTTATCGGTATACTTTCAGCTAAATAACTTACATATTTCTGAGTACGCTTGAACAATAAATCATAAGATTTCAAAGAAGTGCTTTCCTTACTGCAGAATTTGGAGCCTGGGGTGTGAATATTTTAATTTCCTTTTTTTTTTTTTAAGACTTATTTATTTATTTTAGAGAAAGAGTTGGTGGGGAGGGAAGGACAGAGGCAGAGGGAGAGAGAAACTGAAGCAGACTCCACACTCAGTGTGGAGCCCAACCCAGAGCTCAATGTCATCATCCTGAGATCAGACTTGAGCTAAAAGCAAGAGCTGGATTCTTAACTGACTGTGCCACCCAGGCACCCCTTAATTTCCTTTTTATTAAGGCTATGTATCAGAAATGTTTGAGAAACAGAAGTTTTATAGTGATGTTGGAGTACCTACAAGAAAAATTATTTTCGAATTAATTTCACTGTTTACTAGATTTGATCTTTTTTAAATTTTTTAAATTTAAATTTGACTAATTCACATATAATGTATTATTAGTTTCAGAGATAGAGGTCAGTGATTCATCAGTCTTATATAGTCCCAAGTGCTCATTACACCTCATGCCCTCCTTAATGTCCATCATCCAGTTACCACATCCCCCTCCAGCAACCCTTAGTTTGTTTCCTATGATTAAATCTTAATAAAAATACAAAATAATAAGGTTCATTTACTTACACAATATTCCTGCATTTACTGTCAATTTTATTTAGGTATCATAGTAGGACATATTGAAAAAAAAGAAAAAAGAGAGAAATGACCTAAAAATAAGATCTCAAACCTTAAATGACCAAAGAGATATCCTTTAGAAAACAGAGCAAATTTTAAAAAAAGGGGGGGGCGGGGGCCCTTTAATCCAATATGACAGGTGTCCTTATAAGAAGAGAAACAGAGACACAGAGGGAACAGGGCCTTATGACAGCAGGGACAGAGATTAGGATTATGTAGCTGCAAAGCAAAGAATGCCAAGGATTGCTTATAACCCTCAGGAGCTAGGAGAGAAAATGTGAAACGGATTTCTCTTTGAGCCCCAAGAAGGAACCAGTCCAGCCAATACTTTGAGTCTGGATTTCTGGCCTCTTGAACTATGGGAGAGTAAGTTTCTGTTATTTTAAATCACCCAATTTGCAGTAATTTGTAAGGCAGCCTTAGGAAGTTCGTACATCTGCCTTCTTTCTCGGGGTTTCATTTCCTGCTCTCTTTTGCAGGATCCATTTTGAGATGGATCCTTAGATTATTGATTTATAGGTTTCTTTTTTAAATATGCTTTTAAGGTTACACATTTCTTGGTAATCACAGAATTAGTTCTATACCACAGGTGTTGATATGTCTCATTTTCATAATTTTTCACTTTTATATTGCTAATTTCCTTTTGCCCAAATGATTATGTAGACATGTATTATGTAATTTCAAGATATGTGGATTATTTTCTGTTTATCTTGTCTTATTGAAATTTAGCTTAATTCCTTTGTGGTCAGTGGAGATATTCTAAATTATTTTCAATTCTTTGAAATTTGTTGAGACTTGCTTTATGACTCATCATGTGGTCAATATTAGTATTAGAACAGTTTGAAGGAATGTAATCTGTCAATTTAAAGCAAAATCATCTTAGGTAAAGTATGATTATTCATATCTTCTTCATTCATGCTGTTTCCTTTAGTTCCATAATTTCTTGAAACTATGTTATTAGATACATGCAGATAGGTAGATTGACCCTTTAATCAATATGAAATGTCTTTCTCTAACTACTAACTTGCTTTAAACCCTACTTTCTCTGATACTAGTATAGCGGTATGGCTTCCTTTTAGTTAGTATTTGAATGGTAGTGTACACATTTTCTGTTCCTTTATTTTCAATGTTTCTGTATAAATAAAGTATGTTAGTATATGTTATGGTTTAGTTGTGTTTTCTTTCCTTATTTCAAGTCCAATGTAAGAATCTCTGTTTTTCTTTTTTATGTTATCTATGAATGATGATTATTCCCTGTGTATTTCTTACTCAAAAATTAATTTAAAGCATAAAACCTTTTCAAAATTTATATATCTCAGGTTGCCTTTTAGGTATTGTTGGTAATTTTCTGGGTAATAAGTAACATTTGAAGGATTAGAATGAATTTTCTATTTACCATTGCCCTGAGAAGAGTAAACATATTTTCTGTCTTAGATAAACCTATAGGAGAACCGGAGACTTGTACTAAGGACATCAGTATACTCATCCACATTTGTAAGGTACAGGGTAAAGAGGGGTGTGTTCTAACTTGTTTGCTTTCTTCAAAAGTACTATTTTATTTTGCCTGTTTAACTCATTTGTACATTCTGCTCCCAGCAGGGTGGGGCTATGGACCATCCTTTTATTCTTCAACCCCTTTAACTTAACATGAGATACAAAAATATTCTTTGAATGATCTCACATTAGAAATTAAACAGGTAGTGGATATCATATTCAAAGAGTTCTACTGGAATCAGAGGGTATATTATGATTAAGAAAAGCAAGAATAGAGGATGTGTCAACATATATAGGTTCATCTTAGGGATCTCAAAAACTTCATTTGATGGAATATTGTATACTTGGCCATCTGTTCAATAACTTAATTTTGAAAAGATATTATAATACTTTGTTAAAACAAATTTACAAGTGTTATCCATTTCGTATTCCCTTCTAGATGGTGGTAGTGTTAATACTAATAAATATAATACTTTTATTAACAATCATCTACTACATATCTACATATGAATGAATTGGTCTAGGTAGGTTTGTTTTTTGTTTTTTGTTTTTGGTCTGGATAAGTTAAATGCACTGCTCATTTAATATTTACAACAGGCTTTGTGTAATCATCCCTATTTTATAGATATAGAGAAGGTTTATAGAGATTAAATAAATTGTCAAAGGCCCAGAATTGGGAAAGAGGGAAACCATAATTTGGAAGTATTTTTATTTTCTTTGCGTGTGTATGTGTGTCTGAATGTCAATTTTATTGTTTTGTGACTTTAAAGTGTCCATTTGTGTTTCATATAAAGATAAGAAAAAATAGGAAAAGTCTCCTAATTATTTTATTTCAATAAAGAAAATTCGAATATGTCAGGAAATATAAGTCTAGAAAAGAAAATACTAATCCATTAGGATTTGGTTTTAAATCATATGGGTGTGAATTGTCATATTAAACTATTAATTGTATATTGTTTAACTTTTTACTTGCAAACTTTTCACTCTTACCTTTTTTGATCAAGTAGAATTACTTGCTATTCAGTGACTGAGTAAACATTTAACAAATGCCAACTTTGTGTCAGTTACTCCTCATTGACATCAGGGATCAAGTTTCAGTCATCCTTATAACCACCCCACTGAAGAGCTTAAGGGTTTTAATACAGTAGAAACTCTAGGAACATGTGAAACACGCTGTGAAGTATCTTCTCATATTCGTTTTCACTAAGGAAACAGGTTCAGTAGAGAAAGAAAGGTCCATGAAAAGTTGTGAAAGCACCAGGAAAGGAAGTCAGGGTATGAAACTCCAACATCTCTATCTCTAGCCCATCTAGCTAGATTACTTACCAGGGATAAAGGAAAAAAATATGATGTCTCAACCCTGAAAGTTTGTGATCCAGGTCTGGAGGTAAGTCAATGACATGACACACTCCCAAAGTAGCAACAGTGGTTACTGATTCATTTGGAATAAATATTTAGCTACCGAAGAGTCACAACTGTTCATCACTGGTCTTAACCAACAGGATTGCTCAGTAAGTTCTTAAAAAGCATGTCAGAGAAAGGAGAAGGGGGGAAAGACAAGACAAAACAAAACATCCATACCAAACCAACCAAACACCGACAAACTATAAAGGAGATAAACAGAGAAAGCAATATTATAGAAATAGATTAATTACCAGAAAGGATGAAAAAAGAAAGCAAAACCAGACTACCTTTAGCAATAAACATTACAAAGCAGAATCCAAACAAATCACACCTACTTTGGTCCATGGGAAGCTGTCGAAATTATAATCTAAAGATTGACATCTAGGTGTAAATAAAGTGCTATGGGAGTTTTGGGGAATGGGATGAACCTGAATACTGAGTCAGAGAAGTTTCCTGAAGGGGTACCTAACAGATATGAATCTTTGAGTATTGGTAAGCTGTGGCCAGGTGGAGAAGTAAGGGGTACAGTTCCAGGAAGAGGAACATGAGCAAAGCCATGAAGTTGTGGGGTTGCATGGAAGCCAGGAGTATAATGTTGAAGATTATGTGAGGAAAAGGAGTAATACAAGGTATCAGTGACAAGGTTTCCTAGAATTTTCTTCACAATATTAAGGAGTAGTAGACCTCTCTTTCCATTCCTCTCTTGCACTCATACAAACCTTGGCTTGCTCTCTCCTCCCAAGAAGTTGTGTTGATTTTATATTCTAAATATATCTTCAATTTATTTTTCCTCTATATTCTCAGACCATTGCTTTTGGCTGAAGCATGTTAGTCTATATTAGATCATGCCACCATATAAACACATGTCTTCCTTGAGCCATATCCATCATATCTCATTAGGATCACTGGCCAGTTTCATCAAGCCCTCTAATGCTCCAGCTGTGTCTGTCTTGCTTACTTACCAGGGTATGCTTATTGACAATGTGAATGATGAATAAATATTGATTGGATGAAGCAAAAACTTACCCAAGCCATTGCAGTGTTCTCCTAACTGTCCCCTTGACTTCAGTTTCTCCTGTTTCTTCCATTCATCATTCTGCAATAGCAGTGCATAGAAGAAATAGTCTCACCTTATAAATAGGCTATTTTCATACAGAAATTTGAGTGTTAATTCATAAACATTTACTCAAAAATACTTCTGGGCAGATTCCCCTAAGATGTCCTGAAATGGATGCTAAATTTGTAGGTCCTATTCATAGACTTACGTTTCTTATTTATACATGTTTCCTTGTTAAGAAATAATTGAAATATGCCCCAAATTTTTGAGTTGAGTCCATACATAAATGTACTTTTCTTTTTATGTAGCTCATGGTGATTCGAATTAAAATGACATCCAGGTGTTGACTGCCCCCTTAAATATACTTAACTTTTGTTTTTTATTTATTTTTTATTTTTTTAAAGATTTTATTTATTTATTCGACAGAGAGAGAGAGATCACAAGTAGGCAGAGAAGCAGGCAGAGAGAGAGGGAAGCAGGCTCCCTGCTGAGCAGGGAGCCTGATGTGGGGCTCATCCCAGGACCCTGAGATCATAACCCAAGCGGAAGGCAGAGACTTTAACTCACTGAGCCACCCAGGCGCCCCTATACTTAACTTTTAAAGACTTCTAGCTATGAGAATTTTTTTCTCTTCTGTTTCAAGAGAAAAAATATACCCTCATTTCTTCTGTCTTTGAAAAAGACAGATGTCAACAAACAGATTCCCTGATGAAAACAAAAGGATTTATTTCTCCTCTAAAATACTTATCAAGGGTAATTCGTTGGAACAAATATGACTCAGGGGATTCTACACCAAGTACATTTTGGATTCTAATCCTGACCATGTCACTGAGTTAAATACGAGTCTTATTTCTCATGTGTCTTAATCTCCCTGGCTGTGAAATGAGAATAACAATTTCTCCCTCATACCTAGTGCTTTGAAAATCCAATGAAGCATCACAAAAAGATACTTACAACTGTACAAAATGCCATGGCAGAAAAACAGTCTGCAAAATGAATAAGGTGGAGGGGTCCCTGATAAGGATTTTATTGACGTAATGAAAAAAGTACCAAACATTAGTCATCGTGTGCTGCATGCGATGATTGTGCTTGGTGGAGGGGTTGAAAAGTAAATAAGCCGTCATCTCTGCACTTCCCTTACACGGAGCTCATTGCTCAGTTGAGAATGCAGATATATAGACAGATCATCCTTTCACTGTAGGAACATTTGTCGAGTGTTTGTTAGGTGCTATCCGCACTCTAGCCAGTAGGGATGCAGCAGTGAGGAAAACACAGGGAGCTTAAATTCTGATTGGACAGGCAGAAATCAAGATAAACAAGTAAATACATGCACACACACACACACGCACACACACAATTGTGTCAGTTATATCTAGGAGGACAAAAATAAAGCATGGAAAGAAGATATGTAATACTGAGGGTACAGAAATTTTTGTCAGGTAGTTGGGGAAAGCCTCATTTAAGTCCTTTTAAACAAATACCAGAAGGAAACGAGGGAGCTTGTGACATAGCTCTTCAAAGGAAAGGAAGTTTAAGGCAGAATGCACAAGTACAAAGGCCCTGAGGTGCAAAGGTGTGTTGTCTGAGAACAACAAGGAGGCTAGTATGTCTAGAGTCTGGGATTAAAATAGTGGTATATTAAAAGCTTATCACAAGAATATGATGGTGGAGATAAAGAAGATTTCAGTACAGACTTTGGTGAAGACATGGTGCTTTAGCTGAACATCTCTATTTTCTAAATGCCGTGGCCTCACTCTCCTCTAATGATAAAATATGCTTTTATTTTGCAATTTCAACAAGTTGCCAGGTACCCATCTCTTTCAGCTTGTATTTAGGTCATTTTTGGTGGTGCCAGAAACAAATTTTACATGTCCACTCATACTATTACATTAACTGTTCTCACATTGAAGCATGTGTCCCGTTCTTAACTTCCTTCCCACCTTTGTTCACTCTCCATCCTAGGCCATTTGGTGAATGCTCACGGCTGGACCTGATCCTGGAGAGCAAAAATGCCCCTGCTGAGACATCTACTGTAATAGCAAGCATCCTTTCTAGCTGAGGATGTTGGTCTATTCCCCAGTTGCCTATCTCTCTGGCACAGAGAATCCAAAACTATGCTTATAACAAGTGTCTTACACATATTCTCAGGAATGAATCAATCAAATTTAATCCTAACCTCCCTTCACTGTAGGAGTTCAGAACTAGGACCTGGAGGGGGTGATGTGTCACTGTTCCAAAGCTTCCTCTTCTTGGCCCATCTCTATTCAACCCACTTTCACCAGTTATAAAACAAAAATTCTCATGTATATTATAAATGTAATAGGATGGGGTCATGAGCAGGTGAAAGGAGAAGGGGTGGGCTTTTTATTTTACTAATGCTATCGGTCAACCCCAAAGACCTGCAAAACCGAGGTGTTTATGAGATGAAGAGACCACCTTTCAGACAGAGACAGTGTGTGTCATGGTATTTTGTTAGTAAGAGGTAGACATTTTTAAAGAAATGTTTGCCCTGTAACCAAAATGTAAGGGATGTAGAATGAATCACTAGAAAGAAAATCATAAAAGGGGTCTGGGATCATATTATGGAAACATTTCAGGGATTTGAATTCTTCCTATAGGAAATAAGCTGTTGCAAGCAAGAAAGAGAATTAAACATCTTTTTATTTTTTAGAAAAAATACTGCTTCTGCAGAATGTTAGGTGGAAGAGACAAAGGAGAAATTTAAGTCAAGAGAGCAGATGGGAGACTATTGCCAAGGTTTCAGTAAAAGTTTCATGTATTTAATTAATATTTATTTGTCACTCATTCTGTGTGAGGGACAGTGCTTGTCAGCAGGCATACTATGGTGAGTAAAACAGACCCTGTGTGAGTCCTTAGATTGCTGCCAGTGACCCCAAGAAGATAGGATGGTTGTGGCTCAAGGAGGAGAAAGGTGCTGTGAGGACATATGGCGGCAACACAAAGCAGAGTCTAAGAATAGCTTAATCAATAGCATTGACCTGGGAATTGAGAGGAAATACTTCAAAAGAAGTAATTCAAGAGATGTTTCGAATGTAGAATAAACAAAAGTTCTAGAGGAGAGAAATGGTGGAAATAACAGATTCTACTGTACCTCTCTTTATTCAATTAGAGAATGCTGCTAATTCATTTTTTTACATACTTCAAAGTACAAAGAGATAACTGCTAAAATTAGAAAGCTCTGTTTCAAGAGTTTAGATACAAAATGTGTTCAGACTTTTTTCCAACTAGGACTTTCCTCACTAAGACCAAGTTTTGCCCAGAAAGTTAAGACTTGGGATAATTTATGTAAGCAAAAAAGTATACTTTGAGCACTTCCTATTCTAAGAATGGACACACTTGGAACTAAATAAATATAAATCTGTGTTCTCATGGAGATTACTTTCTGGTGGGCAGAGATGGAGCATAACACTAAATTCATTTGTACATTTTTATGGCTATAAATATTATGGGAAAAGCAGACAAAGATAATGGAAAATCAGAGACACCAGGGATTACATTTTAAACAGAGTGACTGTTTCATTGAGTAGTTGGCATTATAGCAAAAGAGAAAGTAAAGGAGTGATTCACGTGGATGTCTGAGAGAGAGCTGTCCAGACTGTTGAAGAGTCCTTGGGGTCACACCCCCTGGGTTCAGAGAAGGGAGAGGAGGCCAGTAAGCCTGGAGCTGCATGCCTGAGGGAGGACTAGTAGGAGATAAAGTCTGGACAGTGATGGAGGGTGACTGATGGATCATGTAGGATCTTGCAAATCCAGAGCAGACTTTGGGTCCAACTTTGAAATTGGGAGTGCTTACGGAATTTTTAGAAGAGAAATCAGATAATGAAATTCAGCTTTAGTAGCATTGCTACAGCTGCTTTGTTGAGTGTATACTCCAGGGGCAAGAGTGGAAGCAAGCAGATTAATTTGGGAGAACCGTAATTATCCAAGGGCATCATTTTCTTAGACTTCCACAATCCTGGGATTCAGAAATCTTAGCATTATGGACTTTTCAAGTAAATTGCAATTCGTTAATGATATTAAACCTATTAAGCATACCATAAATGCTGTAAAGGATATGGAGAAACTGATACCTTTTAAGGGGCTAAGCATCCAGGAAAACAAATCAGATGACATAAGTCAACGAGAGATCACAAAGCTATACAAATGTAACAAATGGTATTTCCAAATTGTCTAGATATGTCTATATCCTCTTCAGATCCTAACATTCTATACAACGAGAGGAACTGTAATATAACTTGAAGTCAAGTGATCTGAATTTTTTCCAGTGTTTATTACTTAATCATTTAGAAATCATGTAAACCAAATTTTTCATTCTACAAACAATAAAAGACTTCTTTTTCACCTTGAAGATTTTATGATTCTAGAATATAGAATATAGAAATGCAAATTACAAAAACATCTTCATAACACCATGCCCAAACAAAATAGGCTTTTCTTTCTCTTGATAAAATCCAGCACTGTTGTGGTGTTAATGCAATCAGAGGCTCAGTTTTCTTTCTTGTTGCTTTGTCATGTGTGGCTCCATTCCCATATTCACTCCATGGTCCAAGATGGCTGCCAGAGCTCCAACCATTTCATCTGATTTCAAGAGAATGTGAAGTATGATGGGATAAGGAACCAGAGACAAAGGGTATGAATCAGTTCTTTTTTTTCTCATTAAAAAAAATAAAAATGTTCCCACAGGACACTTATTTTTCATCCTTTGGCCAGAGCTTAATCAGATGATAAGACCTAGCTATAAAAGTAGCAAGAAAATGGCTTAATTTTTCTGGCACTGTGTAACTAGCTAAAAAGCAAAAGTTCTTTGAATATGTAGAAAGAATGGATATTGAAGAATACAAGTAATTTTTACCAAAATAAATAATCCATGTTTTAACTGGGTCTTTGTTTTTGACCACAGCCGTTGATCACCTACAGACCTAATAGCTAATACGTAACTGAAAAAATGCCTTAATTATCTATTTGAAATCTATAGAGAAGCTTATTGAGTTGTGTAGGCAACTTGTGAACCATTTTGCTGGGTTGTTTGTAAAGGAAAAAGACCCCACATGGGAAGACCTAATGCAAGGAAGCTAAGTCCACACCAAAAAGCAGAAGGGAGCCTTTGACTGGTCGTGTTAATTGCTGAATTGCAAAGAATGTTTGGAAAAACAAGTTATATAGGACAGCAAAACTGTAACCAGTCCACTGAAAATAGTAGCAGGAATCTTCAAAGTTATCTATGTCTTTAATGTGTAGAGAAAACTCAGACCCATAACTTAGCCAGGATCCTACCACAGGGCTGGCTTACTTCTAATTAAACTGGATTTTTGTTTCTGTTACGATCTCTTTGTGTAAATGGCAAAATATGACAGAGGCAGGATTTTTTTTTTTAAAGATTTATTTATTTATTTTAGAAAGAAAGAGTAGGGAAGGGCAGAGGGAGAGGGAGAGAGAGAATTTCAAACAGACTCCCCACTGAGCATGGAGCCCAAAGCAGGGCTCAATCTCACAATTCTGAGAGCATGACCTGAACGGAAATCAAGAGCTGGCCACTTAACCAAGGGACCCAGGTGCCCCAAGGAAGGATTTTTAAATTCTTATTTTCATTATAAATACATTTATTTTAGGGAAAAAAAAAGAGATATTAGTCACCTTATTTCTAAAAGCTTTGATGAGGAATGGGAATATTTTGGAAAATCTAAAAGAAATTTAAGATATATTCTGTTCTATCTTTGCTCCCAGCAAACAAAAGCCTTGGTCATAGTAATTATATGGGATTTTGACGTGGGAGTCAAGGTGAGATATCTGACTGGCTTCTGAACTATTGCTTAGAAGGATTAGAATAGAAGCATTTAGAGCCATGAAAGGGAGCAGGTTAGAAAATCAATCAAGAAGAGAGAGTTAATGAAACCTAAATATTAAAAAAAGATTTGTAGCTGTACCACCATTCTTAAACTATTGCAGCTAAGAATTATCCTGAGGTATTGTATGAAATAGATTCCTGTGCACTTGTACCCATTTCTTCACCAGAGACTGGGAACCAGCATCCTTAATCAACACTCATGGTAAAGATTAATAAATGTGTTCCCTGAAAGATATCTAAGATTAAGTGATAACTGACACTTTGGCTCCTGAGTTTTATGTCACTTGGCTATACTGCCTTCCCCACACAGTGTTTGTTGACATTAGAATCATGATGGATCCACCCTAATGCTAATGTGGATATTGTTAGGGGTTATAAAAATTAATTAATTCATCAATTAATCATTTTGAACAATTACTAATGCTAGCCACTATGCAGACATAAAGGTGAATGTCAGGCTCCTTGGTGGGGAAAATGAGTAAATCAGTAATTAAAATTCACTCGATGCTCAGAGCTATGGGTAAGTCAGGGTGTGGTATGATATTGATGTAGAGAAAGCATGCCCACTTCAGCCTTGGGAGGTTTGAGAGCAATTTGGAGAGGATATCCCTGCGAAAGGACTCCTATGCCAATTCATAAAGGATGAGCATCAGCTACCTAGGCATATGCTCGAGAAACAATGGGGTAATGTGTCCAAATACACAGGAGAATGAGAAAACATGGGGATTTTTGTACCCAGAATAGAGGCAAGGATATAAGACCATGAAGACTCTGCTTTTCATGTTAAGGCATCCAGACTTTGCCTTTAAGCTATGGAGAGATTTTAGATGCATATTCAGATTGCAAAACGTTCACTCTGACAGCAGTTGGAAGTTCAGAATGAGAGTGAGTCCTAGGAGGTATAGGCTGGGACCTGTACCTGGAGAAGGTCAAGGATAATAGTTGAGCACTTTCAGCAGAAACTGAGTAAAGGATAATACAGACCCAAGGAGTGGTGGAGAGATGGTTAAAGGGGAATAGACTCAACAAGTTTCCCAAAATGTGCCAATGAAACAGTTCCTTGATGCAGCTAACTTAAAATGGTGAAGATTCTGTATTTTAATTCCGTAAAGTTTCCATTAAGACCTGAAATTAAGACATATGTTTAATTTGCTTATTATCATGTTCTCCAAATGTAATTATTCCAGAAAGTTTTTCCTTTCTCCTCTTCCTCTCCTCCCTCCCCTTTTAAAGTAACACTTATTAACACCGCACAAAACTTATATTCCATGGAATACAATTAGGTGAAAATCTAGCCTTGCAGGACGCATAGGAATTAAAATCCTTGGGACTTGATGACTCTCCAGTTATTGGGGAGAGTTTAGTGAACAATAGTGATGCTGTTTATAGAAACTTAGAATGCAAGAAGTAAGTTTGGATGTGATGGGGTGGAGGGAAGACTCCATGTTTAGCTTAGTAAATATAAGAGGCTTGAGCTACATCTAAGCGGGTACGCTTGCATCAATTATTATGTGGACATATGTACATATGTATTTATCAGAGGTACATTCTACGTGTAAGAATGAGC
>CM052896.1:110778207-110837800 GCA_028534135.1 Potos flavus | reverse complement strand
AAAGGACAAATTTTAAATAGGGGCTCTTTGGAAAGAAAAGTGGGCAGTTATGCGAAGCGCTTTCTATTTGGATAAAGTTCTGAAATATCTGTCCTTATTTTCCATTAATACGAAAGTTAGACTTATTATAAAACTAAAAGCACTAAGTTAAGTGCTATTTTATTGATTATTAAAGCATCATTAGCTACTTTATCAAATTTTATATGTCTAAGTATAATTGAATTTGTAAAATAGTAGCTTTTACTTTTAGCATTTTAATAAAAATGCCCATTTTTTGGATAAATGCATAGACCCAATTATAGAATGGTGAAATACCAGAAAGCACACTATATCCACAGACAGGGACATGGCTTCTTCTTCTTCTTCTTTTTTTTTTTTTTTTTTAATATTTTATTAGTTCATTTGAGAGAGGGAGAGAGAGGACAAGCAGGGGGAGAGGCAGAGGGAGAAGCGGACTCCCCGCTGAGCTGGGAGGCCAACATGGGGCTCAATCCTAGGACCTACAGATCATGACCTGAAATGAAGGCAGCTGCTTAACCATCTGAGCCACTCAGGTGCCCTAGGGACATGGCTTCTAATTACAGTCTTGTCACTTACATCTGCCATTGGGCCAAGCAATGAATTACCTGGGTCTGTTTTTCTTTACAAAATTGGAAATGTGGGCCAGAGCAGAGGTTGTCCAGGTTGACTCCTGCATGAGAGATTTCTGAAAAGATTTAGAAAAATGTAGATTTCCAGAAACATTTTTCACTGTTTCAGGTGGTCTCGAAAATCTGTTGGTTTTTTTTTTAATAATCACCTGTAGGTTTTAGTGAATAAATTTAAAGAATATTAAATTAGGAGAGTTGTCAGAATTCTACTTTCAAAATTCTGTAGTGAATATCACAAATATTAACATTTGGAAAAGGGAGGGATTAAACAAGAAATTCTTTTCTAAGAAACTTTCTATGAAATAAGTTGAACTTGCTTTAGAATTCATCCCCGTATTTTTGTTGTTAGCTAGAGAGGTTAAAACTTTCAACTGACTTGAAGGTGAACTGCTCGTCACCTGCTCTGAAGCACAATGCCACCAAAGGGGGACACAAACATTTTGCATCTAATACCTTTGATCCTGACAATCACTGTTGTAAAAATATAAATTATCATAGCTTGAATAAGAATATTTTCACAATATATGCTTAAAGATTGTAAATGTGAGGGGTGCCTGGGTGGCTGAGTGGGTTAAAGCCTCTGCCTTCGGCTCAGGTCATGATCTCAGGGTCATGATCTCAGGGTCGTGGGATCGAGCCCCGCGTCGGGCTCTCTGCTCAGCAGGGAGCCTGCTTCCCCCTCTCTCTCTGCCTGCCTCTCTGCCTACCTGTGATCTCTCTCCTCTCTGACAAATAAATAAATAAATAATCTTAAAAAAAATATATTGTAAATGTGCATACCATGTGAGCAGGTAATTCCACGTCATTGAATTAAACTCAGAAAACAATCAAGCTAGAGCATGATGAGTGGATATAATATTGGAAAGTTATTTTTCTAATGGGAATTAAGTGAAATATACAAAACATGACTTAAATCAGTGTTTCCCAAATAACCTGGAGAGTTTGCTAAAAACAGAAATTCTTAAGACCCGTTCCTGGAGGTTCTAATGCAGTACCTCTAGGATGGGGGCACGGCTATGTCTTTTTAACCAACCCTTATTTTTATGATATGGTCAATTTGGGGCTCAGTAAATTTAGTAAATGACATGAAGAAATAAAATGTCATATAACAATCAGAACAATGGTATATATATTTTCATGAAGAGTTATAAGGATATACTAAGCTAGATTTTAAAATACCTTAAATTACACAGGTATAGTGAGAACCTGTTTTGGTTAAAGAAGATACCTGTTGGAAAGATCCAGAAGAATTTAGTAATATTATCTCTGATGGGGATGAAGGAGATTTTGTCTTTCCTTCCTATTTAATTTTCTAAATTTATTTTTTCAACAATTAACATGATTGATAATATAGTTTTTTAATAAAAACAAAGAAAGGAACCCCCCAAAAAGGAAGGCTGGACTGGCATCATATATTCCTATACAGCTCGGAAGAGAGGCATTAACTTGAGTCTCATTAATTGCAGGGAAATGAGATGGAGAATAGAGGTTCTGGGAACCTCCCCAGTTTCCCCAGAGGCTGCTGCAGAGCCCCCCACTCTGATCCTTCCACTTAACACTTGTGTGCTCTGTAAGGTCAGCTCTGAATCTATCTGCAAATGCTTTTCCAGAAAGAAGGATTCGACCCCATCAAAATAACAAGGCCTGGCTCAATTTCCACTAAATTACTACTTTTAGTAAAGATTTTTAAGTGAATTTCATTCTTGTACAGCAGTTAAGTGTCTGAAAATATATTTACTTAGACCTTTGTCATTAAGCCTATTTCCATTTTTTGGACCTGAGTGGAGACAGAGAACAGCTGAACTTCAGTCCTACATAAAATGACCTTTATAACACAAATTCAACAGAATTGGTTTATAGTCAGTTTCATCTGAACATTTCTTCCCTCTAAAAAGAAGAAAAAGAAACTAATTTGCATTAAAAAAGGCTCTAATAGATTTTATTTTCTACAGTCCTCTCCCCTTTTTTAACATAAGGAATTATGCCCAAGAAAATAAAAAGATGAGTGAAACCCTTCTGAAATGCATCTGTTGTAAAACAAAATATTTTGGCAATTTGCTTTTACATGCACTTTTGTGAAATGCTGTGAAGATGAAAAGCATTTCTAAAAGCATAGTATTATTATTCTAATTATTATTACTCCTTTAAGCATTCATTAAAAAAATCACTATACATATTAGCCAGCTTAGTAGCAAGCATTTATTTCCTTCTTTTTTAACACAAAAAAGCAAGTGACTCAATATTGAAGCATGTCCTTTCTCTACATGGAAAATTAGGCAGTTGTGTAGAATTTTATATAATTTGTAGGAATAAATCAGGGCTTGAGAACTAAGATGAGTCCAGCTTCTGATGTAAATTTACAGTTTGTGACTCTTCAAAACATTTGAAGTATCTCAACCCACATTCCTCAGAAATTTAAAACTTTTTTGTTTCAAATGGATTGTTCAGGTAGAATGGGAGTGTAATATTCACTTGAAAAATTTATCCCTCTGATCATCTTTTTAATTATGCAGATCAGGAAATTAAAAAAAAGTTTATCCCATGACAAACTAATATGCAGAAGCATAGAAATCAAAGGTCAAGGGACACTAATTTCGGTGGAAATAAGTAGCAATGATATGAATCCATTTTTTTCTTTCTCTCTTGATCTTAAGAGGTGCATTTCTTTTATTCCAGTTTTCACTTGAGATCATTCCTAACTGACAATTTTCAAGGGGTCTAACAAGTAGAAAAATGAACACTGTCCATATCAACTACAATTAATGTGGCCAATCTGATCATTGGTCCTAAAATCACCAAATGAATACAATAACTATTATAGAGGTTAAGCATGGCCATAAGTCCAGGAGGGGTAGGCAAGTGAAATGCATACCAGGATTTTTCAATAGAATATTTCCTTGGCACCAGCTACAGGATAGCTTCCAAAGAACTGTGCTGGGCTTTTTAAAATTCATGATACTCTCACCTTCCAGGTAGGATTTAGATATAACCAATTCTTTTGCTCAGGGTCCATACCCAAAGAAAAGCCACTCCTAAAAGCCCTAGATATCAGGCAATTTAAGGATATTCCAGGGAGCTTGTCTATAAAATTTTGATACACTGGAACATTATTTCTCTCCATTGCATTATTTCTCTACATTATTTCTCTCCATGGAACATTCTCTCTACCAGTACTCTCATTTCATGGATCTCATGAGACACCTCTGCTACAATAAACCTCTGTGCGTATCTCACGTGACTGCAACCAGTTTCATGGCATCGGTACCTGGACTGGTGTTACTAGCAGTCAAGCAAAGAATCAAAGGGAGAAAAGGAGTTGTTTAGATAACACAGCCTCTGGTACATTCAAGGTAGGAAAGGATTGTGGTGAGTTGCCAGGAGAAACAAACCAGAGCCTGTGTGAATCATTACTAAACATGGTAGTTCTACATACTTCCTACTTGGTGTTCGTTCCCCACATGACTGTTGGTGCCAGCCATGTGCTTGCAGAGTACCAAGAACTGGAAGATTAAGGACTCTGTTTCTAGTCAAGACAGTGAGAGTACATGTATAGCTATACAGACACACACATGCATGCATGAACATTCTTAATAAAATATGACAAGTTTCATAATTCAGACATAGTCACACTGCTATGGGTTCATTAAAGCAGCAGTGACTGCTATTCTTCAGGAGTTTGGGGACTTAACATCTTAAATGGGTTTTAAATGCTGGATAAGAGTTTTTTGGGCTGATTTGCTTTTTAATTTTAATTTCGAACATTTTTTTTAAATGCACATTGTAAAGAGCATAGACAACTTGGTGAACTTAGAGAAAAGGTACCAACCCATATAAATACCACCATGATCAGAATATTAAACATTACCAGAAGCCCATGACATTCAAGAATTCTGTTGTAAAAATTATCCTTTTCACCCAAAAGATAACCCCTATTCTGACTTTAACTTTCATCAGGTAGAGAATAAAAGAGTCCAGGTAGAAAAATGTGTTGTTCCAATATCAGGAGGTAAAATAAAAATAACACATGGTATATAATGTTTGTGTGGGGGTGGGATAGTCCAGGGACTTGACAACAGTTTGGGAAAAGTCTGAATTCAGTACATAACATTTTTATTTTATTAAGAGGAATCACACAGTATGCCATATTTCGAGCATATTGCGTTTGAGATTCATCCAAGCTGTGTGTGTTAGTGGCTCATTCCTTTTCATTGTTTAGTGATATTTCACTTTATGGATGTGCCACAGTATTTTTACCTATTCACTTGCTGAAGACCATTTGAGTTATTTCCAATTTGGGGCAATTATGAGTAGAGCTAGTACAGACAATTTTGTACAGATTTGCATGTGAACATAAATTTTCATTTCTCTAAGATAAATACTCAAGAGTGAAATTGCCAGATAAAGTCAAACACCTCTGAGAAACTATCAAACTTTTGTACACAGTGGTTTTGTCAAATTTGCTTCATGTGTTTTGAACTTCGGTTGTTAGGTGCTTACATATTTACTGCTTATTGACTGTTGTATCTTTTCGTTAGTTGACCTTTTTATCATTATGCAATAATCTCTCTTCATCACTAGTAATATTCCTTGCTGTGAAGCCTATTGTGTTTGATATTAATATAGTGACTCAAGATTTTCATTAAGGTTTGCATGGTATATAGTTTTTTTATCCTTTTGTTTAATTCTACCATGTAATTACATCTGAAGTGAGTTTTCTTGCATACAATCTCTAATGGAGCCATTTTAATCCATTCTGCTCCAATTTCTGTTTTAATTGGTGTGTTTAGATTATTTGCATTTAATGTAATTTTTGATATTTTAGATTTAGGTTTGCCATTTTATTATTTGTCTTCTGTTTGTACTCTATGTTTTTCATTTTCCTGGCTTTTGAGGGATTATTTGAAATTTTTTGCATTTCATTTTAATTTTCTACTACATTTTTACTGCATCTCCTTGAATAACTATTTTTGTGGTTGCTGTAAGGATTATAACATTAGAAAATGTGCTTTTCACATTCTACTTAGAATCAATATTTTATAATTCCAAGCAGAATATAAAACCCTTACCACAGTATAGGTCCTTTTACCCTCTCCCCTTTATGGCATCGTCATCTTGTCTATTACATGAATGTACATTAAAAACTCTATGGGGAAGGTTTTACTTTTGCTTTCAACTGCTAAATATACTCTGTGAAACTCAGAAGCAGAAGAGGAGTCTATTAGATTTACCAGATACTTACCACTTCCGTTACTCTTCCTTCATTTCTGAAGTTTCAGGTTTCATTCTGGAATGCTACCATTCTTTTGAAGAACTTCCTTAAGCAGTTCTTTGAGAGCAAGTCTGTGGGCAATGAATTCTCTTAGTTTCCTTTATTTCACCTTTATTTCTGATGGATATTTTTCTGGAATATTGAATTCTAGGTTGGCAATTCTTTTATGTCAGCTTGTTTATAATCCTCCTGACTCATGGTTCCTGAGGAGAAATCCGCAGGCTTTCAAATCATTGTCCCCTTAGATAATGTCTTTTTTTCTTCTCTGGTTGTGCTCAAGGTTTTTCCCCTTTAAAAGAAAAAAAACAAAAAAACAAAAAACGATTTTATTTATTTGAGACAGAAAGAGAGAGAGAGAGAGAGATAGAGAGAGAGAGAGAGAGAGAGCTCATGGGGGGGGGGGTGGAGGAGGGACAGAGGAAGAGGGAGAAGCAGATTCCTCCCTGAGCAGGGAGCCCGATGCGGGGCTCAATCCCAAGACTCCAAGATCATGACCCAAGCCAAAGGCAGATGCTTAACTCACTGAGCCACCCAGGCGCCCTAAGGTTTTCTCCTATCTCTTTGTTTTCAGCAGTTTGATTATGATGTGATGAAAAGTTTTCTTTATAGTGCTGATTATCTGTTACACATATTTTACTTATTACTTACTTTTATTGTTTTACAGTTGTTTCTTGAACAGAAATTTTTTCTTTTTAGCCATATTTTAAATATCTGAGAAGTAGGGAACTAGATTTCTTTTCTCCTTTATTTCCAACAGCATGCAGTAAGTGCTTGGTAAATTATCTCCATTGGAAATAGATTAACAGAATGTATCTTGACGGACGGGATACACTAACCAAATGTAGTGCATCAGAATGCATCTTGGCCAAGAGAGGAGCAAGGATATGGCTTTAATTGAAGCCAGGGTGGGCTGGAGAAAATATCCAACATTAAGTCAGCCAACCAAGTACAGATGGCAGGGAGAGATAACAAAGCTTAAGTGTTAACTAAGCTGAAATAGATGTAGAACATTCCCTTTGGAATACAGCTTTTCTTTGGCTAGTAAAGGATAATTAGTCATTGCTGCAAAGATCAAAAGAACCCAAGACTTTGGCTGTAGATACTAAACAGACAACACACTGACCACTTATGTTTCAATTTGTAAAGCATATCAGGACAAAGCCACCTCTCCTTATTCTCAGACATTACAGTGTTACCATTAGTAGCAGGGTCATCTAGGAACAGGAAAGAGAAAAAAGGAATATGTGTGTGTACGTATAGAAACTAAAGCTCTGTGGTTCGGTTTTTAAAATCTCTGCTACTTTAAATGTCATAGAAGCACAGATATGTGTCAATTTCCCATGCTCACTAGTATTCTGAATTTACCCATCTTCGTATTTACTACATCTCACTGTTATATTTTTATGTGTTTATGTCATATGGTTAAGAACCACATTTCATTTTATCTTTTTAAGCTTAGCATATGGACCAGTGTCTGATGCTAATTAATTAATATATTTATTCAATAAGTATTTATTGAGCACAAAAGAATGTTCCAGGAATTATGATAAACATTGAGAATTTAATATTTAATAAAGTATGCAATGAGATTTGGTTGAGCTGAACTTTATTTCATAATATATCTATACAGAATGAAGAAACAAATAATGTGAAAGTATATGTTTACAAAAATATAAATCAAATTACTTATCAAATACTATGAAGTATCTTACACTGATTAGATACTGAAAAGTAAAATTATATAAAAATGGCATCCTCATCACTAATATTTTAGAAAAATAAGCAAATAAGTACTAGTGAACTAACCTAAACAATTGAAAAACAATTTTTACATATTTTCTGAGAAGCACCTATATTAAAGATAGAAAACATAGTGTTTAGAAGGACAGACACCAGAGTCTGACCACATGGGTTTGATTTCTGACTCAATTACATACTAATAGGGTGCCTTTGAATACTGCCATATCCAAAGAAAAACACATTGTTTTTCTCTCTACACTATTTCCATACTCTACTCTTAATATTTCTGGCTACTAAGTGTGTGGGGGATTTTTCTTATGTCAAGCAATTCTTCAGTTCTCTTCATATTCTAGCTGAGTATCCTACAATTTATTTCAGTTCTGATACCATGTACCTGGAATAGTATCAGATCCCCCAGGTTAAGGGCTCAGTCCCACGTGTCCCCTACCCCCAGACTCAGAAGCCAATGATAAGTAATGGATCCTCCAGTCACTCATGGCTTCCATCCAGCTTGGATACAAATTGGAGGTTCCCACACTGCTCTTCTTGGGTTCCATAATTTGCCAGAATGGCTCATAGAACTCAACATGGCTCACCAAACTCAGGAAAATGGTTTACTTGCTAGATTATTATTATAAAAGGGTACAACTCAGGAACCTCCAGATGGATAAAATGCATAGGGCAAGGTATAGGGAAAAAGGCATGGGAACTTCCATGCCTTCTCCAGACATGTCACTTTCTAGTACCTCCATGCGTTCCCCCACTCAGAAGCACTCAGAACCCTGTCCTTCAGGATTTTTATGGAGGCTTCATTACTTAGGCATAATTGATTACATCATTGGCCATTGATTAACTTAAACTCCAGACCCTCTGTCCTTCTGGAGGTTGTAGAGTGGGGCTAAAAGTTCCAACCACATAGCGCTCTTGGCAACCAGCACCCATCCTGAGGCTACCCAGGAACCCCAGCCACCACTCACCTCATTAGCATATAAAAAGACACCTCACTACAGAGATACGGAAAGTTTTAGGAGCTGAATGCCAGGAAATGGGGACAGACTAAATATTATCAAGAGCCAGGGTCAGAGATGAAATATATATGTATTTCTTTATTATGTCACACAAAAGCTCTATTGTGCCTTGACTTTTCCATCTGTAAAATGGGGATGGTGGTAATAGTACTTAGCTCATAAGCCTATAGTGTGTGGTGAAGGTTAAAATCGTTATTTATGCAGAGTATTTAAAATAATTCCTGGCATAAATTCTCTCTGAGAATTAGCTATTCGTAACCTTTAAATCTTCATTTCTGAGTAAGTGGAAGGAAGAGAGAAAAGATGGGGAAAAAATTACAAATCCTCTGTTTATGTTTAAAGTCTCAATCTCAATAGAAAGAATTCAGGCTCCATTGAAGTGAAACATAAATATGAGATTTTGAAAGGAATTTCCTGATTGAAGGAATAGGAATTGGCTTTGTGATTCAGAGTTTTCTCCACACCACGTGTGTATTGACTTAACTAATTCATATAGAAGCAAGGGAGCTTCCTAGAAAAGAATTTGAAGAGTGCAAATGATTGGGTTTTATGCATATTCAGACACTTCCCAGGACTGGAAGTTTAACTGATGAGGGGGAAATTTCAAGGTAGGACCCTCTGAAATGTGTACTCTTTTAAGAAAAGAATCCAGAAGAACAAGCTGGAATCAACCACAGATCTTGAGGATCAGAGTAAGACAATGCCTCTGAGTATTATGTGCTCACTGTTGCTTGAACCAAACTCAATTTAGCATAATGTATAAGATACATTATGAACATAATGTATAAGATGTATAAGATACATTATGAACATAACGTATAAGATCTAGAGAGAATAAGTAAGTTGTATGTACAAACTTAGAGTTCTAAACCTCAGTATCTAGAAACTTGCTATTGAAAAGCTTAAAGGGAAGGATATTGTTTCTCTACTTATTTAAAGGAATTAGGGGAGGAAGAGTGAGCAGTGGCCACCAATCCTCCTTCCATTAAGTGGAGCCAAGGAAAATCAGCTGGCGGCAAAATAACCCATAGCAACAGCCAGAGGGCGATATAAGCGTAAAGCTGAGAGTCTAGTAATGTAGGTGGCCGCTTTAGCAGAGCTGGTAGAACGGGGCTTCAAGGTAACAGATGGCAGCCACGAGGATGGTGGCCACGGCAGTGTGGAGTGATAATTTAAAGGTGGTTCTGGCAAAATGAATAAAGTGAAGGGAGCATGTGCTGGAGCAACCTAGTGACAAAATGGTGGCACTAAGGGAGTATATCAGCACAAAAGGGAGCTAAGGTAAATTTGTAACCATTTGCAGGAAAAGGTAATAGACTTGTTCATGAATATACTATGGTACTCCCGGGAGCATCTCCAGTTACCACAAAAAGGAAGGAATTTGGAGTTGTGGAGGGGGGAAGTGCGGAGGTTCTACCTCCACAACTATCAAAAGTTGGGTATGTTATTTTCATTATTTGTGCCCAGAGGCTGCAAAGCAAATGATGGGGGTATTTGAATTTTAGTTAGTAGATGACTAGAAGGATCAAGATAGGGAGTCAAAGGGATGACGCAGTGCACATTTATGGAATTTCCTTAGCATTTGGATATCCTTCTGATTTGGGGAGGCCTTCTAAGATCTCCTATGCCCCTCCCTGTAGACACTGATGGAGATGGTGGTGATAGACGGATATAAATACTCCTTCCCTGCACTCCTGGTGACTAAAGTGTCATGTCGTCCAAGTACAAATGTCCAGATGCAATGCCTGGGCCTCCAGTCTGGAGGCTTGGTTAGAGAGCTTTTGTCCTGCTGCGTGGGGGGTGGAGAACAGCAGCGATGCACGTCCCTGGCCACTGTGCTGGGGCACTCAGGGACAGTAGCAGGGGACAAACAGAGGAGGCCTGCCCCCAGGGCTTCAGTTCAGCTCACCATCTTTCGTCCCTTCGAGACTTTTTTCTCCAGTCTCTTTTGATTCAGGAGTTCTTCCCTATCCAAAAACTTCTTTTGACTTCAAGTCATCAAAGTTATTTTATTTTATTTACAACTAAAAATCCAAAGAACTAGGAATGGATAAACCTTATTTATTAGGTATCTGAGCAATTATAATAGGAACGAAGGCTTGCGTCTTATTTATTTGGGGTTCTTCCTCATTATCTTAAAGGAAAAGTCTACTCATATTTTTATTTGTTGGAAATAGCCTGCACATGAAGCAGACCACATAGTCTAGTGCAGGAGTTGGCCAATGTTTCCAGGAAGGGCCAGGTAGTAAATATTTAAGGCTTTATCAGTCACATGATCTAGGTTGTGACTCTTAGACTCTACCGTTGTAGTGTGAAAACAATCATAGACCAAAAGTAAATGCATAAACATGCTGTGCTCCAATAAAACAGTGTTTACAAAAACAGAGAGCTAGGCAAATTAGGCCTGAATTTGTCTGACCCCTGGTCTAGAAGGATGAACGTGAGCCCTGGAAGTGGAGAGACCTATAAGATCCTGGAAAGTCACTAACTCCTCTGAGACTCAATTTTCTCATTCATAATCAGGAAAGAGAGCACCTGATGGATTGCCAATGAGTATTAACTTTAAAGAGAACACACATTTTAAAAGCAGCTTGGCGTTTGGTTTATATACATGTTTCATGAAATGTAAGCATATCACATGTGAAAAGCTCAATAAGTGGTTATTATAATTATATTATTTTCTGAAAAGTCAGCATTAATATGCTCACAGTTGCTCAAGCATTCACATAACTCCCCAAAGAACAGTGTTCTTTGCTAGCAATGATCTCCAAATTATATACTTTGTCCCAACTTTAAGTGAGTAGGGCTATTTTATTTTTGTTGCCGCACCCATAAAAATCTTCACAGCCTGAAAACACTCCCAGAGATAGTGTTTTAAAATGTTGGCAGGACAATTTGCTGCAAGTTCTAGCTCTTCCAATACTGATTCTTTCTGATATACATTTGTAACTTTGAGGCATGAGGCAAATTGCTAACTATTAATTTATAACACAGTTGTGATAAAGGGGGATGTTTTAAAATATGTTCACAGAAAGGGCTGTGCAAAGAGATCCTAATTAAAAGACTACAACAGTTTTACCTCAGGAATTCAATAGATTTTTGATCGGCTATGCTGGTGCCTACTTTATGCAAATCGCAAAATCGAGAAAAATGCAGGCAATGGGCCTGTGCTACTGAATTGATTGTGAAATTTTTCCTGGCCTCTACTATCATTTGTAATATCAAATTGTCAATTATGTATTCCACCCACAGTCAACAATGTCTGCTAATTACACAGCACTGTGTCAAATTCACTCAAAATGATAAGATTATATTGGAGACTGGTATTTTTCATAACTGCATTAGCTGGTCATATACAGTTGACTAGTGAAGATACAGTTTGGTGCAGACATTGCTGCATTAACCCGGGAACTTCTTCCTTTATTCCCCCATTCCATGAAATTGCAACTTAATCTTAAAAGATCCATGTTGACCTTGACCGGGAGTCTTATAGAATATGGGATCCAAGGAGGGCTGAACCAGTGAACAGCTAATAACTTAGCCTCCGTGGTAATCTCTTGCTACTGTGCTGTGCATTGCTTTGATATGATTTCCAATCTTCTTGTTTCTGACAAAAATAAAATTGTCTTTAAGAGGGTGTCTTGATTAAACGTGAAGTCAACTGTGATGGAATGTGGTCATCTCATCTGTTGTCATCGATAAGCACTCAATAGCTCAGCTGCTGAGGGGCCCACTGGGGGCTTATCAATATAAACATAGGAAGGAACAACTGTGGTTAGGGGATAGTGAGGCTATAAATACTGAGAGTTTGTGAGGACTGTTAGAGATTGTTCAGTCTAGGCAAGACCACCCTTTGCTGATGTAAATAGGTCTCCAAAGACCTTGGGGCATTAGTTGCTGCCACAGTCAAGGAGACTATTACTGGCAGTGACGCACACCTTGCAGCAGCCCCCCTCCCCCAAATGAGAACATCTTGTCCATTACCACCTGGCACCATCATTCCTTAGCAATGTACTGTAGCTACAAGGATCTTCTCCTTCTGCCCTGGTAGCTGGATGTCAGCTCTTGCTTGACTAAGTAAGCCATCTCTCCTGAGCTCCAGCTTTTATAAAGGTACACCTCAACTAAATTTGGACACTATTCCTTTCCTTTCCCCTTACCTGGACCACTGGTGTGATTCATCTCTCATTGGTTTGGAGCATGCTCTTTCTCTATTGGCTTACCGAGAGACAGTATCCCCTATGCTCTAGGCTCGTGAAATTCCCACAGTGAACCTGTGTTAAATAAAGCTCTGGCAAAGACAAAATTCGTCTCTGAACACTAATTTGCCACAACCAAACATATGATGTAGTTGCTCAGTCCTCAAAGTTCCTGTGAATATCTCTGCCAGATTCTTCCTGGTAAGCAAACTCTCCGCTCAGCTGTTTCCATTCCTATCCTAAAATCTCAAATCCCAGTGCTCTCTTTTGTTTTGTTTTGTTTCATTCCGACCTTGGTGTCCTACATCTTTTCTTTTTTCTCTAAACCCAGGCTTCATTTTCCTCCTTGACATTTATGATAAAATTCTGATAGCCCTCTGGCACCCTCCCCCTTTTGGCCATAGCAGAAAAATTAACCTACTCAGAGCAGAGTCACTTGAAAGAATGCCCAGTATTTATTTAGTACATGAGACAGTTAATGTTATAGGTCAACGTGGAAGGTAGTTTTGGATGACAGTAACATTTAAAATTGGTGAACTCTGAGTAAGCAGATTGTCCTCTACAATGCATGTGGGTCTTTTTGAATACAACAAAAAGATGGGCCTCCCAGGTAAGAGGGAATTGCCTAGCAGACTGCCTTCAAACTTCCTCTGCAAATCAGCTCTGCCAGCCCACAATTTGGGGGGGATTTTGTCTGTGTATATGGGAGGGATGTTTAAAAGTATAATGGGCCATAAATAAATAAATAAATAAATAAATAAATTAAATAAATAAATAAATAAATAAATAAAAGTATAATGGGCCTTTGGGTTCCCACAGTCCAACAGGGGTGCGTATGGGGCTCACACAGTCTCCCAGGCCCCTGCCCACTGAAGAGGGAAGTGTTGCTGTTGGCCACACCTACCATGTGCTCCCAGTGTGGGTGGCAACACTGTGACAGGCCTGCTCAATACCCAGACCCACCTTCAGCTGACCTTACACGGTCAACGTCAGCACCATCCACCTCACAGATGCTGGCCGCCTTCGGGTGGCCCCATGGCAGAATTCAAACCCCAGTCACCCAAGGCCTGGGATTTGATGAAGGCTTGGGATACTTTTTTTGCTCTGAGAACTCCAAGAACAAGAGAAGGGGTATTGTGAGCCTGGGACCAGGAAAGGAGCCACGGGCTGCTGACAGATGCCATCAGTTGGAGGGCGAGGTAACCAGAAGGTACTGCCAAGCAGAACAGCTTCCCAGGCTCTGCAGACAAGTGTGGCTGGAGAGTCTGCTTATCAAGCCTGTTCCCAAAGGCCAGGAGATTTGCACTCACCAGCCTCCATAATCGCTTAAGCCGATTCTGTATAATAAATATCCTCTTACACATATTCACATCTTATTGGATCTCTTTCTCTGGAGAATCCGGACTAACCCATTAAGTTACATGTAGGTTCCCTTCCATGTGATCTATTCCACTTAATTTGTGTGACAAGTGTATACACTAAATAGTATTGTCATTCTTGTTTTCTTTAATGTGTGTGTAGGTTTTTGTGCTTTTTGTTTTTGTTCTGTTTGTTGTTGTTTGTAGACGGAGAAAATGAAATATGCATCGGGTGTCTGGGAAGAACAGCTTATAAGCTTTGGAGTTAGAATCTGAAGACAGTCACTCTTACTCCAAATATATCAATCCCATAAGGCAGATATTATTTTCCAAATTTTAAAAATCAAAAAGTTGAAGACGGGAGAGATAAAAGATAATGCGACGATCATCAAACAGTAACTAGAAAAACAATGCTCTCTGAGTTCAGATTTCAGATTAACTACTGGAATTGCTAATTGCAAATAAAAATGTTGAGTCTGAGCAAGTACAGCAACTTTTATATGCTATTAAGTAAAAAATGTTAGGTTCCTTGCTCAGATCATTGCATATATATATATATATATATATATATATATATATATATATATGTATATATGTATATATGTATATAATGCAATTCTGATAATAATGTAAAAATACAAATAAAATTATTTCTGTTACTTAGAGTTTTTTTTTTTTAATTTTACTTATTTATTTGACAGAGAGAAAGAGAGAGAGAGATCACAAGTAGGCAGAGAGGCAGGCAGAGAGAGGCGGGAAGCAGGCTCCCTGCTGAGCAGAGAGCCCAATGTGGGGGTTGGATCCCAGAAGCCTGAGATCTTGACCTGAGCCAAAGGCTTTAACATACTGAGCCACCCAGGCACTCTTCTGTTACTTAGAGGTTTTAACTAGACTTTATTCCTCTAGGCAAGTAAACTTCAGAATCATTAGCATCCCAATGGGAAATCAGCATTGTATCCATTTAGAATTTCTGTTGAGATGCATTGTAACCTAGGTTTACTTTAGGGAAGAAGTCAGTATCTATCAGCAGTATCTTCTGAATGTCTCAATTGTTACACTTCTGAGATTGAGGTGGAAGCCAATTATTCAGAAAACATTTTCCTTACAGCTTCCTACTATTCTTGGTGGAAACATTTTTTTTTTTTTTTTTAAGAAGAGAGCGAGAGAGAGAGACAAAGAGAGAGACATAACATACACATGAATGGGGAAGGGGCAGAGGAAGAGAGAGAAGCAGACTCTGAGCTGTGCACAGAGCCCAACGGGACTTGATCTCACGACTGCGTGTCTTGAACTGAAATCCAGTCTACACTTAACGAACTGAGCCACCCAGGCACCCTGGTAGAAACATTCGTCCACCTTTTGTGTTCATCTGGTTTGTGTTTGGAAACTTCATTATCTAACAGAGTGAGAGGTCTGCTCAAGGATAAAAGATTTCCAACAATCTTCAGAACTGGGTTCTTAAGCCGGTGTCTGGCGACAAGATGCTTGTGCCCTGTGTCTGTGCCCAGGGGCTGGATGATAAGATGTGTTGAGTAGATGCCATTAGTGAATTGTGTCCCCTCAAAAAGGATATGGAAGTCCTCCCACCCCTTACTACCTCAGAATGTGAGCTTGTTCTTTACAGTTTCCTTGCAGAGGCAATCAATTTAAAATGAGGATATTAGGGTGGGCTTCAAACCAGTAGAGTCTGTTTCCATAAGAAGAAGACAGGAGAATGCCGTGTGCACATGGAAGATTGGTAGGATGCATCTACAGGACAAGGACCCCCAAGACTGCCAGTGAACTCCCTAGGAAGAGGCAAGGCAGGATTGCCCTGCAGGTTTGGGAGGGAGCTGGGCCCTGCTAACACCTTGGTTTCAGACTTCCAGCCTCCAGAACAGCGAGACAATAAATGTATGCTGTTTTAAGTCACGTAGTTTGTGCTACTTTGTTAAAGGCAGCCCTAGGAAGCCAATATAGGGGGCAAATATTTATTTCCAGCGAAAGGGGATCATGCCATGAGTCAGATTCTTCCAGAGGGTACTTGATCCAAAAAGAATGAGGAAGCTCGGTTTTATGAGCAGCCTGGAGAACTGCCTACCCACATATTTCAATCATGACATTTTTATGTTAGCAAGTCTTTCTGAGGCTTCAGTCCAATTATCTCACTCTATCTGTAAGGGCTAAGTTGTTTGTGCCAATTACAAATAATTAATCTTATAATAAGTACTTTTTACAAGTTATAGAAAGCAGCAGGCCTCTGAAGAGGATTGCAAATATTTAACAATTAAGCCAGTTGTTTCATGTAGATTATACAGTTAACACATATTCATGTTAGAAAATTGGTAAACTATAAAAAAATAGAAAAATTAAAAACCATTGTCAATAGAGCTCTTAACCACTATTTACATATTTGCATCTTGAATTATTTTCTTTGGCATAGGGCTAGTTTCTTTTATTTAACAGAACCATCCTGCTGGGGTTGGTTCTCTGCAGAAAAATAGTCCTATGAGAAAAGCCTGGCTTTTTAGGGGATTCTAGGCTTGGGCAGGCCGGTCCTTTGGCCTAGGGAAGGATGAAGTGAATGGGGCCACCAGGCTTCTCAAAGGATTGTGAGGATAAGAGAATCAAAGGAATTTTAGAAGCTCTAAATGTGGAGAAGATAGAGAAAGAGAGAAAGAGAGAGGTACAATAAAACATTTATGGATTTTTTCCATGCCATGGATGGTGTGATATTTTAGGTACTTCTTCTTCTTCATTTTTTTTAAGAATTAATTAATTAATTAATTTATTTATTTATTTGAAAGAGAGAGTGAGTGAGAGTGCACAAACCAGGGGAGGGGCAGAGGGAGAGGGAGGAGTAGACTCCCCACCGAGCAGGGAGCTCAATGGGGGACTCATCCCAGGACCCTGAGATCATGACCTGAACACAATCCACTGAGCCACCCAGGCACCCTATTTTGGACCACTTCTTAAGGAAATTATAGTAAAAACCATTTTTCACACATGCTTGCCCCCATTTCTGCTCATTTACTGATATAATTGCCTAAAAGGGGATGGACAGAGTCAGAGATAGTAACATCTTCATGTGCTTGATACCTGTTTTAAAGCTGATTTCCAGGAAAAATGTTCCAAAATTACACAGCAGCCTGTGTAAAAATGCTGTTCCTACAGTGCTTTAATCAGCTTTAAGAATTATCTTTTCTTTGGGGTGCCTGGGTGGCTCAGTGGGTTAAAGCCTCTGCCTTCAGCTCAGGTCATGATCTCGGGTCCTGGGATCGAGCCCCACATTGGGCTCTCTGCTCATCAGGGAGCCTGCTTCCTGCTCTCTCTCTGCCTGCCTCTCTGCCTACTTGTGTTCTTTGTCTCTCTGTCAAATAAATAAATAAAATCTTAAAAAAATATATTATCTTTTCTTCAATGTGTTCCAATTTAAGAGGCAAAAAATAGAATTTCATTGCTTGAATTTGCATTCTTAATTATTTGTACCACAGAATTTTTTATTCTTGTGAGCCATTTTTATTTATTTTTATGAGGAGTGTTTGTTCATCTTCCTTTCCCATTTTGCTCTCTTGGTCTACAATGTTTTTTTCTTCCCGTGTTACATTTTTTGAAAGTACAGAAGCAAGCACTCCCATTCAATGATCGAACCCTATGGAAATGCATGTGGACAATATCACTCCCTTCGGTTCCCACTCCTTGAAGAAGAATTGACATGTGTGTGCATCTTTGCTGGCATCTCCTATGTGCACATCAACGTATGCAGGCTTCTAAATAGGTCTCTACTTTGTTGTTGCGATTTTGGCTGGCAAGTTTACTACATGCATTGCTCTGTACCTTGCTTTTTAAACTTGATGTTGCAGAGTGAAACATCTTAGGTTAATGACCTTAAACATGTCTTTCTTTTTAAAAGCTGTATGTTATTTCATGAAAGGAATGTACTAAAATGTCCAAATCACTTCTCTCCTCGTGGATAGTCAAAGTAGTTCCAGTTTATGCATTCATCTGTTTGTTGTCATGATATAAAATTCTGGAAGAAACCAAATTCACATGTTCACATGTACATATCAACATACATACACATACATGCATGTGTGGACATAGCCTTATGCACTGGTGCCTTTGGTTCTGTAGCAGGAATTCCCTCACATATCAATTCTAGATAAAGATGGAAACCCATCTCATCCAAAAGCCAAGTTAAGGTGGTCATAGAAATCCCCAGAGGGCATATCCATTCCTGCACACAAATGCTAAGATACTTTACACATTTGCAGAAATGTGGCCCTTTTTTATACTCACTAAAATTCACTGCTGATGCTCTACAAGAAAACTTTTAAAAGACTAAATTAGTCAGTTGAAAAGTGGTATGAACTTTGATTTCTTGCTCGGATGTTGGTATCTGACATAAAGAATCTCTTGTCTCTTGAGATAAGAAGTTCAAACCCACAGTGGCAGGAAGTAGGACAGAAGGAATTCAAGTTTCTTTTAGTTTGGAGAAGTCTAGAGTTTTGGCCTTCCTTAGCACTTTGATGCACTGCAAAGTGAAGTAAATAAACAGAGTCTATTGAAAGTTAATTCCATCTCCATTTATTTAGCATTTAAATTACAGTGGCAGGCAAGCTTCCCAATTAGAAAAATGCACTTCTGATCAGAGGATAAAGGAAGGGCAGTATTTTAAATGTTGATTTTAAATTGAGTCAATGTGGCTATAACCTGAGTAGTTTGAACCTGAACAACTTTAAACATTGGAAGTGGCCATTGAGAGAAAATATCGTGGGTGTCTCAGAGCAGGTCCAAATGGAAGGAAGGAGCCCAACTTCATGGCACAGCTGAATCATTCACCCTCGAGTGCCTCAGATCTGCCGATCTTACCTAGAAGTGTGCCTCAGCATTAGCTGGGCATCTCGTGCAAATACACGTGAGCCAAAATTCTGATTTGGTAAGTCTGTGGGGATACCCAGCATGCATATTTTCAAAAAGCTTCTCAGACTGTTGTTATGAGCAATTCTGAATTAAGAACCACAACCGAAAACATGTTTCAGAAGGAAGTTTTCTGGGTTATCTGAATCAAAATCATCCAAGAGATGTGTTAAAAATGGAAACTTTTAGATTTGTGTTCAATATGAAAAGAATGAAGCTTGAGAGTAGGCACTTTTTACAAGCCCCAGTTGTTCTGTACACCGAGGTTTCTGAAGCACCAGACTTCACAAGCCAAGAATAGCATTCAAGGAGTTTGTGTTCATTGTTCTTGACCAACTGCAAATGAATCGAGTTTTGGTCATGAAGGCACTACCAAGTGCAAACACTGGTTGTAAGATTTTACTACCTAATATATTCAGTCAAAGTGAAGAACAGATACATTTTCAAAGAAAATGCTGTTTGAACATTGCTGGGTGTGGGTACCAGTTTTTCCTAACCGGTGACTTTTTGGCGAGTGATCCAGCCGTGTTAATTTTAAGTCCTATCAGCATAGCCACTGGGCATCTTGGTTAAGATTCCTTCTGTTGCAAGTGCAACCGAAGCTAGGGTAAGTTAATTTAGGGATTAATTTGAACGGTTTCAGAGGAAGAATTTATCATAAGATATATTTCTCTTATAAAATCCAAAGGCATGTAGGAAAGGCAGAGTTGAAGAAAGAATTTGAAGGAAAATTAGAAAGTCCACCTGATCTCTGATTGCCCGCTCCTTTCTGCTCTCCGCTTTATTTTTCTCTATGCAGATTGGGCTCTTGTTCAAGCACATGGTCAAAGATGGCCATCCAACAGTCTCCAGATTCTGGCCCCTTGTATAGCTACCTCTAGTTTCCAGGGTCAAATACCTGGGAGAGAGAACCCTTTAGGAGCAGCATGAATAAAGATTCTACTCTTGGTCTAATCAAATGTATATGAAGACTAGATGAGAAATAAGGCTGCTGGGGCCACTCTTAGCCATTCCCAAAGCTTGGGGGTTGGGTTGCATTTCTGAACTAGAGATTTGGAAACAATAAGAAATATGTGGCTAAGACCCAAAACGGTGCGGTCAAACTGAATACAAGTTTACAAATATGTACACATATACACACAATTACTGCATAAATAACATAGATGTGGTCTTGTTCTTTCGAAAATGTCTGGTTCTAGGGATTTGCAAACCCTCTTTGCCATATGCCTAGAAGACTAGATAGTGATATTAAGCCTTTTGTTTATAGCTCATGTTGTGATTTTAATTGTGATTGCTTCCTTGACCTAAAAAAATAAAATTAAATTAAAAAATATATAATTGTCCAACAAGTACAATTAACATAATGCCCAGCCTGCAATATGGACTTAAAGTAATTTGTTGAATAACATGGTTAAAGAAGATCCCAAATTTTATTTGATACACTTTATGTCTGCATAAGTTTGTGTTTGTGTTTTTGTTTTTGTTTTACCACAAGATACTCTCTGTAGCTGCCAACACTGGCATTATCGTTACCTCTTCTTGACGTCTGACTGGTGGTAGGTTGAGTCATTCATTATGTGCTGTTTTTGGTTTCTCAATGAACCTTGGGAGCTTGCCTACCTTTCCTTCTCAGTGCAACAGTAGCTTATGAAAGTCTGCTTGGTGCATTCTGGTATGTTCTCACAGACTTCCTGCCCACTCCACATAATTTCCAGGACTCCTCTTTGTCTTTCTTCAGGATTTTTATTCTCATTAACCATCGACCCCCTAATCATACTTCCCAGCCCTCCTAGTCTTCTAGGATAGTTATTTTTAAACTTTATAAATGACCTGAAGAATATTATGAACATAAATTCAGAAGCTCTGGAGAGGTGCCTGGCAGTCTGCATTTCTAACAAGCTCCCAGGTAATGCACTTGCTGCCCCATGGACTACACTTTTGAGTAGCAAAGTTTTAAAGAGTCTCTTCCAAATTTAGCTATTTTCTTCAGATTAAAAAAATCTCATAGTCTATAAATTTTCTGTGGGAATAGGCCAACAAAGCAAAAGTGCTGGCAGTGTCAGTCCAAGTCACTGAATTCCTTTGCCCCTGTCCCTCTAACTCACCAGTGAATCCTACTGTTTCTTCTCTTAATGCCTTGTGTTGAATTTTTTTATACTACCCCGCCCCAAGCCATTTTTCTTAATTAGTGGGAAGAAATAGCTTCTTCAAAACGTATTACTGGGAAGTCTCTGCCCTCTGAAAAAGAACTTGATTTCTGGATTTTCCACATTCCTCCCTCTTAGATATTTGGGACTAAAGGGGTTTGAATGTGTGGTTGTGTGTAGAGCACAGACCGCCTCTGACTGGCAAAGGAGCATCCCAGTGATGACATTCTTCTCACTCCAACCACCTTGTGAACTTTACAGCTGCACAAACAGGTGACACGTGGCATTGAGCACAGAGGAAGGATTCTCAGCTGCAGTGCTGAGACACCCTGCATGTCAAAGGGAGGTGTTAGGTGCGCTCTGATTAATTTGTTAGCGCTAGAGGTAAAAGACACCGAACTTAGCAAATAGTTTATTTTTAAATCCATGACGCTGTTAATTCTCTGTTAATCCACTGTTAAATCAGTGGATTCTAGTTTAGGATTCTGACCGTATGGTGATGTCATGCTAATTCATACACTCATTTACTTCTAAAAGCACTTTTTTTTTTTTTTTGCATTTAGTAAAAGTGGAATCTTGTCCTGGATGCTGGGCTCATGCACATAGGATTATCATCACTCTATCTTTCTGTTGCAGAAGAGTGAATATAACTGGTGTTCCACCAGTGCCAAGCAGGTTTATTTTCTCCAATAAATTCCTAATTACTTAGGCTCTGTTTGGAAAATCTGTTAGCCCACAGCTGCTTATACGGACCAAAAAGGAAAGTAGCTTATTTGCCTCTACAAATATATCTTTCCTACTTTTGAGGATATTATCAGAGGGACAATTTCTTATCATATGAGCTTGCTATGTCTAGTCATAGCTCATCCCCACAGTACTGGCCTTCTCTACTCAGTAAGATCAACCGATGGCCTTGTGCTTTATGTCAGGCTCTGCTCCAATCTCGGCTCATCCCCAGGACAACTCTTTCCTTCTTTTTCACTCTATTAAACCACTTTGATCTCTCCAGTTACTGAATTTATAAAGTCCTTTTAACCAGTATTTCCCAGCAAATGCTCAATTGTTCTCCACTTGTCCTTTGTTTGCTAATCTTATTTTTCCAAATAGATTATAAGTACCCTGAGGATGTAATCAGGTAATGGATTTGTTCTCTAATGTGTTAGGCTCAGAATTAAATCATGCTAGAAAAATCCATAGCTTATCATTTATTGTATGAATATCAGATGACTGGAATCCCATATTTGAAAATAAATAAACAGAACACATAGCTTAGTTTTTAATTCAGAGATGGTGAGCTAATTAGAAATGAAATTAAAATATGTGTGGCACTTTACTCAGTGCCTTCTTCACAGCTTTATTCAGTGGAAGTTAATTCTTCTCTAGTTTGTTCGTTGCCTTTGGTAGAGAGTGAGATCTTTCAAATCTAGTTATTTTAAACATAAGGGGAGAAAAGAAAAGAAGAGAGAGGGAAATGAGCCGTAAGAGACTCTTAAAGACAGGGAACAAATTGAGGGTTGATGGAGGGAGGTGAGCAGGGAATGGGTTAAATGGGTGATGGGGATTAAGGAGGGCATTGTTATGATGATCACTGGGTATTGTATGTAAGTGATGAATCACTAAATTCTACTTCAGAAACCACTATTGCATTTTTTGTTAACTACCTAAAATTTAAGTTAAAGAAAAAAAAACTTCTGAAATCATTTTTCAAGGCAGAACGAGGAATTCAATGGTACAAAAATATAATTGTAACTTCTACACATTTTTTTTTCTTTCTCCCCATGATGGTTATAGCTAAAACAAAATAGTTTGTTGTTGTTGTTGTCGCTGTTGTTTTTTGACAGAAACTAAAGGTCCTTTATCCCTTTATTCCTCTTCAATGATTTTAAATAATGCGTAAAGACAAAACTAGAAAATGAACTTTCTCAATATATGGAAAAGTATGTATACTTTCAGTTATAGGACTCAGATTCTCAAATGACTCCTGAGAAATGGTTTCATGGTGTTAAAACCCCTGAAATCTCTTTTAAAGGAAACATGAGTGGGATAAGCCAAAAAGGGGGGAGAAGCACAGTTACTTTGAATGAAAAATGTCACACATGTGACTTCTAAGATTACTACACCAGATTTTTTTTTTCTTTTTTTTTTTGGTGTGTTGCATTTTGCCTTCCTTCTCCTCTCCTTCCTCCTCTGTCTATGCTGGTTTATCTTGGCTCCATCAGTGGAGGCATGGCAGTGGAGCTGTGATTAAATGTGACTGTTGGCACATGGTAAACGATAGCATTTCACCCAGTCTCTATAATGAAATTCCACACAGTTTACCAGAGCATGGTCAAAGTAACTTTTGATCATGTTCTTAGCACATACCAAACTATTGTCGAAACAAAGGAGATTTGAACAGGGTGTATCTTTTCACTTCAAATTTAAATTTATGTAAGGCATATCTTTGGAGTTAGACTTGAAGGAAACCAGGCTGTCCAGCGGACGTGCTGTTTTGGGACAATTAACAAATTGGAAATGATCAAGCAGTCAAAACATAAATTTTGAACAAAGCTCAAGTGTCTCAATTCAGAGTTTGTTTTCTAGACGACAGAATATTGCACTTAACTTGAAATTCGTGAGCCTGTATAAAGGTATTTCCACTCTTAAACTAATCCTGTTTAAGTTCACAAAAATCTTCTTAGTGGAGAGGGATGGCTAGCAGTACGAATGAACTCTCAGGGATATTTAGGCTGTTCTCCTTTACCAGAAGATCCTTTACTTCTAATATATCTACCAAAATACACAAATGTCTTGCTCTGTGATGAAGCACTTTGTAAGATGAATTTCTAGAGAGTGTTTGGTCCTATTATTTGCTTTCCTGTCTACAAATTCATGTGTGCACAGAAAGTTGAGCCTTGTAGAAATGAAAGCTTCATTTTATATTAATTTTATGACACAGACAACATAATAGATGATATGAATTTATGCATGTGAGCGTATGCACATGCATACATTAGTATTTAATTCAAGGTAAAAGATTCCAATATTTAAATGCTACTAAATGTTACTGCAATAACCGCTGCCCAAATGCTGGCTCGCCTCTTGCACAGTTCTCATATCTGGATTCCAATTTTTTGTATCTGGATGGGGTCAGTGTGATTTTCAAAAAAATTTAGAAAAGAAGAAATGTGGACAATGGAGAGTGGTACAAACAGGAAGTGGAAGCAAATTTCAAGTCAGGTTTAAGGTGAAGTCTTTTCCAACGTAACCCTGGGAAGAACTTAAAGCTGAGTGTCCCCTAGAACCAAATTTTCATATTTGTAAGGGAAAAAGGTGGAAGCAACTTAATCCTGGAAATCACAGTGAATTTTAAAATACTGGAGTCAATTCCAGAGTGAGCAAACCAAAAGGACTGAACATTTACTGGGAGGTAAGGGAGGAGAGTTGTGCTTATCAGGCCTTCCTAAGCCAGTCAAGTTATTCCCCATTCATTATCCTTTCGATTCTTTCATTGGTTTTATAAAGCAGGTATTATTTCTCTTTTACAGGTGAAAAGACTGGGAGTAATTGCAATTAAGTGAAAACTAAAAATTTATTGGTATACTTAGATATGACAGTCAAACAAAAAATAAAATTACAAATGACATGCAAATCTTCAGTCTTAATAGAATATTAAACACACACACACCACTACTGCATTCTATTTTAGAATCAGTCTGTTTCTTGAGTCACTGCTTACCAAGGTGAGTTGACTAGCCAGTAGCAACTGGTTATAATTCTCCTTTTGTTATAGTATTAAAGAGCCATGTTTGGGCCGTAAAGAATAAGATACATTACTTTAATATCTGATAACCGGAAAACAGTTTCTAAATAATTAACTCATAAGATATTAACCCAGCTCTTAAAGGTTTCTTATAAAGAATTTTGTTTACTGTATCACCTTAACCCATAGTGAAGGACTTAAAAAGGTAGAAAAGATGAATGTTCTCTTGGCATATGTCTTCTCTTTTATGTGCACACAAAACTGGAGAAATGGATGTGTAAGTCAAAATGATAAATGTAATAACTAACATATATAACGTGTCATATGCCTGGACTATTCTAAGCACTTTACATATATTTACTTAATACTTATAAAACCTCTTTGAGGTAGGTATTATCTTACCTTATTATACCCTAGTTTGGCAGATGAGAAATTAGGGCACAATGAGATTCAACATTTTGCCAAAGTTCATAGAACCGATAAGTAGCAGAGTTGTGGTTTAAAACCAAAGAATCTGACACCAGAATCTGTGTTTCTAACTGTTATGTTATGACATGTAGCTTCTCAATATATACAGTATTCTTTGCCCCACCAAATACTCCATGGCCATAGATTTTATTATATTAAGATAATATGTTTTATTTTATTATTCAGATGAAAAAGAGAATGACAGAATTCTCAACAGTTGGGAAATAGTATAATACTCTACCTTGAAATCATACTGTCTGAAAAGGGAGACTCTATTTCCTACCTTTCATTGAGTTATATTATGCTACCTCTCAAAAAGACCAAGCTATTCTTCAATCTTTCCTTTTATATCACTCAGTTATATTTAATAATTTATATGGCTCTAGCAAAGTAGTGATCAACTCATTTGTAGTCATTTCTTGAGTATCTCTTTTTTTTTTTAAAGATTTTATTTATTTATTTGACACAGAGAGAGAGATATCACAAGTAGGCAGAGAGGCAGGCAGAGAGAGAGAGAGAGAGGGGGAAGCAGGCTCCCTGCCGAGCAGAGAGCCCCATGCGGGGCTCGACCCCAGAACCCTGAGATCATGACCTGAGCCGAAGGCAGAGGCTTTAACCCACTCAGCCACCCAGGCACCCCTCTTGAGTATCTCTTATTTTGAAGTTGTAATTCTGTATATGGATATAAAAAGAGATGTTAGAACAGGAAAAACAATAGTTTATCAAAAAAAATTCAAATCTCTAAAAACATTGAGAATAATTAGATGTTTTTATTCTAAAAATTCAAGGTAATGTATTTGTCCAAGGCTGAAATCAAACAAACAAACAAAACCCAGAAAAAAAATAAGACCTTCTTAGAACCATAATAAACTATGTGGTAAATAAGTGGGGCAAATACTAGGAACTCTCTGAGCTATGGTGAGGGGATAGAAAATCAGTGAGTGTATGTCTCATGCCATGGTTCATTCAAAGCCTTAAAAAGAGATAATCAAAACTAAGTAAAACCTTTTATTGCTGATTGATAGAAGATAAGTCATGAGCTCAAGAAAGGTTGAGTAGGGGAGCCTGGGTGGCTCAGTCAGTAAGCATCTGCCTTCAGCTCAGGTCATGATCCCAAGGTCCTGGGATTGAACCCTGGATCGGGCTCCCTGCTCAGCAAGCGCCTGCTTCACCCTCTCCCACTCCGTCTGCTTGTGTTCCCTCTCTCGCTGTGTCTCTCTCTGTAAAAAAGAAAGGTTGAGTAGTGCAAGAATCATGACTATTATCAAACCAGCCAATCACAGCCATCCAACCATGTAATCTGAATTAGTAACTCATCATTTATATGTCAAAGTAATACTAAGTTTCATGTTACAGTTCTACTGTAGAAGTCTTTTTATTTTTAAAAAGTGAGATTTGTCATCATTATAATCACATAGTTTTATTCTATAACAAACACTCAATTGCTTTGGTTTATCAGGTAATTGTACCTCCATATCTCATTGGTTAATAGGAGCTTCTGTTAGCAACGTCCTATCTATTTAACCCTATTATGGAAGACATAAGTGAGACCCATTTGAATTAGATAGGACCCTCACTGAAACCAAGGGACATTTCATGGAACCACTAATCCTGGCAAACTTTGATGGCTTTATATCCTGTACATGCTAGAAGCCCAGTGAAATGCCTTTGAAATTGGCTGAATGGATCACATTCAGAACTAGAGTGAACAACCATCTCTGTTTGCCTCAGACTGAAAAGTTTCCCAGGACAGGGTACTTTCAGTGCTAAAACAGAGAAAATTTCAGGCAAAGAGGGATGAGTGGTCACACTATGAACACTATATGCAAGTTGGTCCACCAAACCTCTGTGTGGTCAAAGCACTGATGTTCTTATAATGGGTCCTTGGCATAAAGCTTAGATCCTTCAATAACTGAGAACCACAATTCCTTCCCAATCCCCTTAGTATTGTTCAAACATTAAGGTCTACCATTGGAATTAGGAAGGAAAGAAAGGGTTCTATGTGTTCATGAACTTGATTAGGTAGAAGTGGGGACAGAAGGAAGGGGGGGTCAAAAATGGTCAATGTTTGCCTGATAAACAACATCAACTGATGCATGATTTTACTACTGCTGGCTCCCTGTGAGCATGTTTTAGAATATGAGAACTGCCATCAAGATATAGGAATCAGGGGCACCTGGGTGGCTGAGTGGGTTAAAGCCTCTGCCTTCGGCTCAGGTCATGATCTCAGGGTCTTGGGATTGAGCCCCGCATCGGGCTCTCTGCTCAGCAGGGAGCCTGCTTCGCCTTCTCTCTCTGCCTGCCTCTCTGCCTACTTGTGATCTCTCTCTCTGTCAAATAAATAAATAAAAGCTTTAAAAAAAAATTAAAAAAAAAAGATATAGGAATCAGAGCCCATATTATCACAACCCTGTAACATTGTTAAAAGTTCATCTTTTAATAGAATTTTTAAAATGTCCAGTGACTGAGACCTGAGGCCAATTATCCAATGTGTCACATGATGTGAACCTGGTTCTTTGATCCCACTGGGACAGAAGCATGCCCAGGTAGGTACTCAGTCTCAGCTGAGTGACTGCATCAACTCTTGAGTGGTAATTCATTAGTGGCAAGAAACGTCAAATCAAGAATCTGCTTTCTTGAACTTTATAAATTTGTCTCCTTGAAGGGAAATTATTCTGTTACCATCATGGAGCTCAATAAATCCAGTCCCATGAAGTGCTAATATTTGTTGTCGATACCAGTGATGGTAGCATGATATGAGAAGCTAATATCCATATTATAAAAGTCGTCATGTTAGATTCCCCAGGCAAAGAACTAGACATCACTGCAAACAGGCAATAGGTCCATTCCCCAAAATGGCCATTGCTTATTGTGAGTGACCACAGAAATGCTCTGTGTTTCTAAAATGGTCTGTATTTTTTTCAAGGTCAATGCTTATGCCTCAAAGAAGGTGAGAATAAAGGTAAATATTCTCATAGTAAGTTAGGAAAAGCTGATTCTTATAAGGTTTCACAAAAATTACGGTTGAGTAGTGCAATTCCTCTCCCTTTAACAGCCTAAAACATGTATTCTGTGGGATGGTTGTAAAGTGGTAGTGCAAGCATTTTTGAGGTGGGGATTCCAAGGTTCTAGGAAATGCGGTTACATTCAAGGTTACTTGTTTCTGCAAAGTCACTAGAAGTCATGTTACTTGAATACACAAATGGTGTCATTTATTATATAATATATATTTACACTTTGGTCTTGTCTGTAACCAACTTATAGTAACCTCAATTCCAGAGCCAGATTTATTATTAATACACTTCTATGTAAAAGTACTGACTATAAAATTAAGTGGGCCATTACTAGGAGTATTTGACAGCCTTTTGCTAAATTCAAAAAGACCACATGGCAATATACTTCCTGCTAGACAGCTGCCCCCATAAAAAATCTGCTCTCACAAGAAGCATCCTTGTTGACCAGCTGAATGACCCACTTGTGTCTGGGCAGAAATCCATTCATTCTGGGGCTGATACATTGCTAGGAGGCAAGAGAAAAAATGCTCTTTCTACCCATATTTCACAAATAATAAACAAATAGGTATAAAAAATTGGACTTCATTAGTTTAAATTTGTTATTCTTAATCAATACAATGACACAATCAAAAAGAAAATTACTAATATTCCCTTGAATATTTCACGTGATAGATTCTATTTTTTTAGTTTATTTCTCCATGAAACCGATGTGGGAAGAGCTTTGCTTTTGCTGCTTTCTTTGTGAAAATGGCAGAGCTATAGGAATTCCCTTCTATTTCTGTAGATTAGCTCTCTTTCTTATAGAACCTAAGATTATTTGCTCTTCGGGTAAATTAACTTAAATAGAACTGATGACAAACAAATGGATAAAAAGAGGAAATGTCAGCCTCTTCTTTTTTTGTGAAAACAGGAAATGCACACTTCAGAAAAAGACAGACAAGGCTAAAAGAGTTGCTGTCAGAATCTTTCACTCTCTTGGCGCAACTGTGCAGCTTGCCCTTAAAAATCAAGTGAAGTGTTCCTAATGCAGAGAGTTATAGCAGTCCTGCTCAATAAAGTCTCTTAATAGTAGAGAAAAATGTAAAAAATAACTAAATTATCTTTTCAAGATATAATCCATCAGCCTATTGCCTTGTTTATTTTTTAAAGTTTTTTTTTTTATTATTTTAGAGAGAGAGAGCACATCGGGGTGCAGAGGGCAAGGAAGAGAGAGAATCTCATGCAGACTCTGCACAGAGCACAAAGCCCAACGAGGGGCTCCATCCCACAACCCTGAGATCATGACCTGAGCTTAAACCAAGAGTCAGACACTCAACTGACCGAGACATCCAGGTATCTCAACCTATTGCCTTTTAAGAATTTTATTAAAAAAAAAAAAAGAATTTTATTTTACACACCAGATCCTTTTCCTATGCTTACAATGTTACTTCAGTTTATAAGGCCTAGATGAGGAAAAACAAATACAATGATGCAGTTAAAAAAGAAGATAATACATGATGTTGAGGTAACTTCAAATAATGATTCTATCAGTTAGTAGGAATTGATACTTTGTGTATTATTTACCCCCTTTGCCTAGTCGTCATGCACATATAATTAGTTTTGCTACTAGTTAGGATTGATAATGACGTTTAATCAGAAAGTGTATCATTTTACCTAGCATAGTGCCTGGTTCAATAAATATTCCTTTTTGACAGCTCACGTTCAAATAAAATAGGAAATGTTTTTTCCTTCTCGACATATTGAATCTATCTGAATATACCAACTTCTCAAGTATATTTACACTGATTACCCAAGCAAGTAAATAGTTCTCTCTTTTATAAATGCCTATATACTTATATCCAGTTAGACTCAAAATATGTTTATCATAGACTGTCTTATATTGCAGTTTTGGAAGTCTCCTCCCCATGACGTGGCCTCTATGTTAGAGCACAAGAACAGTAGTTTATATTTTTGCATAAAAAACCCTTACTCAGTCTTTATCTCACGTAAGATTGTCTTTACTTGCAAAATGTTTGTTGAATGAATAACAGAACACCAATAATGGTTAGCTCTTAGTTCTGGCACAAGGTGTAGGGGGGAACAGATGTGGAGGTTTTCACATGTTGTTTAATACCCCCAAATAATGTAATAGCAGAGTCTTACGAAATACAAGCCATCTAAAAAAAATCTAAAAATCAATGTAACAAAACACTCATATACTTGAAAAATTGTAAGGGGGTCTTAGACCACTGTTTAAATCAAATGGGTAGCAATGAAAAGGTTAAATAAGAACCCAAATGGAATGCCAAAGGATAAGAGTTCAGAGAAAAAGATAAATGAATGCCGTTGTAGTGGGAGTAATGTTGTAAAATGGAGTCCTCCCTCCCTTCCTGGGGGAGAATATAAGCAAAAGCAATTATCAACATATTTTTGTCCAAGTGAGAAGGAGGCAAGATAAAGGGTTGCAGGAGAGACTCTCCAAATCTGAGTAAAGATGACTTCTTTTAATATTCATTTTGGCCATGTCTCAGGAGGTAACCCTTTCTCATTTGGGGCTCAGTTTTCTGTGTTTCTGAGCAAGTTTCCTAGCCAGTGCTCTTTGTCAGGCCCTAAAAATCACTGTAGTGAAGTAACCTCCTTCATCGCATGTGAGGTTTCTTGAGTTCTCCGTGGAAAACTCAACACACGTAAATAAGTAAATATAGCTTAGAGTGAGAATCACAAATGTTAGCTGTTTTCCTGAGAATGCATCCTAACTGGAGTGTGTCCTTTCAAAGGTGTCAGGAGCTCAGTTCTTGGGTAGTTCTCATCCCTCGAGCGTCTGCAGAGCATTGCTGCTTGTGATTACCAGCAAGAGTGGAACGTGAAGGAAATCAGGTTTTCTCCTTGTGGCTTTCTAATTTCTGCATTAGATTTGGAGATGAAGCCATGGAAACAAGGGGGCAAAGGGAACCAGGAACGCACAGAGCCCACAGAGTCCAACTAAGGAGCTCCTGCTTCCCTCTCTGCAGGACATTTATAGGTGGCCCTAAATACATTGATTAACATTCTATGTTTTTGTTGGGAGAATTTGCAAAACCATCAACAGAAACCAGAAAGTAACTACTATTCTTATGAATTTTTTTTTCATTCTACCTTTTCTTTCTCTCTCCCTCTCATCTTCCAAACTCCCTCTGACTTTCGGTATGCTTTGGTTTGAATCAGGTAACTTAAACATTTCTCCAGATTTTACAAAACACAACCTATTACTTCTTCATTTGGTGGCCTTTGTCAACTATTATAACAGCATTGAATTTAAGCCTCTACCTAAAATTGATCTTTAGATACCTTGTTCTTTTCTGTCTGTATCTAGACATACATTTTTCAGTATCAATGTTATTACTTAGAAAATGCCCCTGTGTATTAATCATACTACTCCTCACCAGACTCAGGTATCTAACCAAATATAAGTAACAAGTGTTTACCCAGGCAGCGAAGGTATCTGTCATTCTGTTTTCCATCTCTACACAGTGTGATGGGAGGACAGCTATATTTCCAATGTTAAAACTTCTGTAGTCCTCTCGGTAATGTTAGAATCCCTGAGTAAATATACTGACCTGTAGTTTTCTTCTTTCCACTCAGTAAGATATTTGGCAGTTATTAAATAGACCTTTTAAAAGGTTATTTTTAATCTTGATTCCTTTTTTAAAGTTTGTATGTGTTGTGGACTCAAAAATTTGAATTTAAATATGAATTCTATGAGTTAATAACTATAATTTGAAAAATACTTTCTCTAAAAATTTGAATTCCTAATATATAAATGTGAAAAAGGTCCATCTTCTCCCTTTTAAAATTGATATGGGTACATGATGGGGCACTTGGGTGGTTCAGTCATTTAAATATCCAACTCTTGATTTCGGCTCAGGTCATGATCTCAGGGTTTTGAGATTGAGCCCTGCATTGGACTCCACACTGGCCATAGAGCCTGCTTAAGATTCTTTTTCTCCCTCTTCCTCTGCCCTCCCCTCCTTCACTCCCCCTCTCTAAAAAAAAATAAAATAAAATAAAAAATAAAAAAAATTATATGGATATATAAAATTATGTATTTGTACTATTTTTGTAGGTGTTATAAAATTCCATAATTTTGAGTTATTTTATTACCTTTCAGTCACCAAAGATGGTTTTAAGTTACATCAATAGTAATTATATTAAAAAATTATATAAGGTAAATATAATCCCTTCTAAAGCTTTCTGTAGTAATTCATAACTTTGTAGATAGATAACCTACTTAACATACATTCAGATTTTTTTTTTTTATAGCACAGGATTTTGTCTAGATTTGTCATAGTTCTCCACATGGCCAGATATGTCTTTTACAATTATAAAAAGCATCGCTTCCTAAAATTCACTATTTTTACCTTCACAGACAATATAAGGCAATTGGTAGCGTTTACTTCTAATTATCCTTTCCTTAGTCTATGTTACTTTTGTCTAGTATTTTAGCTTTATCTTCTTTTTAACTAGAATTATTCATTGTCATTATTTTCACATTACTTTATTTTAATGCTTATTTTGATTTCTTTACATGTTTACCACTTCACGTGGTCATCACTGTCCTGTGTATCATACTCTTTCGTTCTGGATCACATTTCTTCTTTTTTAGAATCTCCTTTAGTGCTTGATTCATTGAGTATCTCTGAGTGATAAATGTTGATTTTTGTTTACTCAATATTGTCTTTATTTGTTTCATTTTTCATTAGTGTTTGAGGACTTCTGGTGACAATTTAATATATTTGGTGGTAGATCTAAGATTGGGGCAAAAGTGGGGTCAGGGTTGAAAAGCAGGGTGTAATTGTTACATTTTCTGACCTGTAAAGATAGAAGTAAGATGATTAAAATATAGCAGCCAAAGAGGAAAGGGAAAATACAAGAAGAAACTCATTGGTTGTTGTGTAGGTCATAGGTGGTGTTGGGGAGATTTTATTTAAAATGGTAAAACCAAATACTAGAAGTCTAAGGAAGGTAACAGAGACACAACACATTATAAAATGTATTATTAAAAATTTACCACTAGAAAAGCTATGCAAACTTTCTTAAATATAAAATATGTCCAAAAGAAAGCAAAAGGAATAGAGAACACTTTAATGCAGTAAATGCAGTAAATATAAAATGCATACTATAAGTTTAAAAAAAGAGATTTCAGATAAAATAAAGTTGCATGTAAATATATTTGTAAGCCTACATGAAATCAGTAATATTCTAGGGAAAAGGCCTATGAAGGAGACAGATACAGCGATCACAGAACCCTACCTCCATAAAAATACACCAAGTCTAGGTGGGTTCACAGAGGAATTTTAATGAACTTTTTAAGGCTATATAGCCCAGTATAATTTAAGATAGCTCCAGAGTATAGGGAAAGAAAGAAAATTCCCCATTATTCAAATAAAGTAAGTATAACTTTGAAACCTAAACCTGCTACAAAAAAAAAAAAGCACATTAAAAAGAAAACCAGAGCCCAAGCTTACTTATAAATATTAATGTGACATAGTAAATAATTTCTTAGAAAACAAAATCTAACAGCGCATTAAAATCTATAATAACAGAGAGTTTTTTTCTAACATTCCAAAAATATTTCATTAGGAAATTCATAATCTACCACATCAACTGATATGCCAAGGCAAAAATGATTCTCTTCATAGACATTAAACATACTTTCTTAAGATGATTTTTGTATTCCACACACGTGTGTGTGTGCACATATGGTGTCACAAAAAGTGTGTGTGTGTGTGTACATACACATGTATAAATCAGCGACTAGTTAGATAGTTAAAAATAGTTGACTGTTGCAGTAGGGGTGAGATAGGAGTGTCTTCCCTTAACATATTTTTTAAATCATTTTGACTTTTGAACTGTGAAAATATTTTACATAATCACAAAATAAAACTAAGTCATAAAATCTGAAAAAGGCCCTTGAAATTGAATGCATGCACAAACAACAATAGCTGTGTGAGCCTATTTGAGATTAAGATGCCCCTCAACTCCTACTTACTTTCAATGCACATTTATTGCTGAGATTCCCTGTTTATTTTTTGTACTGAAGCTAACTCCTTTTTCTTTCAAAATCGGCTATATATTTAACATTTTAAAAACATTGCATCTAAAAAATTATTTCGGCTAATAGGGCATCTGGCTGGCTCAGTTGTTAGAGCATGCAACTCTTGATCTCAAGGTCATGAGTTCAAGCCCCATGTTGGGTATAGAGCTTACTTAAAAATATTTCATCTATGTTCTATGTGTTTTAAAAAAAGGGGGGGGGTCTTTACTAAATCATTCTACCAATCGCCTGAATTCAAAACTTTTCACACTGTATTCTTAATTAAATTTCTCCCAGTAAAAATGTTAAAAAACCCAAGTAGATGTGTGTTCTTTGGCCAATATACAATTATATTTTAATTTATATTCCTGAAATAGGTATCAAGTCAGCTTCTCAAATGCACGTTCTTCAAGCTGTTTGGTGGGAAACTGCTCTATCTACATTTCCCCCAACATTACTAGCAACTAGCGTATAGCTAATCCTGTGGAAAGTGTTTGGTTAAAAATTATAAAATTAATAAATATTAGTCATAGTCTGATGTATTTCTATTACTAAGAACAAGACAAAATGTAACTGTCCTGTGTAGCAACGGTGATCAATCACCTGCACCTTTACTCCTTGTGGCTTGATATAAGTTATGACTTTCAATTACTTTGAATAGTCCAGCCCAATGCTAACGTCCGTAAAAAGACTGGTGTATAAGATTACCTTTTTCTCAGCAACCAATAGGCACAACATATTATAGCCATAGCTCATGGCTCAGTACTAGGCTATCTTGGAGTTTTGTGTACCCATATTGCTGCGGAGATTGAAAGGACTATGTGATAGATCATCCATATAAGGTCTGTTTGGCTAAAATCATCAATATGTTGATTTATTGGTTCTACCTAATTATATTTCCTAAAGGATTATGCTATATTTCTTGGCGCTTGTTTTAGAGTTTACTGAGATTATAGAGACTGGACAGCAGAATGAAACTCATCTTCCTGGACTACATGTTTCTAAACTTATAAAACCAGGTATTCAACATTAACCACACCAGTCAACATAAACAATATAAACAACGCAAACAACATTCAGGACATAATTCAACATGCACAACACTAAACATAACAGCTGATGCTGATTGAACACCTCCTATGGGCAGGTGCTATTTTTAAAGATATTACATAAGGAGATTCATTGGATTCCCCCAATCACAGGATCTGGGTACCATTGTTTTGCATAATTCTGTACTTTCTCAAATTTCATGATTCTCAAGTGACCATGTAATTTGGAAACTGAATCGATTACTGGTTTGAACATTTTTTTTTTTTTTTTTTTTTTTTTAGTGAGAGAGAGAGGTAAGGAGAAGTTACTCATTCTTCCACATTATCAATTGGTGTGACTTTTCACGCCACTTAGGTTCTATTCACAAGGGCACATTCTACACCTTGATGGAGGCGGGGGATGGCATGAGAGAGAGTTGGACCTGGAAGTCAATGTTTGCTGTCATTCCTGTGATCAAACCAGATAAGCAAGCCTCACTCTTCCTGAGACAAACTGCATGTTTCAACCTGCTTGCTGTGTCCTGGACTCGTTATTGGAAAAATCACTTTGGAATTGCTGTAGCAGTCCTCAGAAGAGCTCCTCACAAAGCATCACAGATGATTTATGCCTTCAACATTTATAACAAAAATTCCATTCTTCACTGAAAGACCTTAAGACTGACATCTTTGAGCAATTTTGAACTCAATCCTGCAGACATGAGAGGCTGATTTAGCATCCAGAAGGTGGGTTCTCCTGAACGCCGTTGAGGGCCATCCTTGATGAACAGTGTCAGTGGTTGCCACATGGACATGATCACAGGCTGGTGAGGCATTTTTCACAGATCCCTCTGCCTTCTCTGCTAGGTGCATCTGAGGCCTCATTTTCAGTTTTTTCATTTCTGTGCCTTTTTGGGGTGGACACTGGCAGCTATGCCAGAATGTACGGGGTTTAATGATATTCAGAATTGTTTCAGGGCCAAAAGCCAGAGTGAATAATCCTTGACCTGGATACACTGATGATCCTGGACTCCTGAATGGAAAAGGGAGGATATTGATTTTTAGCATACTCTTTCTGTTTTACACCCAAATCTTATGCATTGTCAGTTTGAAAAATAACAGTATTTATTTTTGAATGGCTAAATATTTGTTGATATTTATACCTCCTCAAATACACTGATATATACTGACATCTGTCTGGAAGACACTGAAACTTTTAGGTATTTTTTACGTACTTTGGAGACAAATGTGAATGTATAGCCTGAGGCTAACAGTTTGGAACAGGAGAACAATGATATTTGAAGATTGATCTAATTACTAATAAAAAAGGATATTCAGAGACAGATTATTATTACTTGATAAACAATATGTGAATATTAAAATTAATTGGTGGTTTGTTTGTTTTTTTTAATTTTCGGAAGAGTATTATAACTACTTGAGATTGCCAGGCTATATTCCGGCACTTTTTAAAAAATATATCTAAATGTATAGATACAGAACGTATATTATCAGCAACATTTTTTGCTGAAATTTCCTGAAGACATTTAACATAATATTTTTAAAATAAAAATATTGCTACTTAGTTTCACAATTTCAGTACAATTTTCTTAAAAGATTTTATTTATTTATTTGACAGAGAGAGAGAGAAAGCACAAGCGGAGGGAGCAGCAAGCAGAGGGAGAGGGAGAAGCAGACTCTCGTTGAGCAGGGAGCCCGACGTGGGGCTGGATCCCAGGACCCTGAGATCATGACCTGAGCCGAAGGCAGAGGTTTAACCGACTGAACCACCCAGGTGCCCTCAGTACATTTTTTTTCTTTTTTTTTTAAGATTTTATTTATTTGACAGAGAGAGATCACAAGTAGGCAGAGAGGCAGGCAGAGAGAGAGGGGGAAGCAGGCTCCCTGCTGAGCAGAGAGCCCAATGCGGGACTCGATCCCAGGACCTTGAGATCATGACCTGGGCTGAAGGCAGAGGCTTTAACCCACTGAGCCACCCAGGCGCCCCCCTCAGTACAATTTTAATAGAAGTTTTGTTAGCTTAGAACACAAGAATACATGTGATACAATTATACAGAAAAATTATTAATCAAATCATATTGTCAGCAATGAACCTAGAAAGGCAGCACCACTTTGAGGAGCTCAAATAAAGTGTTAAGTGAAGTTTTGCAATTTTTTTTTTAATATTAATGCAAAAATCAAACCACTTCTTTATGCTTTTCGTGATGGGGTACAAGCCTTGTCTTTGCACAAAATGAACTTAATTGCTAGTTATGTTACATGGTGAAAAATTGCTACATAAATACATACACATACAGATACATGTGTAGATGTATACATACATTTTATACTAATTCCATAAATGTAAGTATGTTTAGAAAAAAACATCTGGAGAAAATCACTAACTATTGACAATTGCTCATGGGTGGTGGCACTTTTTGAAATCTGTTTCACAGATTTTCGTATTATTCTTGAGTTCTGTAATGATTATATGTCACACTGAGAATAGCTTTGCTGTTAGATTTTAAGGGGAGGTTGAATGGAAGGCAAGCTTCATTTTCATTAGTGGCATATAAAAAGAGAAGATTTTTGATCAACTTGAATATGTAAACATTTAAGAATAATGAAATAATCACATGTCCCCTTACAATGTTTGCTCTATGCTTGGGTAACATATATAAAATTGCCTATTATTTTATGTAATTTGGATTTTTTTTCTACTGTTTCAGATCACAGAACAAATTTTTTAGCTTCTTAATGTGAGTTCTGGCCTCCAGTGTCTTCATCAATGCTAGGATTGCTTTATGACTTCATTTTTCCCGTCGCTCGAAGCACACTCTATTCTATTTTTTTGAGCTCTAGCACTTCTAAAACTGTGTATGACGTTGCTGCTGAGCGTGTTTGCTGAGCGTACAAATCCTCCTTTGCAGGACACTCTGACGTGTCTCCCCATTGACCCTGCACTTGTATATTTGTAACCTGCACCGTGTAAGCCCTTATTGTATTTCTTTGTACAGCTTGTAAAAGAAACATGATGAATTGACATCTCATACGGAAATAACCCCCACAAGAACTGCTGCTAGATATGAAAGCAGCTCCAAATCTTCTGCCTCAAAAAGTATGTAGGTATGTGTGTGCGTGTACATGCATATGGATGAATTGTTCAGATGAACCATGTAAACCTACCACACTCATTTTCTGGCATTTTTTCTCCAAAGGACCTGTCGTTGTCTAAAAGACAGCAATTAAGAAAGAATTGTGCTCTAAAACCACGGTATAAGATGACTCCCTTATATTTTAAAGGTACTTTTAGGAAAAAAGAGACGCTTTATCTTCTAGTTCAGCATAGTGCAATACAAATATTATTTTTAATCTGTGACGTGCATCTGTTGTATCAATTGAGAATATTCAAACTTGCTCTTGACGTCAAAGGGAACAGATGGGTCTGATGAAACTCAGAAGAGGGGTTAGCTGTTGAATAGTACATATGTGTGAACATAGAAAGAGATGAAAGGACAAAACGAGTCCTGGTATACATGCAACACTAGAGGCTTAATCCACGTGAAACTCTAAATGTAAGAGACATTGAATGTTCATCAGGCATTAAATATACATGAGGTATGTAAGCACTGAATATTTATGACACACTAAATATACATAAGGCACATGAGACACACAATAATCAGGGAAGTCTTAATTAAGCCTCCCACTGGTGACAACCTTTCTGGTGCCAAGTGTCCTCTCCCCAAAAAGCACATAAAATCCAAAGCCGCTCAGCCAGCTAATTGGTGAGCTACAGCTGTGCCCAGGCAGACTCACCCCTGCAAACCTCAGAAAGGGCGTGTGTGGCATTGGTCCCAAGCACTCTCAGCACTATGAGAGAAAGGACCTCTGAACAGTTCGTATCCCAGGATTTTTATGATCCTTCTGCTCTGTGGGTGCAAACTTATCTTTCTCTTTCCCACTCTCTTTTTTGAGATTCTTGCAGCACACATTTCAAATGGATTTAATAACCCATACAATGCAAGCATTTTAATTTACTCTGTTAAACGTTTCTGTCCTGTATCTCTACGATGGTTTGCCCAATAGTTTACTTGGACACTACTGTCATATCGAGGCCATTTCCTCTGTGACAAAATTAATTTGTGCTCCAACTCAAGGTTTATTATCATCCAAAAAAGCACTTATCATATTTGTATAAGAGAAATATCAATGACGGGGCCTCACTGCAATGTTTTTACACATTTGAAAAGAAAAGGGGAGTTTACTTTGAAATATTTTTTTCCATTGAAAAGTAAAGGATAGAGTTAAGAAAATTCAGACTGTCTAGGATACGTACTTTGTGTGCATGTGTTTTTGGGGCTGAGGGCTAGAGAGAAGATCCTTAGGTAATCACTTTATAAAAATGTCCATTAAAATATAACTAACTCCAAGAGACAATTGTACATTTTGAGATAGGAACTTGAAAATTGAGAGAGATGGTGGTGGTCCTAAAACAAGAAACGAGCCTCTCCTATTTGAAGGGCCTGTCAGTAGGATTTAAATTTATAATTAGAGAATTCCTCTTTGACTTTTATTAGGGCTTTCTGAGAAGACTAATTGAGATCCCCTTGAGGAAATTTTATTCAGTGAGTGTCTCCACCTCAGTGACACCACTACATCAAAGGTATTAGAATTTGCACTCTGATTGGATTGAACTAGAGCCTCTGTTGTCTGTAAGCTGAGGTGGTGAACTTGGAATATTAACCTTTTGGGCAACACAGAATGGAAAATTCTACTTTCATTTCTTCTAAAAATGTAAATAGGCTTCGCATCTTCCCCTAAGATGGCCTGACAACATGTCAGTGTACGGAATTTTTTTTTAAAAAATTTATAAATTGACATATTCTTATAAACTTTGGATTTCAGTGAATTTCCTAAAAGTCTTAGGAAAAAACTCAAAACCTTCTATCACAAGAATTCTATATCTGCAGATTTCCCAATCTAAATTCTCCTATACATTTACAAAAGAATGTTTTATAAAATTCTCTCCTACTCACTCCCTTACTTTCACTCCAATTGATAGTGTCTTAATTCAATAAACATGATCTCTAGTAAAAATAAGGAAAACAATGTTCAATAGTCTGATTGTTTTATTCTATCCCTAGGACTGTCTAACTCTAGATAGTTTTCATAACTTGAGAATTCTTATATGAATAAAATATGCATTTGGAAAATGCAGAAGAACATAAAATGAAAACAAATCTACTGTCCATAAGGCCATAAGACTTTAAAAGAGTAATCTGCATCTATTTATAGACTTTTGTACTGGAAGTGTGTATATACTTTATATATATTTGTCTTTATTTTTAAAGAATATGTATATTATCTTGTAAGCTCCTTTTTAAAACTGATATATCATTTTTTTAAAGATTTTATTTATTTATTTGAGAGAGAGAGGGGGAGAGAGCATGAGCAGGGGCAGAGGTGGGGACGAAGGGCTAAGCTGGGAGTCCGATGCAGGGCTGTAGTCCAGGACCTCGGGATCATGACCAAGCCAAAGGTAGACGCTTAGCCAGGTGCTCCTAAATCACCCAAGTGCTCCTAAATTTGATATATTACTAATATGCTTTCATACTAAGAACATTTTCATCAGCATCAATTTTAACATATAATCCTCTTTTCTTTGTGTATGTAAATATATATTCATAATTTATATAAATATCTCAAAAAAGAGATACCACTTTGCAAAATTCTGCAACTATCTCTTTGTATCATAGTATATGTGAATTGCTGTTCTCTGTACTCAGGGATCTACTGTATTTGATGGCCCTGTCTCAAACCCATTTTCAATAATTCTAAGTTTTCATTATTAAATAGTAATATATAATATAACAAACATCTTTAAGGATAAGATCCTCGGACACAATTGTAATACTTTGCTTAAAACAAATTCCTGCATTTGGTATTGCCCAGGCTAGGGGAAAATAGTGAACCATTTGATGCATATTAATCAATTTCTTTTTCTAAAAGAGAAATGTGTCTCACTTCCTAATATGTGTGACATTGCTTTGTCTTTGAACCTTCATTGATATATCATATTGTCATTAAAATAAATTTTTCCAACTTAAAAGATAAAAAATATACTGTTTTAATTTAATTGTTTATTATTTAGTTTAAATTCCTCGTGTGGTTATTTATCATTTTTATGTTTATTTGATGATTTTTTCTTTTATAAACAGTGGCCATTTGTTTATCAGAACATTAAAAAAAAATTCATTGTTCTATTGATTCCTAAAAGCTGTTTATTCTGAAATGTGTCTGCTATATATGTTAAAATATTTTTCAGGGAGGGGTGCCTGGGTTGCTCAGTCGATTGGGCGTCTGCCTTCAGCTTGGGTCATGCATGATCTCAGGGTCCTGATATCCAGCTCTGCATTGGACTCTCTGCTCAGTGGGGAGCCTGCTTCTCCCTCTCCCTCCACAGCTCCCCCTGCTTATTCTCTCTCTCTCTGTCAAATAAATAAAGAAAATCTTAAAAAAAAAAAAAAAAGGGGATGGGAAATTGTGTTTGATGGGGTGGCTAGGTGATGGACATTGGGGAGGGTATGTGCTGTGATGAGTGCTGGGTGTTGTGTAAGACTGATGAATCACAGACGTGCACCCCTGCAACAAATAATACATTATATGCTAATTTAAAAAATAAAATTTTAAATAAATAAATAAATAAATAAATAAATAAATAAATAAAATTAAAACTGCTGTGGTTACCCCAAAAAATATTTTTTTCAATATTTTCAATGTTAAATTTTTATGCCGTCCAATTTATATGCTTCTTAAAAAGTTTTCACGTAAATCCTAGTTAGTTAACATAACAGCATAATATTAGTTTCAAGTGTACAATATAGTGATTCAACACTTTCATGCACTATCCGGTGCTCATTACAAGTGCTCTCCTTAATCCCCTTCACCTATTTCACCCATCCCCCCACCCACATTCAATTTATACTCTTTTAATCTGTGTATCCCTCCTTTTCTGTTCATTGGTGTATAAATTTATTGTCACTTTTTGAATCAAAATGTTTCTTAAACCTCTCTGTAAATTTCTATTAGCCTATTCTTTAAATGGTCTCTTGTGATCCAGCCTGAATCAACCTTGCTAGCCTTATTCTTGCCTGTAAGTTTCAATAAAAGTATTAAAGAATTTTGTGACTCCAGGATTTATTTTTCTTCACACTTGTCTCTCTGCCTAAAATGTACTCATATCTCAGAGATGGCTGCATAAACTCTACTCTTCCTTCGAGTTCCTCAGTAGTATCCCTTGGGTGATTATTTCTTGCTAAGAATCTAATTCATAGTTAATCGATTAATGACATTTACTTTTTGTTTTGTTATTTCCTCAATTATGGGAGATATCCCACAAAGTCTTCCATCATGTTTAGTTGTGTCTAATATTATTTCCTCTATTGTTATTTTTTTAATTTACTTGTTATATAGAACTATTACTTAGTTTGTTATTGTTGCTGTTGTTGTTAGTTTTTAAACTGTGAGGTCAAGAGCTCTTTTTTCATATACTTCTATGCTTCATAGTTAAGAAAAGAACTCTTGTGGCTAAGCACACTCATAATTTTAAGAAAAACAGAATAATAAATTCGCTAAGTAGTTTTAACCCAGAAAATGACTGTCTGAGAATTCAAATCATGAACCCAGAATTCCTGAATAATGGTTGAGCTTCTGATGAATTCTTCAAGACCAGGTAATATTACTTAGTGTGTATGTTATTCTTTTGTTATTTTTTATCTTCTGCTAATCATTTTTGCCACTTTAGATTTAGGTTTTTATGTTAATTTGATCACACAGCGTACAATCATACAGTCATCTATCCACCAGGAACTTCCACCAGATCATTTCAAAATAAATTAAATATTAATAATTACAGGGAGGTGAGCTGACTTTTGCAGTTTGCTACTTACACAGACCAAACACTTTTTTTTTTATAGGTGTTTTCTCTTTGTCATCCAAATGATCATCTAAGATAATTTTTATCACCTCTCTTTTTTAGATTAGAAAACTGAGGTTCAGAAAAATTAAGTGACTTGCTTTGCAGAGCCAGGAATCTAATCCCCATGATCATATATATCCTTTTTCATGTACGAGGCTGCCTGCCTCAGTGGACTGGCGTTCAAGTTGCTCAGGAGGGGCTGTTTGCATGAAATATTGTAACTACAACTTTCCATTCATTTGAATATATCTTGAGGAAATATATTTAGAATATATTCTAGAAGTTATTTGAGCCAACTATAGTGAGTTGGAGCTGAATAAAGAACTTATGAATTCAGATCCATCCACAAAGACGATTTAGAAGCATCACAGAAAACTATCATGATAATGAACACTCTGGCTGCGAATGGCTCTTATTTTCTTCCCCGATGGAGTTTCAGTTCACTTTGCCCTTAATAGACACAGTCTTAAGGAGTAACTGAAGGTATAACTGTCCCTTGAGCTTTAAGTCACTTTCATTGATATTTCAATGATTGGAGCATTATGAGTGAAAACTTCCAACAGGCATACCCCTGAAACGACCTGCTTTTGGTAGCTCTGAATATTGCACTTTCCCAATTGGAAATCCATTAAACTGACAGTGAGGTAAGTGCATGCCCAGAGAAAATGATAGGAAAGCTAACAGGATAATAAACAGAATAAGAAGGATCCCGAAGGTCTGCTCTAATGCCACTGGAACTGCTGAGTGTGGGGTTGTTTGTGTTGGATTTCATCTGAGACACTAGAAAGAATGGCATTCATTGTTGACCATCCTTCTGGTTTTCAATTAATATATTAGTGGCAACAATCTAGAGTTTCTGGATGAAATTTGTTATTGTTTCTCTATTTCCTACGGTTAAGCTAAGTAGTTCTGAAAACTGGCTAGTCAACAGAAATACCTGTGATAGTTCATTGAAATAATTTTGATTTCCAATCCAGCTTACTAAATTCTGAGACAAGATAATGTAGGGCTTTAGCATCAACATTTAAATATATATATATATATATATATATATATATATATATATATATAAATATATGTTTATATTTATATATATATATAATTAATACTATAAATGAGCTTCTGCCCTTTATGCATAGTCAAAATTGGGGAGGGAAAAGCCTGTAAAAACACTTTACACATGGTTTTTCAGCTTCATTCAATAATTTCTGAGTATATTCCTAAAGAAAGCTACTTCAGTTATAAAAATTTCAAGTAGCTTACAGACCAGCTAGAAGACAAACAGATGTTCCCTTTACAAAAACACATGATGAGTTCTACAATCAATCCATGAGTCAAATCAAGGTTGAGGCAACACACAGGTGGTAACTGGTTCTGTATTTTATTTATTTATTTTAAAGATTTTATTTGTTTATTTGAGACAGAGAGCCAGAGAGAGAGCACAAGCAGGAGAAGCAGCAGAGGGAGAGGGAGAAGCCCTATGTGGGGCTCCATCCCAGAACCCTGGGATCATGACCTGAGCCAAAGACAAACACTTACCCGACTGAGTCACCCAGGCTCTCCACTTGTTCTGTATTTTAGATCAATGTAGCTTGAATAGTTCTCCTGTATCTGAGACACAGATTTCTGGGAAAATAGCCTCCACATGTTGTAAGGGAAGTTAATTTCTCAGCACTCGACTTCCCCTACATTATGCTTCATAAACATTTAAAAGTTTTCCACAGAGGGCTTTAAAATACAGACATTTAAATATCTCAACTTTTGATTGATCTAAAGAGTTTGTCTTGCATCAAAAATGGTATTTTTGGTTTCAATAAAAGCAAAACAAAACAAACAAAAAGTACATGACAAGATGCACGAAAGTAGGAGCTTCCTTAGATTGCCTAATTTGCCAGATAGATGATGTTCAGCCCAGCATTCCTCCATTTCCCTGGCTCCCATTCATCCTTGGAAGATGTCCACAGAGCTTTGGAGCTTCCAGCACAATAGCCAAGGAAAGAAGGTTCAGGGGAAAAAGGAAGAGATAGTTACTTCTCCCCACGTTTCTCTCTCTCTTTCTTTTTCTCTACCCCACCTTGTTCTCATGTATTTGCTCATATGCTCGCTCTCTCTCTCTCTCTCTCTCTCATAAAGGTGGAAAATCTTCCCAGAAACTTCCAGCAGGCTTTGCACAGTTTTGTTTTCACTAGAGGATCATCTGCTCACGATCACTAGAAAGGGCATTTAGATAACCAGATTCCTCAAAGTAAATCCTCTATGGTTGGAGAGGGGGAGAGAAGGAGAAGGAGTAGCTATCTTCCTTGAGTATATTATTGTTGGTTTAACATGAACAGGATTAGATTGGTCTTATAAGCAGAAATGCATTTGGATAGGTAAGCAAGAATTTAGATTAATAAGTCCCAAGATATTGGAATTATTGGAAATATTGGCTGGCTCAGTCAGTTAAGCATTTGCCTTTGGCTCAGGTCATGATCACAGGATCCTGGGGTCTAGTCCCACATTGGACTCCTTGCTTAGTGGAGAGCCTGCTTCTCTCTCTGCCTGCCACTCCCCCTCTTAAATATTCTCTCTCTCTCTGTTTATGACAAATAAATAAATAAAATCCTTAAAAAATTAAATCCCAAAGTATTTGGCTTTGGATTGATCTTCGTTAAGCAAAGGGAAAGTGATTTAGTAAATCAAATTACCAGATTTAAAAGATGAAGTCTTTGTTTTGAACTATGTGATGTTGTATCTGATACTATCTTTATATTTGTAATTTTAGGTTGACAAAACTTACTTTCCTTAGAATAGGTTCAACCGTGCTGAAGAGAAAAACAAGCAAGAAGAGTTGTATAGATGATTAGCATTTCTAATCCATGGAAGCTCTAAAGAAGTCCAGCATTCACATGACCATCTAAAGGTTGTAGATGTTAACAGTACTTAAAAAACAAAACAAAACAAAAAAAACCTCAGGAAATATAGGATACCTTGCCTGTCAACATTAATATAAACCAGAAATTTTAATAAGAAGACATCTTCATAAGGAAATAATCCTGCTTTAAAATTTTCATATATGTGAAGCAGATCCTCACAGGTAATAAATGACTTTTTTTTTTTTAATTTGCTTATTGTTTAATTTTCTTAACATAACACCTACTCAAATTCCACTAATTTGACATCCTGGGCTCACACTAATGTTTCAACTAATTCTACACAGACATGAACCTGTACACTGAAATTAGTAGTGTGGATCAGGCAGGAGCAAGACCTATTAAATTGTGAGCATCATGCCAGTGAAGGTTAAAGAAGATTGCTGGAGACTCTCAAAAAAGAGAGAAGACACAGGGAGTGGGTGGCCGAACTGTGATTTATGATTAGTAATAAACTTGGCCAAGAGGCCAGCAAACCCTAGAATTAATCTTACCTAAGAGATCACAGCGACAGTTCTCTCAGAGCTGGTTTTCAGCAAATCCAAAGACTTCCTGAAGAGTCAAGGACAGGTGTGTTCCACACATGGCTGCAGAAAAGTAGGTCAGTAGATCAAATGCCAGATTTAGAGGAGTGAGACCGTGCTAGAAAAGGAGAGGTGTGTGGCTTGGGAATGAAGAACTGTGCATCGTGAATGATTAGCTGTGAAAATATTTTAATATTTGTATGACAAATATCATATGAGGATACATGTCCATAGAATATCATCAAATGTAAACACGATATTGATGAGTTTTTGTAGAGCACTTGCTCTCTGCCTTCTGCTGTGTTGGAGGTGTTAAACCATCCTCTTTGTCGCACTTACTAGTATATTAGTCTATGTTCAGCCTCAAGTTTAAAACCAACATGAAAAAGACAGAATGAAAAGCTTGCTTTTAGGTGAACAAACACTGGTACACATTGGAACTTAGGATGACAATTTGTTCCCTGTCAGCATTACACTGGTAACTTAAAAGTTCCTGTATGTTGGGGTGCCTGGGTGGCTCAGTGGGTTAAAGCCTCTGCCTTTGGCTCAGCTCATGATCTCAGGGTCCTGGGATCGAGCCCCGCATCGGGCTCTCTGCTCAGCCGGGAGCCTGCTTCCCCCTCTCTCTCTGCCTGCCTCTCTGCCTACCTGTGATCTCTTTCTCTCTGTCAAATAAATAAATAAAATCTTTAAAAAAAAAAAAGTTCCTGTATGTTGATCTTGGCAAGGAGTGAGCCAACCAAAGCTAAAACAATAGACTAAAATGCGTAATGCAATGTGTTATCATTCATTGTGTTACTGTACTTGTTTTTCCCTTGAAGTAGCCAAAGCTGGGGCAAAGGCTGGGGCAGGTTAAGCATTTGTTAAAACTGTCTGCGCAGTGACTAACAGTTGTTGGAAAGCAAAACAAAACAAAACAAAATAAAACAAAAACACAAAAAACAAAAAAACAAAAACAAAAACAAAAAACACACAAACATATATATACATATATATTCAACTAGTTTCTGCTTAAGGACAAACTAACATTTAGCTAATCTTTACTATCAGATGACTCCTAGAGTAGAATCAAATCAATTATGAAGAGCTATGGGTATCATATATACTCCCAAATTTATTCAAAACAAAAATTATAACTGATTTGGAATTGTATAGACATTAGTTTAATTCTACATATTGAGCAAATCTTCCCTAGAGAATAAAAGAAACAATTTATAAATAAATTAAGTCTTTATTAGCTTGAAAAGCTTCCAATTGAATCATTTTTATTCTGAAAATCATTAATCAGATGCATCCTTACTATACGAGGTTATTTCATGGACATAATTAAATATCTTAATCCCTTTAAAAGGAAAAGTATTCAGCAAAATGAATAGAACATTTGATATTTAAAATGCGAATACAGTTGAGCGTGATTTTTCAGTCTTTGAAAAGAATTCTCATTTTTTACTTATATTTTCTTCAGCATAAAATTTATGAAAATTAAATTGATGCTGTACTAGGTTATTTATGTTGTGAATAGGTCTTAAAAGAAAGCAATATTATATAAAAATAGGGGTCCTGTCTTTTCCTTTTTAATTTATTTGAAAAAATATTTTAATCACAAATTGAGTCCTTAGGTACTTAAGCATTAAACATCCCTATTGACTTCTATGAGGCATGAACTTACTCAGACATAACATAGCTTAGCTATGTTAATAGTAAAATGCTAAAAAAATAATGCTGAATCAAAGTTATGATTTAATAGGTACATAAGTCAGGAAAATGCAGTATGTTTAAATCTATAAGAGCAAGAATTTTTAGGTTGAGGTTACTAACAAAAAGCACAAAGTTCAAAGTTACCTTTTTTTTTTCTTTTCTGGAAGTTATCATAATTAAAAAGTCACAAGAAACATTTTTGGCAGTGTTTTCAGCCTATTTTTCACATATTCATCACACATAATGAGCTAAGGGATTTTTCTCAAATGTTGCGATTAACATTCACCTTTTCTTGAACCGTATGCATAGAAAAATATCAAAAAGAATAATTTCAGGAAATGACAAAAACACAACAATAGGTATTTAAAGCCCCCAGTTGTGGGGATCTTAATTGTATCAACAATGTGATCTTCAGTGAGCATTATTTCTCCGGGGATGCTAATGCTGCCTAATGGACCATAAGAGGGCTTTCAAGGAGCGCAACCTACTTATCAGCTTGGAGAAACTCTTGCTGGGTATCATTGCTTAATAGATGTAGCTTTCTCCTTTGCCAGTAACTTGATTTTTCAACACATCTTTCTAACAGACAATTCCTTCAAAAATATGCAGTCGGATCCCAGTGTGGAGGGCCAAGAATAGTGACTGCAATGCACCTGTGCCTGGAATCTACCATTCAGTGAAAGTTATTTACTTTTGGCTCAGCCTCATCCTTTCTAAGCATGCACAGAAGAGAAATAAATATTAACTCCTCTACCATTGTAACATAAATCTACTTGTAACCTTTTCCTTCATTAAACAAAAGGGTCTGGGAAATGCTAGTGCTACTGAGGAACGAAGAGGAACAGGTGTTGGGAAAAGATGGTTGAAATGTATTGAAAATAGGGAAGAGTGGCTCTGCAGGTGCACTTTCCATATTTCACTGTTTTGCAAACAGCTAATTCATAATAGAAAGGCAAAATAGTGCACACCTGTATCATGATCCGGTATGAGATGCAATGCACAGCTGTGTATTCATGGGACTGATGTTACTGAGCTTATGAAATAATAAGGTGACATAGTAAAAAAATAGCTAAATGTTGACTCTCATTGGTTCTAAATTTTTTGAAATGTGATCTGGCTCTACTTAATAAGAACTAGAAATTCATGGGACCAAATAATTTTTGGTACATTTCATCGTATTGTTTTGTTTTGTCTTACATTTTTCTCTTTCTGTATTTTCTCTCTTGCTCTGGTCCTATTTAAGCAGATAATTGACTCTTGTTTTCTGTCTCAAAGAGAGGTTATATGGTTGATTAAAAAGCACAAGTTTTCTAGAACATAGCACAGTCTTGCTTTTGCAACCTGTTATTTTTAATGCTCAAACCCATTGGAAAGATCATGTAAAATTTCTTAAAAATAGAGTAAGGAAATATAAAGGGAGAGAAAGAGACTAAAAAAGATCCATCCAAGCTAGAGGACAACAACCCTGGAGGTCTCAAAAGTGGTGGAGACCCATCCCCTCTGCCCTGGCATTTTCTTAGAAAGCTGAGAAGCCCACAAGCAAAGATATTACAGGAGCAGCTGACTTCTACTTTCTGTGTGTCTAATCGTTGCCTGCTCCTCCTTTCTCAACTCCTACCTAAATCTACAAAGGAGTTCCTCTAACTGTAGAAAAAAATGCATTGGGTCTGGTGTAGAGATTGTGCATTTGCTGACACTAAATGCAGGTGGCTCCTGAAGTATTCCAGCTCTCCTTAGGGCTGTTCCTGAAAGTCAATGGGAAGATAAATGTCTCCAGAAAAAGAAGCTTACACCATTACTCAAGATGATTGGTTCTAAACGCTAAGGGGAAATAAAGTTAAGCTGTGTTGTGCAGGTATTCAATTATATAAAATGCAAAATAATAATTTTTTGAATTTCATTTTAGTATTTTACTCATCGTTTATCTATTCATTCTCTTTTTAAATTTTAAGAGATTTTATTTATTTTCGACGGAGGCAATTTCGTATGGTGGTGTGGGAGAAATGTGTGGTCTTGAAACTATCTGATAGTGAGAGCAGGAAAGATGAACAAGATGGGTGGAGTAGGAGGATGATCATAAAGTACATTGTATTTTTATATCGTGTATAAATTTCTCACGATTTTTTATTCTATTTCAGCTTTATCGAGATATAATTGACAAAGTTGTAAGATATTGAAAGAGTACATATTAGTGATTGATATAAGTGTACATGGTACTCCAGCTGTTATACCCAGCATTCATCCTTCCGTATTTCCATGCCTACTCTCCAGGGGGAAGGTTTTGCTCCATGATTTCATCAGGGCCCCCACAGTGCAGAGGAACAATAGACAATAATCCTATTGAACACACAATAGCAGAGACATCCATCCTTTTTAGCAACAATTTTGAGGAGCTTTCATTCTGTGAAGGATATCAATGCCACCTTAGTGCAAATATCTTCAGAGTTTATCTTTTACATTTGTTTGTGGGAAAGCTTTTTCTCCTCAATTCATCAAATCAACCAATTTTTTCTTCATTTTGGCTCTTGACAGAGAAACTTTGTTTATAAAGTCTTTCTTTACTGCAAAAGTGTAGAGATATTGGGTTCTATACTCCTTTAGCACCTTTCTAAATCATCATGTTTTAGAATTATTTTTAATTACCAGGTAATGCATAAAGCAGACATCTTCATTCCACCACCCAGCACTGGCCTGCCCTGCAGCTTCATTGAGTGAAATAAACCTGAGAAACACGAAAGAGTAAAAGTGAACATGGAGCTATTTTGAGTTAAGTTTTTAAAATAACAGTATCAGTCAAAGCCACATCAGAAAGACTCTCCAAACCAAAAAGCTGGATGTCCAGTTGGTGGCATCAAAATATCCCATATCCTTATATTTCTACCACAAGAAATATAAAGAGCCACAATTTCTGCCCGCTATGAGATAAAGGGTGCTTTCTACTTTGGCCAATTTGAATGTGGCTGAAGAAATTGCTGTTGTGGATAAAAAAGCAGCTGTAATGAAGATGAAAGCATAAGAAATAGTTTGCTCTGGATATACCCAGCATAGTGTGTGTGTGTGTGTGTGTGTGTGTGTGTGTGTGTGTGTGTGTGTGTGTTCTTCTGCCAGGCTGTCAAGCACAATGAAGTGTTGACATTATTCAGCTTGGATGTGACAACCTCAACCAGTCCTGTACTTTTTGTCCATCCTATCAGGATACCATATATCTGAAAAAATGATGGGTCACATGGTAAATTCTTTTGTTGTTCAGGTTGCTGATTTTTTCTTTTTCTTTTTTTTCTTTTTAGTATTTGAGAAACAAGAAAATATACATTTTTAAAAGCTTGACTAAGTGCCTGTCCCCCAAAAGACCTTCTAGTCTCAGTTACTAGATATTTTTCTTCCACAAAGAAAGAAAAGTATGTGGTTTGCTCTTACCTGTAACTTCCATCAATAACACAGTAATACAAACTTCTTAACATCTTAATAATTGCCAGGCTAGATTAACAAGCTGCGAATGTTTTGATTTACAAATTGGAGGCCCATTTGGTTTGCTTGGCCTTCAAGAAGATTGAGCTGTCTCCTCTATTCCATGAAAGTAAATGACTGTTTATTCATTCCTTTGATTAGAAGCCTGCCCTCCAGCCAGATAAAAGAGGTTCCAAAATAAATGTGAGACGCCCATGTTTTGTTTTGCTTTCTGGATTTAGTACTAAACATTAAAAGGAATTGGAGATTGATTTTTGTTCAGGGACCAGTGCCAGATAAAACAAGGAGTGATCAAGCAAACTAGTTTGTAGACACGAGCTCCTTTATAATGAGGAGAGGATCTGGGCTTTAATGTAGCAACAACTGGGTTATTCCAGGTGTGTGTATGTGTGTGTGTGTGTGTTTCCATCTCAGCAGGACGTCTTCATTCATTCCGTCTGATATTCTGTTGGTAGCTATTGTTGTCAAAGATCAAAACTTAATGCACCTCACCCCCTCCTTAGTCTTTGAACCAAAAATCTTCAGTTGAATTTTCTTTTATTGAGACCAGTTCTACATAAATACTGTGGGGATTAAAGCACACACATGCACACACACAAGATGAAAAATAAGACTTCCATTATTTGCATAATTTATGGGCATGCAAGCACTTTCTTTTTTTCTTTTCTCTCCTCTTTCCCACCTTTTGGAGAGCTATAGGGTTCTCTTTGCTCCATAACTTTGTCATTTGGCATTGCGTCGCAAATCAATTTCTTCAATTCATCTCGTCTCCTCTCGCTTTGGGGACGATCTTGTGTCTCCTTTGACTTGAAATGGAGCTTCTCTGCTTTCTAGTTGCTGACAAATTGGCCAATAATGGGAGTAACGGAGGCAGCAGTCTCTTGCTTCCCTCCAGGCAATTTACATGTTGCTCTAAAGTGTCTCTTCTATAGAATTCTGGGCTCAGAGGAGTACCCAGTTGCAGCTACTAATGGAGCTGCTAGTCCAAGTGCCTAAAGTCAATGGATCAATAAATAACATTATCTCAGCTGCTAAGTGTATGTGCTTCACTTTGATCCATGGAGACAAGAAAGGAATGGGATAGACTAGGAAAGGAAAAGCAGGGTGTGGGGGGGATAATATAAAAAGAATTGATATTTGGGTTCACATTCCTCCGCTATTCCTAACCCATAAACTGCCAACCAGATGCACGCTTACAAGTGGTGACATTAAAAGCCGATGTAAGCTTTACAATATATATTTAAATTTACAATATAAAAACAAGAAGTGAAGGGCGTGTTTGGTGTTGTGAGATGTATTTGCTGGGTTTTGTTCATTTACTGGTTAATTTAGCCAATCATGCCAAGGAGTTTAGTTTGTTTTTAGCACAAGGGAGGTTGATGTCTGCATTTTTTTCCCTTTATGGGAATCCATCTCCAAATCTCCCAAACCTAGTGTTTTCACCCTATTTTCTCTTGACTCATAGGAGAATGTGTCTTTCTCAGATTACCCACAACACACTAGGCACAATGTAGTTCTGGTATAAGATGTCTATAGAGAGAAGAAACATGCTCAGAGTAGGAATTCAGTTACTCTTTTACTCATTCATTTGTTCATTGCATCACAGAAGACAGTGATAAAGTGGGGGCCACGGTAGACACTAAGGGATTGGTCTTCTTTGTATTTTTTTTTCCATTTTTAGGAAAGAACAGTGTCCACATTGCTATAGAGCTGCCCATAATGTATGCATCTCAAGTTCCTCAATTGATTTTATGAGCTTTCATGTTTCACATCTTATTACTTTATTGCAGACATTTATGACCCACTCCCCTGAAGGGCAGAATTCATTCACTTCTTTACTCATTCCATAAATATTTATGGAATGTCTACTGTGTTCCTCATGCTACAAACAGGACTAAGGTTACAGTGGGTAACAAAGGCAGGCACCCCTGTTCAAAAGGAGGTAGCTTGGAACCAGTGTGACAACACTGGGAGCATCTCTAATTATACAAAACAAGAGCAGGAATAAAAAATCCAAAGATGAATGAAATTCATATCCTGCCATGATGGATAGTAGTAGTTGATATATACAGATACGTAAAGGAATAATGACTTAAAAATAAATGCAATAGGGGTGTTGGGGTATCTGTCAGTTAAGTATCAGACTCTCGATCTCAGCTCAGGTCTTGATTTCAGGGTTGTGAGTTCAAGCCCCATTTGGGCTCCAAGTTAGGCATAGAGCCTACTTTAAAAATGAATGAATGAATGAATGCTGTAAACCATAATCACAAGGTATACTAAGAACATTTAACCCAGATTGTCCTATTTTTCATGTATGCCTAAATCCAACTTACATATTTATTTTCCCTAAGTTTTTCTTCCCTCTTTCTTTTCCAATTTCCCTGTCTTCTGGAAACACACATATTGACGAACCCACATGATCTTATTTTACTAATTCTTTGCAAATTGTCACTTTAATCCTTTTGCATAAACTGCTGAAATGATCATTTATGTCTCCTCATTAATAAATTATAGGAACAGGTTTATTAGTACATGATTTATGAAACTTTATGAGGCTCTTTTTTATATGATGAAAATATGTTTTTTCCTAACTTATTCCTTCCTTATGGTTTGAGTCCCCTTTTCCCATTCCAGTAGCTGGTGGGTCTATGGGGTGGATGGGGGCAACTTATATATGATTATTTCCTAACAATCTTGATGTTTTTTAGGGCTAGAGATATTACAGCTCTCAGGAAGTCATGTTCTCTTAAAAATATTAGCCAAAATGCCTTCTGGAGAAACCTCTACCTAGGTTTCCATGTTACATTCTTACCAGTGTTTTTCCTTTATAATTAAAAAAAAGGGGAACATAAAAATTAAATACAATTTTGTTGGATCAAATTATTTGTTTTCTTTTCTTCCTCTCTCTATTATTATTGTTGTTTTTGTTATTAATTTGTAGGCTTTGATATGTCTTTTGGCATGTAGGGGTGTATTAGAAAGTTTTAGGGAAATAAGATTTACATACCTCTTGTCAGACTGTCCCCGTAAGGAAAGTTGTCACTGTGATGAGTCTCCTCTATGAAATTGTAAGTTACCATTCTATGGGGAAAAACATATTGTACATATGGGTCACTATTAATAGGGCGTGATTCACACTCCTTAATGGAAATCATCCAAGGCCAGTAAAAAGCCTTTGTTAACAAATCTACTATAGGAACTTTTAAAAAGGTCGATTTCTTGGTAGTCTCAAGTGATGTGATTTCTTATTTACCTCCTCAGAAATCTTCCTTGCCATGACATAGAAACTTATAGCACGTGTGCTGATTTGATTGGTTTTTTTGAAGCTGCTTACTCAGTTAAATGTAAGAAATTGAATCTTGAAAGGAAAAAAAAAATAGAATGAAGGTAGAAGAGAAGGAAAGGAGGGAAGATCCTGGAAGAGCAAAATGGTTTAGCTGAGTTTATTTACTTATTTATTTTAAAGGTTTTTTTATTTATTTATTTGACAGAGAGGAGAGAGATCACAAGTAGGCAGAGAGGCAGGCGGAGAGAGTGAGGGAAGCAGGCTCCCTGCTTAGCAGAAAGCCCAACGTGGGGCTCGATCCCAGGACCCTGAGATCATGACCTGAGCCGAAGGCAGAGGCTTTAACCCACTGAGCCACCCAGGCGCCCCTTTACTTATTTATTTTAAAAGATTTTATTTATTTATGTATTTATTTATTTATTTAAGGTAGAGAGAAAGAGTGAGAGAGAGGGAGCACAAGCAAGGAGAGGGGCAGAGGGAGAGGGAGAAGCAGGCTCCCCACTGAGGAGGGAGCCCATTTGCTCGATCCCAGCACCCTGGTGTCACGGCCTGAGCCACAGGCAGACGCTTAACCAACCGAGCCACCCAGGCACCCCTGGTTCAGTGGAATTTAAATGGTGATACACCATTTATACAACACTGGGGTGGGCCTTGTCTGTGTGAGTCTTAGACTGGAGTTTCTATAAAAAGAGTTTTCCATTTTGAGCTAATGAAAAGAGGACTTGTCTGATGCATTGGCCCCTCTGAAGATACATTAGAGTTTTGTTCCTATGGAACAAAGTATTAGTGACAACCCCTAGTGCGCTTCTGCTGGTGATGGGTCAACACTGCTCTGTAATTACAACAAAGCAGCCAAGCGGGATCTTGTCAGAGAGATAGAGAACATGAGTAGATTCATATCTCATCACTGAGGAACCTGGAGACATCTGTCCAGGGAGAGTGGGGCACATGGGCTGAGGTGCTTAGATCAGTGGGTGTCATAGTAAGAGAGTATAAGACATTGTAATTTGACTATTGATTTAATGTGAACCATTCGTTCCCACAGACTGGAAGTCTTAGGAATATATGTATACATGAGAAAATAGAAAACTGTGTATTGCCAAGTGCTGAGCTCAATGATGCAATGATGCAGTTATTATTGGCTTAATGAAACAAGCAGATTGCATTTTGACACACATTATTTGGCATCTGGTTGGATGCCAAATAAACCTGGCACTCTTTCTTCCTTTTATCCCTTAGCTGTCTTTACAAAGACTAGAAGTTTCCTTTTCAGATGAGGGACAAGAGCCATGGTGTGAATCCCTGCCTATGCTACCCTTGAAATAACAGGATTACAACATTTATGTTAAAGGTAACATTGTAGAAGATAATTTGATATACTGTATATCCCAACTAATAATCCACAATTAGGATCTGTGGGTGATTACTTAGTGTTGTTGTTATGGTTGCTGTATTCTAAAGGAACATAAACCTTCAGTCGTTAAGATTGTGAAAGCTGCATTGTAATTTTTTCCCAGTTAAAAATAAAGGAAAGATATATTTTTGAAATAATCATGGACCTGCAATTCTCATATGACATTAAATTATAAAATTCTTTCCAGAAGGAGGGAACTTCATCATTCCAACTAAAGCCCCTTGGTCACTGGGTCCTTTGCTAACCCTAATTAATAATCAAGAGGGTGGGACCATTTGTGGAGGCACCACGCAATACCTTCATTTGAGAAACAAAACAGAACCCAAAGTGTTTCAGTGCCTCTGCATACACTCTCTGCACCTTTCTCTAGCAGACTTCCTAGTTCGTAGCTTTGCTTTTCCAAAGGCAGACCACATTTGGAAAGCTGGTGACCCATTCACTTTTATATATTCTTATATAAGTCCCCAAAGAACTGTTATGTTTAACTGTTATTGCAGATTGTATTTTACAGTTGCCCAAGGTTGTGTTAAAAAGGGTGTTTTTGGTCTTTGACTTGAGCACGTTATCTGAAATATGCTATTTTACTGATTCACAAATGCCTCACAAGCTGAGAGTTTTACTATCCATGTCACCAATAAACCATATTCCTTATCAGACTTCATTATAGGTTCAAGTTCTGGACCAGAAATCTGGCTAAACCTGAGGCAGGAGAAATATCTGTTAAGTGACTTTGTTTTTGTAACCTTGAGTTACATGCTATATGGATACCTACTCCCTTTTATTTGACAAGCTCCTGTAGATTGTCCAAGCAACTAAGTCAGTTTTCATTAAAGTTAAAAATATAGAGATTTAACTCCTTCCCTTGTAAGTTTGGATCAGAGAGTGGCCTATTTACTACATACATATATATATATATATATATATATATATATATATATATATATATGTGTGTGTGTGTGTGTGTGTGTGTGTGTGTGTGTGTGTGTATACGTGTGTGAGTATATATATATCATGTCAAATTGATCTGATAAGGAAGAGATATTTATGGTATAAGTATTGTATGGTATGGTATACATTATTTAATACATACTTTATATTTGTAAAGTTCTTGATAATTTACACAGGGCTTTGAGCTATACTAGCATAGTTGGTCAATATAAGAATTCTATGAGAGATAAATAGAGCCTAAATTTTTATCTTCATTTTACACTTGAGGAAAAAAAAAGATTCAGAGAGAAAGGATAACCATTTTGTAGATATAAGATTAATAAATGATGGGGCTCAAGGCCAAATACTGGCCATCTGACTTCTTAGAGATTTTTCACATTTGTTAAGTTGTGGATTCAGGAATCTTGGCAAACATATGGTCTCCGTCCTTTGTGAGGCCAAATGGTACGCTTAAGAAGAAACTTACACTTGACAAAGCCTCAAGGCAAACTTCGTATTTCCTGTAGCTTTATTTTATGAAATTTTATCAAGAGTTATAACCACTTTTTTGGAAGGAGAAGTACTTCCAATAACACTTAGCACATAGTAAGTGTTAGTGAACTTGCATGAAATGCAAGATTGTAAATAAACTTGAAGGTGATCCTGTGAGTGGTCCCATAGAGCTGATGGCGCCTCAAAGCTGAGTAGGCATCAAGGGCTAAGCTACAGTAATACACTGCACTGCCTGTGGCCTGCGATACACCATCCTATCACTACTCAGAATTCCCAGCCGCCAAAAATACCTGAACAATTTAGGTGCACAAATTTGTGTAAAATGATGTGATAAACAGAATTTAAATGTCAAGAAGGAGACACCTAGGAAGAATGCCAGGACAAAACTGTCAATGTTCATGATTATAAGTATCGTAATTGTGAGGTATCTGCAATCAACCTTGAAACCTTAGAGGTTTCTTGGTTTCCCACAAACCCACTCTATTTCTTAGTCTGATGGATCCTATCCATACTCGCTTTTGTTCCAAAGCCTCCCTAGTTTAGGGACTTGTCCATACATTACCACTGACAGTTTTCAGTACAACCCAAGTCCCATTCATTCACTTCAACTTGCATACAGCTGTGTATTTCTCAGATAAGTATTTTTCATTTTTTATTTTTTATCTTATCATTCCCTAGAAATTGATTCTTTATTACTATTATTGATAAATGAATTTCTTTCCCAATTTTTTTTACCTCATAGTACACATAGAAAATGCTACTTATACAGCATGATGGGATAAATATGAGACCTGCTGAAGGAAGGCATTCTTTTTATATTACATAAATAAACACAAAATACAATACAAGGAATTTTGTATTTCACAAATACACAAAATAAAAGGAATAGGGAAAATACTAAATTTCGAATTTTTGTAAAATTCTAATAAGGTATTTTCAAAATTTTAAATAAGAAAATTGAGTTGGCTTCTGTGAATATTATTTTTTTCTAATTTTAATCTGAAAATTGATCAAGACTGTCAATGATTCCTCCATTTTTAAAAAATGTCTTTTTCAACAGGAAATTTTATTCACATACACGGGGGGTAGCAAATGAAATAGATAATTTATTTTTTTTTATGCCGATAGAAAGAAAATTTGTAGCATTAACAAGATCTCAGAATTGTCAATTTTAATACTCCAAATGTGTATTCATTCTGTACATCTATTACTTTTCTTTTTATGTGATTAACAAAGAAAATGCTGACACTTCTTATGGTAATGGAGATAGATTTGAAATTCA
>CM052896.1:110737508-110777707 GCA_028534135.1 Potos flavus | reverse complement strand
TATGGAAAGGAGTATAAACAAGAATTATTGTGGGTCCAGTTAATATTAATTTACTAATATGACTAATATTTACTAATAAGGTTACTACTACCAACACTAATTTATTTAAGCCTCAAGACAAACAGCCTTTGATGTAAGACATACGGCCCTCTCCATTTTAAAAATTAGCGTTCTAAGACAGAATATTTAAGTAGTTTGCTGTAGATCAATCAACAAATAAATGGCAGGGCCAAGGTCTGGACAGGTGATGCTGAGATTGGGTGCACAGCACGGATCTTAAAGCTGGCACTTGACTTTGTACTCCTGCCTATGTACACAGGGCACATAGAGTTCTAGGATGATTTCGTACAGTCCTATATTTAAAAACGTTTATTTCCATTGAATGTTGTTTTAAGTAGTTTGTTTTGATATTTACATGAAGAAGAGATTTTGGATGGTCTTTTCGTATGATCTTTATGTCACTGGATACATCAGGAATGCATTACTCAAAATAGTATCTTTTCTACCTCTTTGCTTCACTGGTCCCAGACACGAGCTTGGGCTATTAGTTTATTATGCAAGGTGGTAAAACAAGCCACTCTGTAACATGTGAAGCATTTCGGATTTTTCAATTACTTGCGTGATCTTGTGACTAGCTACTTCTATTATGATCCATACTGCTGGAATGAATCCCACGAGGATAATTTGTCTCTTATTTTGTTCTTTCAAACACTTAAAAGAGTGAAAAACTCCTTTTTGCCCCGTATAGATATTTGGTTCAGCACGATATCAGTGTAGTTAACTTAGCAAAATTGTTTATTTTAAAAATATCACTGAAAAATAAGAGGTTTAGGCCAGGGTAGAAAATTACAGGGAAAAATGAAGGCAAATATTAAGATAATCTTCATTATATTACCTAATTAATAATAAAGTTTTTCAGAATATGCTATCTGCTTTATTAGATAGCTTTATAGCTTCATCCGAATAGTTACTTGTCTTGGTACTAAAACAGGGATTTATGTAATATTTTAAATACACACACACATATTTAAGGGAGTTATTGGCCTTTACGGCTTCAGAGCATTGACTTTTTAGCATATGTATTTGGCAGATATCTTTGGCCCGTTATGTCATACTCCTGTGGCAGAGTTTGTGGTTCAACTGCAATTCCTGGAGACAGTTGCATGTGGAACTTAGACATGCCTCATTCGGCAGAGTCACTCTTCAAGTAGGACATATTACGTTTCTCGCTTCCTGCCTCGGGATCTTCTCCCAAAGAAAGGCATCTAATGCAAACCTAAATCCAGCCATAAAGCACAAGAAGATGGGACGCCTCGGTATCTAAAGTCGGTTCACGCTTGCCTTCAGCTCAGGTCATGATCCCTGGGTCACTGGATCGAGTCCCCCATCCGGCTGCCTGCTCAATGGGGAGCCTGCTTCTCCCTCTGCCTGCTACTCGCCCTGCTTGAACGCTCGTGTTCTCTCTGTCTCTCACAAATAAATAAATAAAATCTTAAAAAAAAAAATAATAATCCTGGGGTCATCTGCAACCGGTGGGAATTGCGAGTTGGTGGAGAGATGCCCTGGTCACCCTTTCCAAACAGACTGCTGCGAGCTGCCCAAAGATCCTGCAGGAGCCACATCCTTGCAGCCCTCAGAGGCAGTTGGAACAATGCGATCTCATTCCGGCTAGTCTCTTTCCCTATGTTACCCTGTACACTCCCTCATCCTGCATCCTCCAACCACCTCCCTGACAACTGTGTGCGCTACATCCAGTCTTTTCTTCAAACACTGCTTTTTGAGGGTATCAAAAGAAGGCAATATAAACTATATATAAACTATAGAGAACAAACTGATGGTTACTGGAGGGCAGTGGGGGTGGGTTAAATAGGTGATGGGGATTAAGAGATACACTTGTGATGAGCATCAGATGTTCTATGCTGAATCACTAAATTTTATACTTGAAACTACAGTTGCATTGTAGGCTAACTAACTGGGATTTAAATTAAAACAAAAACAAAAACCAGAAGGCAATATACAGTTTAGATCATTTTAAGAATATTTTGATTTAATTTGTGTAACAACAATTTTTAAATATTAATCATGGGGTAAACAAAATATAAAATTGAAATACTACTTCTAATTAAATTTCTGGAAAATATGCAAAATAAAAATATGACTCATATACATACGTGATCAAATATTTTAATAATCAATTTCTAAATTCTGAAATATCAGTCATTATTGCTTAAAATATAATTTATTTTTTCCAAAAAAATAGTTTATTATGAAATTTTACCAAGTATCAGTGTTTAGCTAATTTTTAACATCAAATACCAAAAATAGTTAATAGTTGAAAGAAACAGATAAGAGAAACTGGCGGGGGTGGGGGGTGATGGGGAGAGATAAGAAGGGAGAGAGGGAAGAAACAAAACCATTCAGAAAATGACTACCTTCTAACACACCTGTAATTCACTCACAGATCACAAATGTCAAGAACTCTGGCCCAACCTCCACTCTCTCTCTACTCCCATGAATACATTCAAGTTATTCAAGCTCGTCCCAAATATCTTTTCTCATTATTTTATGTGTTACACCATCCTTTTCAATCAAACTTATAATTTTGAAATTTCATATCAATCTGTCTACCAATCTTCCTTTTTCCCTTTCTTCCCTCCTTTCTTTTTTTCTTTATTTCATTTTGGGTGTTCTCATACACTCACTTCTCGTGTTGAAAGTTTTCCTCTTCTTCCTGTCTGCCAATTGAAATCTACGATGCCTTTCAAATCCCAACTTAAAAATGATCCTCAAAACATTTTATCTCACCAAAGTTATAAATTAATTTAAAATCTTTTTGTATAATGCATCACTCTAGTATTCAAAAATTAGATACTTGAAGGGGTACCTAGGTTGCTCAATTTGTTGAACCTCTGACTTCCCCTCAGGTCAAGATCTCAGGGTCCCGGGATTTAGCCCCATATCAGGCTCCCTGCTCAGCGGGGAATCTGGTTGTCCCTCTCCCTCTGCCCCTTCTCCCACTTGTGCATGCTCTCTCTCTCCCTCTAATAAATAAATAAAATCTTAAAAAATTAGGTACTTGAAGCTGAGTATGTATTATATTCAAAGCACTGTACTATATGCATTATGTAATTATTACTTATAAAACACTACGGGGAAGTAATATGACTTTTATCCTTCTAAATGTTGTGTATCCTCTTAAAGTCACACAGTTAGTGACAGACTAGCATTTGTTTCCACATTTATATAACATTAATACCCATCTGTACATATGCTAACTCTGAAATTTATATTAGCATAATTTGGAGCAAAGGAAAAATTGTATGTAATATATATAAGTGAATTTTGATACAAAATACCAAAATTATAAAAATAAACCCTCAAATATGCAAGTATTTCTAATTCTATAGTATCTATGTGTTCATTCCCACCCCAACTGCTCCATTTAAACCAACCCCACCATATTGTTTAGTCCTGCTTTATGAGCTTTATACAAAGGAAACCAGATCGTAGTTATCCTTTTTCTAGTCAATGATTTGTTTGAAAGATCTATGCATGTTTTTATATAAAGCTCTAGTTTATTTATTTTCACTTCTTTAACACATTCTATTGAGCGAATATACTATAATTTATTAATCCACATTATTTTTGATGACCATTTGTTTTTCTCCTGTTTTCTTTTTTTTTAATTATAACAATGCTCCTAAGAACATTCTTTCCCACATGTCCTAATATAAATGGTTGACTTTATCTATGGCAAAGTATAGTTGCTGCATATACACATCTTCGAATTTACTAGCTAATTCTTTTTTTCTTTTCTTTTCTTTTTTTCAGTACTACCATCAGCAGCTTAGGCATGTGCATTGCACTATATTGTCAAATATAGAATTGTTCGGCATTTTCAGACTTTAATTTTTGCTAACTGGAAACTTTGAACTGGGATCTCATAAAATAATATCTCATAAACTGATAAGTTTTTTATATACGAATTGACATTTGATACTTTATCTGTGAAATATCTACTCTATTTTTGCCTATTTTTCTATTGGGTTGTTTGTATCTTTTTTTTGTTGTTGTTATTGACATGCAGAAAATGCCCTATATTCTGAATATTAATTTTTTATTAATTATATTTTTCATGTAACTGCTCTAAATAATGTGATTTGTTTTTTTTTCATTTACTTGATAGAGTCTGTTTGATAAACTCAGGGTTCTAATTTTAATTACCAATTCTACTGAGTATTTTCTCTAAGTTTTATTCATTGTATGCCACAAATTCATACATATTTTTTTCTAAATTTTTAAACTTTGTTTTTCATTCTTATGTTGAAAATTTTGTGTATGATATAAATTATGGATCTGGTTATATTTTATCACATACTTATTTGATTTGGCTATCAATTTTTATTAAACAATTTATTCTTTATGATCTACATTACCACTTGTTTTAGATCTCAAGTTTTAGTATGTATGTGGGCTCTATTTTGAGGCTCCTTGCTCTATTTATTGATTGAATTGTTTATCTGAGCCAAGACCAGACATTTTAAAATACTATAGCTTTATAATAATACATTTTGTAACACACTAAGGCAAAATCTCTTATATTTCCCTATAATTCTATAAGTTTTAACTATTCTTGTGCTTTTGCTCTTCCATAGATTATTTAGAACAGACCTACTAAATTTATTGGCATTCTAGTTGGAATTACATTGATTCTGTAGACCAACAAACAAGGATTTCCATCTTTATAATATTTTATTTTTTATCCATGAAAGTGTGTCTCTATTAATTTAAACATTTTTTAATATATTTAAATACATTTTTATACTTTTATTTAGTGCTGAATTTTTTTTTTTAAGATTTCATTTATTTATTTGACAGGGAAAGAGAGATCACAAGTAGGCAGAGAGAGAGGGGGAAGCAGGCTCCCTGCTGAGCAGAGAGCCCAATGAGGGGCTTGATCCCAGGACCTCGAGATCATGACTTGAGCCGAAGGCAGAGGCTTTAACCCACTGTGCCACCCAGGCTCCCCATAGTGCTGAATTGTTGTGTTAGGTCTGTTCCAAATACATTTTGGTGCTTTGGCAAATGATGAGTGGATTTTTAATTACATCTTTTTTAAATTACATGATTTCTTTATTACATTAATTTTTGCTCAAGTAGAAATGCAATTGAATTTTTTTTGAGTTATAATTTTTATCTGATTATCTTGCTAAAGTTTATCATTATTTCAAGGAATTTGTAGATTTGGAGGATTTTTCTTATTTTGAGAAATCATTTAACTTGGGAATACCATGTCTATATGGAACAGAATACTCTCATTTCCTCATCCCATAGTATATGCAATTACTGATATGTTTTTAGTATTTAGTATTTTTCTTATCTTCTAAGCCAGATAGTAAGCTCATTGAAGGCATATGCCATGTCTTCAATAACTTTTGTATCATTTTCTCATAGTACATAGAAAAAACACAATTTATACAGCAGAAGAAAAATATTGTAATCATGTAACTATGGCAGTATTCTATTGCCAAGAGAGTAAAATCTTGCATCTTCACCTTAGAACTCAAAGTAGTTGATTATTTAACCTCAACCTACTTTTCTATAACAGTTAATGCATATATTGGGTAAATTTAACTATGCACAATGACACAATTATGTCCTTAAAGTTTGTTAGCTGTATTCCCTTCTCTTCAATTGATTGGGGTCTATCTGAAGAAAAAATAAATGAAACAACAGAATGTAGGTGTTGAAACATATGAACGTATATCTGGTGATCTCTATTCCCTTTTTGTGCAGACATGCCAAGCATATTCATGTATGTTTAAAGAGTCTTTAATTCTATGCAATAATCTCCAAATTATAAAACTAGTGTGGAGGCAGGCAATAACTGGAAATCTACAGCCTAAATATCCATATTAAAGCCAATGTTAATATCCTCAGTTACATCTTACATTTCTTTATTTGAACAGAAAGCAGGCAAGGGAAGTAAGGGATCTAGTTAGCAACCATCAGTTCCAAGATATGTTCATAGTCTTAAGAGAATAGTTCCATGCAGAAAATCTGGAAAAGAAATCTCAATGCCGTGTAATAGAAGTATTCCAGAAGTAATTACTCAGTTATTTTAATCTCATTATTTATCTAAAGGAAAAAGAAGAGAAAATAAACTAAAAACTAATTTGAACATTGAGTTTGAATATTTTTTTAGTTTCATCTGCTATTGTTGATCCTTCTTATTATATCACATTTGATTTCAGATTAGATTGCTTTAAAGAGTTCAACACATCAACACTCTTGGTTTCAAGATTTGATATTTTACTTTCATCACTTCACTCTTTTATTAGGTTACTTTACTGGAAATCAGATAAAAATTATATTTCTAATTGTCAAAATAATGTGAGACTATTTAAAGTAACTGGCACTAATATCACAATTGGGGCTCATATGATGATTGGTACATAGAGCTACAAATGACATCTGAAGACTTGTTTGTTAATTAATACAGTTAAGAAGTTGAAATAATTAATTAAATTGTAATAAATGGATCTAGAGGGTATAATGCTATGTGAAACAAATCGGCAAATGACAAGTACCACATGATTTCACTCATGTGTGGAATTTAAGAAACAAAACAAATAAAGGAAAAAGAAACAAACAAAAAAGACTCTTAACTACCAAGAACAAAGTGGTTGTTACCAGAGGGAAGGTGGATGGGGGATTAAAAGTACACTTGTGATGAGCATTGAGTAGTGTATAGAATTGTCGATTGTTATATTGTACACCTGAAAATAATATAACACTAAGTATAATGATAATATAACTAAGAATGTTAATTATACTTCAGTAGAAAAAGGAAAAAAATATGCCAAAAGGAAGCACAGAAGTGTGTACTATGAAAATTATTGGAAACTTCGTAAGGACACAACCTCTTAAAGAGACTTTTATCACATCTACAAATGTAGTCTATATGCTGGACCTGAGATTGTCATTACTTGCTAGTTTCCAAAATAAGTAAAACATTGTAGCTATCATCCAGGTTAAAAAATTAAAAAATAATAATATTTTAAAATATTTTGGAGAAAGTTGGGGACTTAAATATCCTTAATTTAAAGAAAAATCAATGTGAAAATTACCATCTGAATTCTCAAATGATCCCGATAAAGGAGAGAAAATCAAGAAAAAGTAGCTAAACCCCTCAAATTACAAAATATACAAATTTTAAATTATGAACATCCGCACTCTAATCCTATTAATTTCTTAATAGGAATAATGAATTCATCCTATTGGTGTGAGTATCATGAGAGAGGACAATGGGTCTAAAGATGGGAGAGAGAAGAAAAGGCTCATTCAAGCGCTGGGTTTCTATAACGCAAGTTGGTTAAGAAGTAGGGAGATACTGTCTATTAAAGGGAGAGCTATAAGAAAGAAAGGAAGCATCAGATTCATAATGTGATCAAGCAATAGTCCAGTGCATACATGAAGACAGGACAATGGTATGTGTTCCTTTGTCAAATGTTCCATGGAACTGCATGTTTAGGTGCCAGGCAGGGGTACAAGCATTTCTCTCTTTGCATAGTCATATCATTCACCCTCTTGTCTGGCATGGACAGAGGTCAATGTGCCAAGTATAAAGTAGTAGTGATCATGCTGAAAGGCATCCTGAGTAAGGGACGGATTATGAGCAAACTAACCAGTAAATGAGGAAGAGAGTTTAAAAAAAAATAAAAGGATAAATCTAAATTTTAAATTTTAGTGACATATAATTTTGTTTTAACGTGCTTTCTCAGCAGACCTTCAGCCTATCCAATTCATTCCATCGGAAATGAATACACACAGATACACTCACATATCTTTTAAAAATAATCCTTAGAGGATTTAGTGTGATTAATAAATGGATTGACATCTTGAGAAAGAAGAAAAAAAAAAAAAAAACCACAGTGTTAGAAGGGTAAAAAGTTCAAGCTGTTAGAGAGTTCCAAGTTCCTGGTTCCTATTACATATTTTATTATTATAATGTTTTCTTTGTATGACTGTATCAGGCCCCTTGTAACCTCAACAGTTTGAAAGAAAAAGAAAGGAGATGTGAGCTGTAGTGAGATAGGAACATGCCCCCCCAGACACACCCCCAAATCCAACAAAGCTCTGTAAAAATTTCAGTCCTCAGATTAACAAAGGAGAACTTAAATTTTTTAAAATTCAAAAATAACAAGTCTACTTTAGCATGTTCTGCTAATAAAAATAATTTCACCCACTTGAAAACAAATCATGGAAACATTCCAAATCTTGTTATTACTATCTCTGTGGCCTTCTTTTCTCTCTTCGATCTAGAGTGGAAAGTGATTGCTAAAGACATGGACACCAAGAAAAACAAAGCTGTTGTCGCAAATGCTGTCTATTTGAAAAAAAAGATGTATTTTCTTCACATATGATATCATGAGATCTGTATTTATATTTATCTTTTGTAAGGACATTTACATTTTCACCTTTTAGCAGCTTTTAGTTTATTATTAACCTCAACTTCTTTTCACTGGGCGTTGGGATTCCTGAATACCACACCCATTACTATATTCATTTAGAAGGGGAATCTGGATTAAAAGTATTACAATCCACTTGTCCAGGGATATGAAATGCCTTTGGCAGTTAACAAAATGGTACTTATAAATTCATAAGATTATATTAAGTGCTTGCATTAGTGTAGACAGTAAGGCACATTCTTCTGTTGTTAAAAGCTGGCCCATAAAAGTGTTCCCACATTTATCACAGAAGGAATGCTCTGGAGTTAGTTGGAAGAAGTGAGTGAGTTCTAAAGGATGGACTTTATCATATAGATTCTAGCATTCATGACTAGGGCTGACATTCCACAGTGAATTCTTCCATTGGATTTTTTTACTTCTGCTTCCAGAAGAAAATTAAGATGAGAAACACATACATATATGTGCAAGTGAACAGTAAACATGCAAAGGGATTATTTGAGTGTCCTATAAACTTAAGGAGAATTTTTGGTGAAAATTAAGAAGTTTATCATTGTATCTAAATTAAAAAGATGTTTAGTTTTTTGTTTTGTTTTTTTTTTTATAGATGTATAGCATCCAAGGCAAGTTATTTGTATATCAAAATTACTAAACAAAAGGAAATGAATAAAGTGTTAAAAGTAAGCATATTGAAGTTGACTATTGATGCAGGACAAAATAAAAACAATCAAAATACAGTACTGCAGATACCATTTGAGTTTTGGGTTAAGATTTAAGTGAAGCCTGTGAATTTTTGCCAAACAAGTGGGTAAAGTGGAAGGGACTAGCGACCACCTTTAACATACTCAAGTATGGAGCTGCTTTTAAGGGATCTGAAATTCTGCCAGACAAATAGACCAAAAAGGTTACCAGGAAAGCTATGCGTGAGAAACCTCGATCAATGTGTGATAAGGCTCACCCCAACCTGGGGCCATTCATTCAACGTGACTTCTCAAAGTAGGATATGGCTTTTGGTTAGAGGAAATTACAGGTCAAGATTATCAGTCCCTTTACATCAGAGGCCGTGTCTTTTTCTCCTGTATCTCTAGTTGTACTTGTCACATTTAGGTAATAACTTAAAGCAATTAATAAATAAGTCAATAATTTAATTTATTAAGTAGTATAACTGGTTTATATGCCTATGCAAAAACATCTTACAGATTTTACTTTGATTTTCTGGTTAATAATAATAGGTGACATAAATTATTCTTAATACTCTCTCCAAACTTGTATTTGTATAACATTGATTAAACTTCTGACCAAAATGAAAATTAGGTAAAATTTTGTAACAAAATGATAGCTAGAAAAAGAGGAGAAACTAATGAAATAAAACAAATATGAAATAGAGTAATTCAATGGAACCAAAAGTTGGTTCTTTGAAAAGACTAATACTGACAAACTTTTGCTGATGATTATCAAGAAAAAAAGGAAAGGGAACAAAAAGAATCCTTTGAAAGAAGAAGATATAGCTGTAGGAGATACAGTCATTAAAAAGATAATGAAAGGGAGTGCCTGGGTGGCTCAGTCAGTTAAATGTCCACCTTCAGCTTAGGTCATGATCCAGGGGGCGTTGGGATCTAGCCCTGAGTCCTTCATGCTCAGTGGGGAGCCGGTTTCTTCCTTTCCCTCTGCCTCTCCCTCTGGCTCATATTCTCTCTCTCTCAAATAAATAAATAAAATCATAAAAAAAGATAACAAGAGAATATTAAGAACATCTTTCTGTCTGATATTTTAAAAATCAAGTTAAGATGAGTAATTTTATCTAAGTTGCCAAATCTAAGTCACTGAAATCTAACATCAAAAAAATTGGGAAATTTGAAAAATCCTATAGTGCTTTAAAAAGTAGATAAAAATTTTCCCACCCACAAAACAAAATAAAAAAACAACAAAGGAAAAATGGATCTCAACATTTTTGAGGGTATCTTCACCAAAAATGATGATGTATACCAAACATTTATAGAACAGGTACTTTAACTTGTACAAAAACTATTCCACAATAGAGAAGAATGATACTACACATCTTGGCTTAACTTATTTCACTGAAGTTAGGATAACATAGTTATTTAAACTCACAAAACAAGAAATGAAAGAAAAATTAAAAGCCAAATCCTCAAGCCATTGATAAAACAATCCTGAAAAATAGTAAAATAGCAGTGATCTTATCATGGAAATACTTAAAATTATAATGTACCATGAGCAAGTTGAGTTTATCCAAGAAATGAAAGATAAATTTAACAGAGGACAATTTATTAATCTAATTTACTAAAAAGATTAAAGAAAAAACATTGTATGGTCATCTAATTGAATAGTAAAATCTAGTAAAATTCGTTTCCTTCATGTTAAAATATCTCAGGAAAAATATAAGTGAAACTTCTTAATCCAAGAAAAGATTCTTTAGCCCAGTGGTGATGGGTATGGTAATGATCAATCTTTGACAGAATTTCTTTAAGATTGAGAATTAGAGAAGAATATACCTTAGAATCACTATTCTCCCATATTTTACTAGGAAGTTTGGCCAATACAATAAAACAAGGAACATAATTGAAGGTTAGAAGCATTGCAAGTGAAATTATAGCATGGTTCCTATGTATAAATGACTTTTTTTAAAGATTTTATTTATTAAATTTGACACAGAGAGATCAGAAGTAGGCAGAAAGGCAGACAGAGAGAGAGGGGGAAGCAGGCTCCCCACCAAGCAGAGAGCCCGATGCAGGGCTTGATCCCAGGACCTGAGATAATGACCTGAGCCTAAGGCAGAGGCTCAACCCACAGAGCCACCCAGGCGCCCCTCTATTATAAATGATACAATTATTTAAGTAGAAATACAATTCAATTATTCAGAGTTTAGCAAGTTTTCTCAAATAACAGAGTATAGAAATAAATTCCATTTCATAAATTAACTTCTGGAAAAGGTGTCACTAAAATAGTGCAAAAATACAAAGTTTTCTTAGGAATAAACTAAAGAAGTTGTACAAGACTTTTGTGGTGATATTACAACATTGTATTGAAAGACATTATGGAAAACCTATGTAAGTTGTTCATCTATTGAAAGCTTATTATCAGAAATATTTCAAGCATCTCCAAATTGATCTATTGAAAAATACAATTCCAAGCAAAATCTCAGTATTTTCATTTATTTTTAATGAAATTTGACATGCTAATTCTAATTTGATGTGGAAATTCAGTCGTCCAAGAATGGCCAAGAAACTCCTGAAGTGGGACAAGGTGGATGAAATATTATACTGATTATTAATCCATAATAAATTTATTAAAATTAAGACTATGGTAATAGAACAGAGAAAAAGATATTGACCAATAGAGCAAAATAGAGATCCATGACCCGACCCACAAAAATGTGGAAATTTGGCGTAAGAGAGATCTGATATTGAATATCAATTGTTTTACCTTCTCTATTTGCACATCTCTTAAGCATTTCCTTGGCACATCATTTTATCATCTGGGGCTCAGAAGAAACAACTCTTTTAACCTCCTACTTCAATAGCAAACACTCTGTCATGGGGGATGTTATCATATGTGTCCATATATGTCCTGGGGGTATACATAATATGTAGTATTTATTGAATACTTGATATATATCAGCATTATTCTAAGTCCTGCGTCCTTTCTAAATTGTAAACGTCAAAGCAATGGCTTCTGTGATCTATATTATTATCATCATTTTATTTATTTATTTTTAAAGATTTTATTTATTTATTTGACAGAGAGAGGGAGATCACAAATAGGCAGAGAGGCAGGAAGAGAAAGGAGAAAGCAGGCTCCCCGCTGAGCAGAGAGCCCGATGCAGGGCTCGATCCCAGGACCCTGAGATCATGACCTGAGCAGAAGGCAGAGGCTTCAACCCACTGAGCCACCCAGGAGCCCCATATTATCATCATTTTAAACATGAAGAAACTGAAGATCAAGGTAGTTAATTAAGCATTTTGGTTAAGGTTCTTCACTTTAACGAGAAGAAGAGCTAGCATTGGGATTTGAATGCAGGCATTCAGGGTCCAAGGACTCCACTGCTAGAAATTAGGAACATTTCTCTAAAAGCCACATCTTACATGGACAGGATTGGAAGAGATTATGCTGAGTGAAATAAATGAAGCAGAGAGAGTCAATTATCATATGGTTTCACTTACGTGTGGAGCATAAGGAAAAACATGGAGGACATTGGGAGAAGGAAAGGAAGGGTGAATTGGGAGAAATCGGAGGGGGAGATGAACCATGAGAGACTGTGGACTCTAAGAAACAAACAGGGTTCTGGAGAGGAGGGGGGTGGGGGTTAGGTGAGCCTGGCGGTGGGTATTGAGGAGGGCATGTATTGCATGGAGCACTGGGTGTGGTGCATGAACAATGAATCTTGGAACACTGAAAAAATAAAATAAAATTAATTGGAAAAAAATTAAAAAAATAAAAAGTACACTGGAAATAGTTAAAAAATAAAATAAAATAATAAAAAAATAAATAAAAGCCACATCTTTTAAAACATTTATTTATTTTTTTAATTGGCAAACTATCTCTAGAAAATTCTGAGCAACTGGTATTAAATTAATACTCTAGGAACAAAGGTGTTCTCTTATCCTACTCAACTCAAAAGTTTCCTATATAGCAATATATAGAAAATAGAGAAAAGTGACATAGGTGTTGATGTATGTATGTGGTTGTTATTACTAAGTCACCATGAAAATGAAATTGACAGAGTTTTTATTATCATAGTATTACATTTATGTTGCAATGCCAGTGGAAGTAATCAGAACACAAAAATAAAGACACAGCATGTGTCAGCTATGCCACAAATACACAGGTGAGAGATTGGAAAGAAAATGTTAGAGTATTTCTTACCCTGTTGGAGGCATATGAGAATGATTATTCCTTTTATTTTCTGTATTCCCCATATCTTTAGCAAAATTCATGTATTACTTTGTCAATAAAAAAATATGCTATTTCTAAGTATTGTTTTAACAAATCAAGAGACATTTTCAGTTTCAGTGTTCTAACAAAGGATACAGTATAGAGGAAAGACCCATTTCTGGACCTGTGAACTTGCTCAGCGGTTGACCAGTTTCAAGCTTGGGTAAACCACACATCCTCATTTTAGGATGGAGAAAACTGAAGTTCAGAGAAACCAACTAGCACACAGGGATGTTCTGAAGATCAAATTAGATAATGGACAAAAAAGGACTTTAAAAACCATAAAGGTACATAGAGATAAGGTGCTACTGCATTCTGGTAAAGTGTGAAACCTGCAGTTGAATGAAATACTTGTGATCTAATGGCCCAGAAAAATCAATAGTATGTTATTTTAAGCTCTATCCTTGACTTGTTTCTTACTTAAAGAACATCTTCAGGAAGGAAAGTTAAGCTTCCTGTACTAGATTTTCTCCTGCTGAATAACATGCATAACACTATTTCTTTGTAAAATGAATAGGGATCAATGCATTAAAACAAGTTCAGTTCAGAATATTATTACCATCACAGAATGACGCATTCCAGCCCAAAAGATTTTAGGTCGTGACATATTTAAATTACATAAAAATCAAAACTCTAGCACTAAACAGTCATATGGTTTTCTTTCTTCATTTCGGCCAAATTCCTTCATGGCAGTATTTAATATGATTCTCTTACAAATCCAGAAGACATTGGGTTGGGTGTTACAATTACAATTGAAAACTCTTGTTTGGTTTAAAGCTGCAAGTGCTATTAGTTTGAAGGTTAAACAAGTATAGGAAAACATTCCATAAAAGAAACTTAAGTGCAGGCAAAAGCATAGACAAGAGGGGTAGGTAAGAGCCCCAGTTGGCTTTCATTGGTGGGAGGGAGGGTATTTTATTAACAAAAATCAATGTTAATGGTCATGGTTGATTGAATATTTCTATTCTTTCTTATCAAAGGTAGTCAATTTTGATCAGATCCAAGGCCAGGAAGTTAGGAGCATTTCTCTAAAAGAACCAATACCTATTAATTTAAATGTCTTTTGAAAAAAATATAAGGCAAACATGAAGGCAAGGATAGCCCTATTTCATGTCTCATTTGTGGAGATTCTCACTTCTATATCAAAACTACAGCCACTGTTTCTATTCTCAGTGGCAATTATTGCTTACATTGCTTGGGGTTTGTTTTGTTCATGGTTTTTACCCAGTTTGCCTATGTTACCATTAATACAAAATATGAATAATTTGCTATAGATGTATTAGAAATCAGTTGTTAAAATAGTATTCTGAGAGATCAAGACATATTCTACAAGAGAAAGGAATTTTAATGTCCCTTGAATGCCATAAAACTCAATTCCTTTCTTTTTAGTGAACATGTACATTTTATTGCTTTTACTGGTAAGGAAAAAAAGGACAGATGGCACAGAAATGGAACCTCGGAAAATCGCTTACAGTGAAACCAATTTTAATACCCTTGCTAATAAAGTTCTCTCTATACATATGGGCCTGATATTTCCAGGAAAAAGGGAGTAATTCTTAATTTTGTCTGGGGAGTTTAACTCTTTCAATACCCCCGGGCACTATACGGTGCATTGAATTATACTAAATAGCCCGAAAGAATTAACACACTTTCCAAGTCAAGTCTTTTATTTCTTTTTGCTAGGCAACATCAGGCCATTGATCATATTAGAAGGTCTAACCAACTCCCACAAGGCACTTTCCCTTATGTCAGAGCTAGCCAGGTGTGATGGTTTCCTTTCTTGAACTCCAATAAACTTTATAAGACCTATCCAACATCACGCCGCTAAATCACATAATGGCAAATTTATAACCCAATGGCTAAATGATCTAGTTGATTGTCTCTACTGCTTGCTAACTAATATTAAAAATACAGCCAGCTAACCCAACGTTTATCTAAAATTGTGTCTCTTGACCTTTATCATCCCCAAACAAGGGAAAAGCTTCATGCCACACTGAATTTCCCTTAATTATGTCTTTCCCCAATCGGTCTTGTAAAACGGAGGAGCCAGTCAAGCTTTTTATCCCACCTCAGGGGGTCGAGAGAATAGGAAACCTGTCACTAATTCCTTTCACCTTACAGGCAAAACTCCTTCACCCAATTAACTAAGGCCAGGTGCACCCTCCAGTGAGTCTGAGGAATGCAGAAAACTCACGAACCCTGCTTCCATTTTGGCAGAAAGGGAGTCCAGCCTGCACCTGATTAGCAAGCTTTGCTAGGTCTGCAGAAAGTCGGTAAATGGATATAATTTTCCCCAGGGAAGCTGGTAAAGATCACGGATGCTGCATGTAAATGATGATACATGCCAGCCATTCACACAAATCCGCAAGCACCGACATGCTAAGGTAGCATTCAGACATGAGTGGTCTTTAACATACTCCAAGGACGTATCCAGAGGATATTACTAATTGAGTTTTCAAGAGTAAATATTAACATATACAGATAAAAATGGTGAAAAAATGACAGTTGGCAGTGTAGGGGGAATGGACACTAATCCTAATTTTGAAATTAGAAAGGACTACCCCAAGTATCCAGCAATGACAAAGGTGGCAGCAGTAGTTAATGGTTGTAGAAGAGGATACTGGAATTCCAAAGACCTCGATCCAAAACACTGACTGAGTTATGACCCCACTAGTTGCATATCTTTGCATAAATTCCTTTAAAAAAGATTTTATTTATTTATTTATTTACTTACCTACTTACGTATAGATTTTATTTATTTATTTGAGAGAGAGCAAGAGCACAAGCAAGGGGGAGCAACAGAGGGAGAGGGAGAAGCATACTCCCTGCTGGGAAAGGAGCCTGATGTGGGGTTTGATCCCAGGACCCTGGGATCATGACCTGAGCAGAAGGCAGAGGCTTAACTCACCGAGCCACTCAGGTGCTCCCCCAAATTTTATTTATTCATTTGAGAGAGTACATGCACACTTGAGTGGGGAGAAGGGCAAAGGGAGAGGGAGAAGCAGACCCCCACTGAGTGTGGAGCCCAACATGGGGCTGGATCCCAGGACCTCAACATCATGACCTGAGCTAAAGTCAGTTGCTTAACAGATTGAGCCATCCAGGTACCCACTTGCATTAATTCCTTAATCTCCCTCATGCTCAGTTTCCTCGGGAAAAAATGGAAAATTAATAATAATAATAATAATAATAATACCTAATTTATAGGGTTGTAGTGAAGATTAAATGATATAATGTCAGACTTTAGAAGACTATGGCAGGCATATAATATATACTCAGTAATTGTGTGCTCTTATGATTATTGAAGACATTTAATTATTAAAAGTAACAAAATAATCAAATGCAAAATATGTTCTTTCCCAGAAGGTAAGTCTTTTAAATGAGAAGTTAAGGCTTTGCCTAATAATTTGTCACCAACTGGCTGGGATCCAGGAAATTAAAAGGGAACGGTTCAGAGCTGTGATTTTCCAAATGCACTTAGCTGGGTCCTAAAGCAGTTTTTGGAGGTGCCTCAGGGCTTAAGCTTCAGTAGAGAAAGAGGCAGTGTGGGGGTCGAGGAGGCAAAGTTTCCCACTCCCACTTTAATCAGGAAGCAAGTTTGCTTTGATCTATTTCATATATTAGATTTTATCATACAATTTTATTTGAAAATTGTAAAGCTAAAAAATTTTAAAGGCACTAACTTAGTGTAACCTGGAGGCTGTTGGTGCTGAGGATAACAATTATATATTCCCTTCCTTAGGGTTATCTCCCCAATCCATCATAGGTAAACACTGAAAATACCACCACTAGGAGTGCTAATTTTTTTTTTTTAAAGATTTTATTTATTTATTTGACAAGGGAGAGATCACAAGTAGGCGGAGAGGCAGGCAGAGAGAGAGGAGGAAGCAGGCTCCCCGCTGAGCAGAGAGCTCGATGCGGGGCTCGATCCCAGGACCCTGAGATCATGACCTGAGCCGAAGGCAGAGGCTTTAACCCACTGAGCCACCCAGGCGCCCCTAGGAGTGCTAATATTAAATATTAATAATCAGCCTTCCCTTGCTGACTCCTTGTAAGGTGATCACATTGTAACTAAACCCAAGTCTATCTGCCTGATGCATTAAAGCCAATCACTGAGACATTATATTTGTAGCAAGGGAAGAGTTTATTCGAGAGGCAGACAAATGAGAAGAAGGGAGGATGAGCCTCAACTCTGCCTCCCTGAAGGGAGAGAGAACAAGTTGGTTGAGATTACATACATATTAATGAAAAGGGAGGGGAAACTAGTGACAATTTATAAGGAAAGATGGAGCAGGAACTTTGAGCAAACATATATGTAACACACATCTCATATTAACGTTGGGGTGGATACTTAACATGGGAACGAGGCAAAATTTAGCCCCTCACATCAGGAAGTTATTTTAGGACAAGGAGAAGGGGCTATGGGCTTGTTCCAAGAGCCAGTGTAAATTGGATAGGGTCTTGGGCTCCTTATCTCTGGTAAGGAATGCCAGGGCAGTGCTTGTTCATAGGCGGAAGCTGATCAGTTGACCTTGAGTCCAGGCTTCTGCAGAAATAGCTGATGGATTTTTAGTTGGGTCTGAAAAGACAATAGCTGATTAGGAAGAAACAGGTCTCTGAAAATCAAGCTTTGAACTTGCTGTTAGTTTTAACCTCATTAACCCTATGGGGCACGGTTTCTACAATGACTCTTGATCCACTGGATTTCTTTAGTTTCTATTAGGGATGACACCCTATCACGGCTTGCAAAAAACTTAATAAATCACAAGTTCTCCAAGAAGCAGTAGAGAAGAACGTCTGCTCTTTGTTGGCGATGTCTGGAAGAAGATTTAACCAATCCTAACAAGACAGCCATTGACCACTTCTTTCCATCCAAGGAGCCTATGATTCTTTAGGAAAGCACGTGTCCAGGAGGTTGCCTCATTTACAATATACGGTTTCATAAGAAGGTTTTAAGATTTCATCAGTGAGGTAAACCCACATAATACCACATAAGCCTCCTTTTTTTCTCTACAAAAATCCTCTATTTTCGTGTCATCTGCACTTTGTCTCTGTGATTTCGACGTCTCTTCCTAAGAACTATAGCAGCTCCTGTCTGACTGATTCGTGCTCTGCTACCTGAGTAGCTCAATAGTCTGCCTTTGGAGTGAACACCTACTTGGCTCAGCTGCACACTAAAGATTTTAAGTTGTATCTGGACACCTTAGGTTTGAGACCATGAACCATGTCCTCCAAAATGTAAACTGAGCAAATATAAATTATGGCTCCTGCATAGCTTTAGCTCAGTCTGAAATAGTCAATGGAGTACAACCCAAAAGACTACTCCTTAAGGCTTCTTGTGTTCAGTTACCACTCTCAAAGACCCTTAAAAAAGATGGAAGTCATAACCCAGAGCAATGGGCGTATAGCTCAGTGGTAGAGCATTTGACTGCATAACCCAGAGCAACATCATTGAAAAAAATTTTAAATGATCTTTCACCTTTAATTATCTTTCAAGTACTCAGTGAGTATTTCATTGGCTAGTCACCCCTCCTGACACTCATTCCTGAAAAATTCCACTCTACTCCAAACTTGAGGAGTTATTCTGTATTTCCTTCCCAGAGATAGCCTATTTTGAGTCCCTTCTCATAGCCTATTTTGAGTCCCTTCTCTTTCTTCACATACATAGCAAATGAGAAATGGGAGTCTTCCAATAGCCAAAAATATATTTCTATTACTAAGTTTAGCTAGAGCTTTCACAAGATATTTCTTATTGATATGTTTAGACTTTTTGTATAAATAGTTGAAATTTAGAATCAGATGTTTGGGGAAATAGTCAAAATATTTGGTAGGAATTTAATAAAACCTGATTGAAAGCATTTGTCATCTGCATATTTCTTACACATTTCTTAAAACGGCCCCATCCTGAATCTCTCTCTCTATTAATTTTCCATGGAAGTTACCACACTCCTATTTCCTATTCCAAAAAACAATAATACACAATTTTATGCCATTTTATAGCCCTGGACCTATAAGCCAATAAATTCCTGAAATTTTAAAGACTATTAAATAATTTTTGCCAATTCGGGCATATAAAAAGTATTCTTTTCCTAGACTGGATTTTTCCCCACAAGAAGTTGTTTTAAAATGTCTTTCATTAATGAGAGTATTTTTAAGCCTAACTTTTCCAATGATTTTTTCCCCTAATAAATCAAGGGAAAAATGAAATTAATAAAAAAGTGCTTTTTGCAATGGTCCAAGTTGTATATGTAAGTTTCCTCAATAAAATTTTAAAATGTTTTTCTTTAATGTCCACTACTGCAATAGGCACATGGTGGAACCAAGCAAATTCTTGAGGAATGCATGCGGATATGGAATTCGGGATCTCTAGATGTAAGAGTGAGTGAGAATGTAGAATATATGGATTGAGTTCTGGCCTTCCTTCTTACCCCATTGGATGACTTTGCAAAGAAATGTGGGTGGATATTTTGAGGTAACTTTATTCTCTGGATTTTGGATAATTACTGTCTAAAAATAGGTTAAGACTTGCCATTACTACTAAATAGGATTACTGTCAGGCTCAATAAAAATTATTTAAAATAGAGGAATAAAATCTACCACTTGAGTGTTGCTATAGGTCAGATATTTAGAGCATTTTTACCTGTGTTTGTTCATGCACACGCATATACACTTAAAATAGTTGATGGATATTTTAAAATCTAAAATAATTCATTTGGATATAAGCTTCCATGGGGAAAAAATCTAATTATGCTACATTTTCCCCAGTATCTGTGCTATCTAAAGCATTAGCCCCTTGTCACATGTGACTGTTGACCATTTGAAATGTGTTTAGTGTGACTGAAGATCTGAATTTTTAATTTAATATAATTAATTTAAATTTTAAAACAATAATTCAGTTAATTGAAAACTTTTAATCATGTTTGAAATGACTTGGACACATGAATCCACTTTTTCAACTGCAAATTGTATGAAATCTAAATTCAAATAGATATTTCAGATGAAAATTTAGCATCCAGATGGAGAAAAGTGCTGTGAATATAAAATACTCATTGGGTTTTTAAAACTTGGTATGAAAAATAGGATGTAAAATATCTCATAAATAGATTTATATTTTTATAATCTGAAATAATATTTTGCACATATTGTGTTAAGTAAAATATTTCATTAAAGTAATTTCACTTTTTTTACAAATTTTTTAATGTGGCTACTAGAGAATTTAAAATTACCTATGTGGTTATTTTTGTTCTGGATAGAGCTGCTATATATTTGCAAATGAAATTATGCTGAAATAAATTTAAAATTCAGGCTTTAAGTCCAGAAAAAGATGGCATGGAGCCTGAGGGTGTGTATAAAATAAGGAAAAGTGTATTATAGGTCTTTGTATTTTTTTATTAGAGAACCTATACAGACCTGAAATAATTTCTTGATATCACAAACATTGATAATACATTTTAGGTGGTATAGAATTTCACTGTATTGATCTTAGCTTCACAATTAAATTAAAAAGTGAAATAGATTAAAATATCCCCAAACTTCACAAAATAACATTTATGTGGCATATTTATGATAGTGAAAATAATTTTTAAAAAACATGGATTTATATTTTTTCCCCTTTGAAATAAAAGCATCCTAAACATCATCTTATATTAAAATGGAATATTTGAATGACATTCTCCAATGCAACTATTTTATTTATTTATTCAACAAATATTTATATACAGGCACAGCCCTTGGTTCTGGGATATAATACAGTAAACGGGGAGATTTAGTCAACACACCCTAATGGGACTCGTATAGAACAACTATAATGAAATGAAAATAATTATACATGACTTAATAAATATAAATAAAACATAATAAGTCCTTTTAAGAAAGAAGTAATGGAATTCAGGAACAGTTTTTAGTGAATCTCAGAAGATGGATACCTCACTGAATTGCACCAAAGAGAGAGTAAGTGTGAGAATTAGTCAATGAATCTTAGTAGCTTTGACAGTTTGACCACAGTGTAGTTCTATGAAAAGATAAAATACCAGGGGAAAGATTTGGGGATCAATGTAGGGTATTTAAAGAGGAGACTTCTAGGAAAGGGAGACAAACCATGAGAGACTATGGACTCCGGGAAACAAACGGAGAATTTTAGAAGGGAAGGGTATGGGGGGATGGGTAAGCCTGGTGATGGGTATTAAGGAGGGCATGGATTGCATGGAGCACTGTGTGTTATATGTAAACAATGAATCATGGAACACTACATCAAAAACCAATGATGTACTGTATGGTGACTAACATAACACAATAAAAAAATAAATAAAAAATAAAGGCAATGGGAATAACCAGTAGAAAGTACGGGATCAATGATGTAAGAAAGTGAGTAGGAAAGTTTCTTGGAAAGTGGAAGCCATGGCATCTATACCACAAGCAGACAAATGGATTTTGCAATAAGAAGGACACTTGCTGCATTATAACAGAAAGGAAAAAGGGGAAGTTGGACTCCAGTGTAAATAGCAAGAAGAGAAAGGAATTCCAATCAGATGAATATAATTTACAATATAAAGGAAGATTATCTGCCAAGGTCTTGAGGGCTTGAGCAGATATGAAATTTTTACTCAAAGGCAGTGAACCCACTAGAGAGACACAATGGGGCTCCTGGGCATTATGTAGCTCAGATCTGAGGCTTATGTCCAAGAAATTATATTTAAGAAGTCTGTTTGGTTGTGTGTTTATTTATTTCATGCCAAATATGGTAGTTCTGGTCCTGGTGTGGAAAAAGTAGATAACGAATTCATTCAGAATTGGGATTTTGCCAATAAGAGGAAGCAGTGGCCATGGGACCACTCTCTAGGATTCTGGGTTAAAAGACTGCTTTTTACACATTACACAAAGCCACCTCCTTGTAGACTTTATTTTGAAAACTGCTTATTCACTTTTTTCTCTTTTATATGTTATTCAAGGTTAATGGCATAGTTTAAGAAATGTGACTTCAAAAAGATCATATACGAAACAGCTGTATCTGGCACATTGTCCACAGAATAAATTCAATAGGTTAAAATGTTTAAAGTCTCCAGGCAAGAAAAAAAAAAAAATGCCAGGATGAATGACAGACTTAAAATGAGGAAGTTGTGCAGTGTGAGCCACCATGATTCTGGTGAGGTCATGAGGAAAAAATGGGTGCCGTGTTTAGCCACAGTAAAGTGAATGGATCTTGTGCCAACTTGAGATGCTTATACATTCTCCTTAAAATGTTGTGGTTAACTTCTCCAAGGAATGTGAAAGTTGATTTAAATAAGTTTCCAGAAACTGAACTGTTTATTCCAGCTTTCTCCAAAAAGCTTTGATATGTAAATCAATTTGGAAACAAAGATATTTTTGTCTCTTAATGTTTCCATTCTCTATGTGTGTTAGATGGCAACCTTGGAATAATTTCCCTTGATCTAAGAAATAGGCCTAAAGTAGATTTTGTGAAGGTCAGTTTGAGATGAAGAGATTTAATTCAATCCAACCAAAATGAAATGCATTTGCACTGTACTGGGCATATGAAATAAAAAGATCTGGGATCAGACTTACATAGGTTTAAATCTTTGTCTGACACTGTGGCTCAAGTCAAGTCAATGAAACTTTTGGAGCCTTGGTTTTATCACAATTAGTTTCTCAGTTTTGGAGGAATTAGAGATTATGCACTTGAAGCATTTAACCCAGTTCTGATTAAAGAGTGAGCATCCAACCAACGGTATTTGCTGATTTGGCTATTTTTGCATTTCTAAACATTATTATTTAGGTCAGGACAGTGCATCCTGCTGGATATACTAAGAAGAAAAAAAATTATCCCTGAAAAAGCCAAACACACACACACACAGACACACATGCACACACACGCAAACCCCAACTTAGAATGTAGTAAAGAAATAAACGATTTTAATATGCTGTGGTAGTTCTCATGTACTTATTTGAAGTCTGGCACCTAATAGACCAGTAATATGTTTCCCTTTCCCTTCTGCCAGTAAGGATGACATCCACCCGTATATACCAGGATGACACTACTGTTTTATGTGGCAGATATCCATTTTGATTGGTCAGTGCCTTTGCCATACCCATTATTAGATATTCCAAACATCACCCCTACCTTCATGCCATATTATGGGTATATTAAGCTAAAAGACACAAGGATCATCTGACAGAGGTTGAAATTGTGCAAATTGTTTCCTTGTTTTGAGTACATTTTTCTTGCTCTGAATACAAAGTCTCATTCACATCTCGATAGGCAAATGAACTGTGAGTATTCTCAGAATTTGACCTTCTATAAAAAAGACACAGATAAATCATATCAGACATTTGCACTCCAAAAAAGAAATAATAAAAGTTTTTTTCTAACCTGGAGGGCTAGTCATCTTGATCAGGTTGAACTTAATCTTAGCACGTTTTCCTCATTCTGCCCTGTGAAACACTTACCATATGACCAACAGCTGTGTTATTTTTTAAACAAACAGATTTTCAATAAAAACGTCAGTGTTGGCATTTTAAAACAAACAATTACATTAAAAGTTTGACAAACCAGGAAAGAAATACTGTGGAGTTTTAGAAACAGCATCTTTCACCAATTCCAGCAAGGCTCTAATTTTCATAGACGTCAGTAACAATTGGTTTTGTGTGCTGATTACTTACTGTTTATCAACAAAATAGAAAGTATTATGATTACTGATACTTTTTGTTCCTAATCCCGCACTGAAGCTGTTCTATTGACTAATGATAGTGTTAAAAAAAAAAGAAAATTGCAGGCCCAATATGGTATCACTTAGACCGATTTCCCAAACTGGGCTTAATATCCAACTAATTGCAGTTTTAACCTCCCCTGGAAATGTAGTCTTCACTGTCAGTCAGGTAATTTTTTTTCTGTCTGCATCAATGAGTGTGTCACCTGGGTTCTTTCCATCCTGCATGATAAGACACTTTGTTTTTTCCCCTAGAAAACGCCTCATTTGGAATAATCTTTTCCTTTTACTGATAACTTTCTTGCCCCCCATCCTCCAACTATAAAAATCTTCCATTTTGGGCAACTCCTTGGAGCGCCTCTCTATACTGCTAGATGGTGTGCTGCCTGGTTATCACATTCTTTTTTTTTAGGATTTTTTTTCATTTATTTATTTGACACAGAGAGAGAGAGAGATCACAAGTAGGCAGAGAGGCAGGCAGAGAGAGAGGGGAAAGCAGGCTCCCTGCTGAGCAGAGAGCCCGATGCCGGGGTTGATCCCAGGACCCTGAGATCATGACCTGAGCCGAAGGCAGAGGCTTTAACCCACTGAGCCACCCAGGCGCCCCTGGTTATCACATTCTTAATAAAGCCAAATAGATCTTCAAATTTACTTGGTGAAGTTTCTTTCTTAAAGATTTATTTATTTATTTTAGAGAGAGAGAGTGTGTGAGCGAGTGGGGGTAGGGACACAGGAAGAAGGAGAGAAATCCTCAAGCAGACTCCCCGCTGAGCGTGGTGCCTGAGGTTCCATCTCAGGACCCCAAGCTCATGATCTGAGTCAAAGTCAAGAGCCCGATGCCTAACCTACTGAGTCACCCAGATCTCCTTTCTTTAAACAATAGTCAACTCCTTTGGGAAAAAAAAGAGCCAAGGCCATGGAATACCATTTATTCAAGAAGTAGTATATGGCCAGTTCTGCTATAAGGCTACGTGTGTATTCCTAAATCACAAGGCTGTGCCAAATCACACAATAAAATCCATGAGGCTTAGGAGAAAAATGGCATCAGGGCACTGCAATTAAATACATCATCAGGGACATATTAAAGAAGAAGAAGGAACTTAACAAAATGAAAGCTAACATGCGCTAAATGGTTAAGGAATAGATGGTTAGGATAATAAATATGACCCCTTACTTTGGAAAAGACCTGAAGTTTGCTTGTGGAAGTACAGGAGGAAAGGGTTGCAGTTCATGAGTCGCTGCAGAGGGGTAAAAAGAAGGTTATCTGAAATCAGATGGAAAGTCAGATGCGGATGGGTGTGACTCTAGGTGCAGGCAAGTGAACTGAGATGACGCACAGATGTGGAAGAGGTGTGCAGTCTGTGGGCTCCCTTGTGCCGGCTTTCCCTGGGTGCAGTCTCCCGTGTTCCCAGACTAGTTCTCATGGAGGAAACTGTACAGAAACAAAGGTGAATTTTAGTTATGCTCCCATCGTTCCATATTATATCAATCCTGCTGGAATGAAATCTGGTTCCAGAGCACGCATCAGAGCACGACTGCCCTAGAATCATTTCATGAATCGGATTTCTGATAAGTGAACAATTTAAATATTTCTACATTGAATAACATTTTTGATGTCCTAAGAAAAGCTCATGCCCTGGCCTGTAGGACATTCATTAAGCACCCAGGCTTTGGTTCAGATGGATTTGCATTTGATCCTAGCTTTATCTGTTTGAACAAGCATCCTTAACCTCTTTAAGCTCAGTTTCCTGAACTGTGAAAGAAAGATGAAAAATTCTACCTGATGACACGGCTATGATGATTAAAAGATACAATGTATGCAAACTCCTTAGGGAAAAGCTCACATGTAAAGCACTTGGTAAATGATAGTCGTCCTGTTTTTAATCATGTATTATACTACTGTATTATGCTACACATATGCTGAGCTTGTTTCTACTTGTACTATTTTTCTTTAATAATAATCTTGGTGATTTTTTCATAATGAATCTTTTCAAAGCTTGTATTTGTGTATATTTCTTGTTTTCTTAGAATTCGGCACGCGTGATTTCAGGATATATGCTCCTGTCCTACTCAGACCCATCACACATGAATGGGTGTGCATTTTGTTGTTGTTGGAAATATGTGGTTACTGATAGGTGGGTGGATATTTGTGGTTATTATAGCATTAGATTCCTCATCTTTCTGGCTTTAACCTTGTAGAGGTGAGCCACTTCTCCCAGAAATGGCTGTAAAATTAATCCTCAGTGGCAATTTGAGGAACATCTAAGTTATTTCTGGTGTCCATCTTTATGATCTCCTGATGATCTCAGAAAAAGAGGAATATCACACCATTGGAACTTGAAATTAATGGACACTAATAAGTGGATTAGAGAGGGTATAATATGAAATTTGTGTTTTCCCAAGAAGCAGTCAAATTTCTTCTGCAGATGCCTGTGGTATGACAGAAAGTATGACATCTGCTAACTGTAGATAAATAAGTCCCTTGCAAGTTTAGATAGATGTTAAATTATTATTATTTTTTCATTTTTTTCTTTCTTAGTTTTAAGTTTATTTTTAATGATTTTGTGTTTTTTCTTAAATAACCTTCTAGGAGAGGCAATGCTGATGTAAAAACTGGCAGTCCTTGAATGTAGATGCTTTTGTTTCCCAGAGGAAATAAATATATGTCAAAAAATCATTATCATTATTATAATATGGACAAAAAGTACAGTAATGGAAATACATTTATTGTACCGATGTGGTACAGAAAAGAGCCTACATAACTCTGATTGGAGCAGTCAAAAAAGTTTCTAAAAAGGATGTGGTTTCTAAATCTTTTTGAAGGTTACCCAAAAAAACAAGGGCAGGGAAAAATAATGGAAGACAGAAGGACCAACACTTTAAAGCATGGTGTGCTAGAGGAAGGATCAACCGTTCCCTCCTGCTGGAGAGCAGTGGTGGGAGGCTGGGATGGGGTCAGAGCCAGCACCTGCAGGATGTGAGCCTAGTAGTTGGTGGAGCAGCACCAAGCTTCTCATGATGCAGTTTATTATATGGTGATTAGAATCTCTCACTTTGGCAATTACATTTTACGCTGGGCAGGGCAGTGTGGGAAGGACCCTCAGGAGTGTTTCATGTATCATTTCTTTTGAATGAAAAGAGTGAAAACTTGGCAATGAGAGGAATCATGAGCCACTCAGTGGCTAGGGTACTAAAGAAAAGCATGCCACTCCTGTAGAAAGTTAGGCATATTGGTAATACAGTGAATCATGGAGGAATTTCCGAAGAATTTTAAGAGGAAGTGAAACTTAGGATTAGGGTTAAGATCCACTGCATTAGCCACCTGGCCCTAAGTCATAATCTACGGTTTCCTAAGCCCACATTTGGAGGGAGTTTATGCATTGGTCTTTTGTTAGATGTAGCAACTTCAGCATTGTCTATTACCCAAATACTTGATTCTCTCCAGTCATGACCATTACTAGATGGGATTGATCCCTTAATTCCCTTTGGGTTCCTACCTATTTATCTCTTTTCTTTCCAAGTCCTTCCTCTCTAAATACATTTAAATATTCAAGGGCTTCACACAAAATAAAAAAAGAAAACCTTTCTTGACCTTGCTGCCTATTTCATGTCATGTAATTTCTCTCCTTCATTCCACTTCCATTTGTGCATGTGTTTGGGAGTGTGTGTGTGTGTGTGTGTGTGTGTGTGTGTGTGTGATAAGCTATACTCACTGCTTCTACCTCTTATCCATCCATGCCTCTTTTAAACCCCAGGCACATCATTTATGTTCTAAAACACAACCTTGAGAGCCCTCAAATGGCTTTCTTTTTGCTAATTCCAATGACCTCTCTCTCCTTCATATTTTAAATCTCTGGGGTATTGAATATCACTTAAATATACTTCTTCCTTGACCTCTATAACACTACTATGTATTGGATTTCATTCTTCTTCTATGACCGTTGCCTTGGTTTTAAACACTCTCTCTTCTTGGGACGCCTGGGTGGCTTGGATGGTTAAGCGGCTGCCTTTGGCTCGGGTCATGATCCCAGGGATCGAGTCCCACATAGGGCTCCTTGCTTGGCAGGGAGCCTGCTTCTCCCTCTGCCTCTGCCTGCCTCTCTGCCTACTTGTGATCTCTCTCTCACTCTCTCTCTGACAAATAAATAAATAAAATCTTTAAAAAAAAAATAAACACTATCTCTTCTTGACAAACTCTGCTGTATATATCGAAATTCATCCATTTCATAGGTCCAAGTGTTTCCAATATAATATTAAATCCCTTAACTGGGATTATGTGATGAATTGTTATTATTGCAGGAATAGCCAATATATTATTATTATTTTTTTTTTTTTTGGTAAAATGTGTTACAATGACAAGGTTTTAGTGCAGTACTTATCAATTTAAGAAAACAGAAATAACTTATCTTCTTATAAATATCAGATGCTAAATATCATGTACTTTATCTGAGTTAAAGTTTGTAAAGTGCTTAAATCAGTACTTGACATGTAGTTGATACATACATTTTTAAGTGTTAATAATTGATTTTTGTAAATAAAGTGTATATGAAAGCTGAAATGACACAAAATGTAGCCATTCTTCATTTTTTTTAAAGATTTTATTTATTTGTTTGACAGAGATCACAAGTAGACAGAGAGAGAGGAGGAAGCAGGCTCCCTGCTGAGCAGAGAGCCCGATGCAGGGCTCATCCCAGAACTCTGAGATCATGACTTAAGCCTAAGGCAGAGGCTTTAATCCATTGAGCCACCCAGGCGCCCGCCATTCTTCATTTTAAGTAAACATTTTTTTTCATAACTCATACTCACTTGGTATTAGAAAATTTCCACAATTTTTTCCTTTGTAATATATTTTTTAAAGATTTTGTTTATTTGACAGAGAGAGACACAGCGAAAGAGAGAACACAAGCGGGGGGAGCGGGAGCGGGAGAAGCAGGCTTCCTGCTAAGCAGGCAGCCCGATGAGGGGCTCCATCCCAGGGTCCTGGGATCATGACCTGAGCTGAAGGCAGACACTTAACGACTGAGCCACCCAGGCGCCCCTACTTTGTAATATTATGTACAATTTCTGTCTGGTTGCATTTTTTGGTGTACATATTTTCCCATGAAAAATACAAACTGACTCCTTCCTAGTCTAAATAAAAGGAAGGGCTGGAGGAAAGCACCTAATCATGAATTTAAACATCTGTGGTCAACATTTTGGTGACAATCTAGTTTTCAAATATTTTGATTCAAATTGCTTTATCCTGAATGTTTAAGAGTTGTTTGCATTTTATTACTCAAAGTTTGCAAATGATTTACATCTGGAGAATGGATTATTCATAGCAATTAATAAAACATCGATTTAGTTTTTGTAGAATAGATTTTATTTTTGTATATATTGAGCTTATTAATGTCATTACAAGACTTAAAGTTATTAAATAGTTGTATCATTATTCCTTGGAAATTATAATAGGTGGGCCCAGGAATTTTATATACCAAGTGAAAAATTGTTGACCTAATTTTTCTTTACTTGCTTTTCATAAAAATTATCCTTTATTTTTCAATATAGCTTTAACTTTAGTTCTCATCCTTTTGGGTTATTTATTCCTATGGTCAAGTTTTGAACACAACATCTTCCATTTCTACCCTGATCAGATTGCCCAGTAATATTGTAGTCAACTTCGAGACCATGCAATTTGCATGGTGTGGAAGACTGAAAAACTAGCTGATCCAGTAAAGAAAGGATCTGGATGGTGAGGATGATAATCAAAACATTCTTCAAATAAGAAATGAGGAAAACAGAAACACCTTTTTATTTTGGAAAAGAAAAAAAGGGAACACATAATAGTTATTTCCTCATGTTTGCAACTGTTGTTTCTTTGGGAAAAAAAGATTTAGGTTTTATACTGTTCCAGAGAACAGAGATATAAATGGTAGGAAGCAAGTTATCTTGAATATTCAGAATTAAATGAAAGGGATACTCTTCCTGGAGGAATGGTAAGCTCAACTGGAATTAGTACAACTTCTTAGTGAGGTTGTGCCAAGGATTTATGAAGAGATTCAGCAAATACATTCCGGGTAACTTTTGAAAGTCTAAGACATGATTACTCTTGGAGCATTACTTCAAATGGATTGTGTCCTTCTCATAAGACCTTCAACTTGAGATAGTAATTGCTAAGATAGCAGGCACCTGAATAACTTCTGTTCTCTGTGATGTGATCCCAGTACCCAAACACAGCATAAATAGCCCCCAGTGTATTTGAACTTTTAATATCACACCTTGCATCTCTTTCCTCTGGTCTAAACAAATCTGTATGTGAGAATTAGTGTCTTTCCTTGGTTTTCTTCAAAACCCCATCACACAAACAATTCTTGTGAGTCGCAGACTTGACCAAATTATTGGAGAGTTAGAGCCATTTCACATCATGGAAACTGTAGATTAACGTCCTGTTTTAAAAAATTCTTCAAGAACATTGTAGATCTCCAGTGGCCCCCTTTCTCTTCAATCACAAACCTCCTGCCGTGATACTCACCCCTTTTTTCTCTCATAGAGCTTTTATTGAAACTGTCACAGCACTAAATTATGCAGGATAATTTATCTCTCCGTTCACTAAACTCTCCTGTGGCTACGTACTAAAATCTCATTAATATATAGTACATGGCTATAGGCCGTCCACTCTGAGTCTCACTTCTTCCCAACGCAGCCTTTCAAATTTCATTCTTTCTGATCTCTTTCTCTCCCAATACTCTATATAATTGGAAAGAAAAAAAAGATAATTATTTCACACAACATTACATGAATGACGTCAGCTATCTCATTTATACTCAACAAACCACTTTATACATCTAAAAAGATAGGTCTATTTACTATTTCTTAATATATTTCATATATTTGCTTTTCTATAATTGTGTCCCTCCTTGTCTGGAATTAATCACTCTTGTACATAGCCGAGCTCTACTCAGCTTTCAAGCCTGACCAAGCTCCATGTTCTCCATGAAATCATCCATTTCCATGCAATCACTCCAATACATATTGACCTGTCATATTTTTTTTCTGAAAATGTATAGCCTTATTCCTTCATATTTTAAAAAAGTTATTCTCTACACATTGATATTATACTGTAAGCTTTTGACACTAAATACTGCGTTCATGTATGTGTCTGTGAATGTTCCCAAATAATGATGGTGTTGCTGTTGCGAGTGTTTATTTCTGTTTGGGACTGCTTGGCTTTACTAGTGTCTCCTTGTCATTTCCTTTAATTAGGCTTAATTTTTAAAAATCATCTGCAAGAGGCATTTGAAGGCTTCTAATAAAAATTGAAGTCTAGATTTAACTATCAAAATAGAAGCCATAGATCCTAAGAGACAGAATACTTTGATTTCAGTCCTACCTAAAACTCATGATCTTTGGCAATTGGAAGATCAGACTTTCTAATATTACATTTTCCATTCCCACGTAACAGGCATGATATATTAACAAATTTTAACAATACACTTTCATCTCTGTCTTATACACAGAAGCACCAGCATGATTCATAAGGATGAATTATGGGACTAAATGCCACCATAAATGCTTTTTTTCTTACGCCCATGCAGTTCAGAACATTTTGATTCAATTAACTCTGCATGCCCAAGATTTGAATAATTTTTTTCTCTGCCAGAACACATCTTAATAATTCCATTATCATTATCCCTATAAAATGTCGGCTCTATGCATCCTGCTATAGTTAGTACTAGGAAAGTAGCAGAAATTTGAGTGGGGTTCAGGCTTTCTCCTAGATTAGATTACAAAATTTATTAAGAAAGAAGTTAAGCTATAGATGAAATAAAAACATAAATGGAGCAGGGTAAACACAGCTGTTGTGAAAAACTGAATACAGAAAATATTCCACTTTTGAAAATGATTAAACACATGGTCTCAGATATCCCTTTATTTCCTGGAGAACTGTCTTCTTTAACAAAATAGGGAAAAAAAAAAAATGATACACCTTCCAGGGTGAGAGTTTGAAAATACCTGTAAAGCTCCTATTATACCTGACACAAGAAAAATTCTCCCATATTTTAATTATTTTCCCATGCTTTTAATTATTATAATTTTATTGCTGTTGATATTTAAATTACTGAGAACTTAGAATATAGCTAGAATTGGGTAAGCTGTTTGGTTTTTTTTAATGGTTTATTTGTTTTATTTAAGAGAGAGAAAGAGAGAGAACACTAGTGGGAGGGGCAGAAAGAATCTTAAGCAGAATCCACACTGAGCATAGAGCCTGATAAAGGGCTTGATCTCAAGACCCCAAGAGCCAAAACCAGGAGTCAGATACTTAACCTACTACACCGCCCAGGGGCCCTGGTAAACTGGCTTTTAAAACATGTTCCATTAGATTGGTAAAGCAATGGCTTTGTGTTTTCTATGATTCTGTTTCCACACACTTATATGAAAATATGCACAAAACTGAGTCTGGGTGATAGGATTAGAATAGTAATCAAAGAGGACTTCCTAGGAAAGTTGAGCTTTTAAACAATATTCTTGGAAACTGTTAAATTCAGTGTTATTTAACATCCTCCTAATGACTCTTTGTTTCTTGCTGTGTTGTAAGTCTCAGATGAATGTGAACTCTAAGTATATGACCCTATAAATGCAAGCTTTCTCCTGGGAAACCTAGGCAAGTTAACTGGTTCATGCTAATTTTTTCCTGCATATGTCCATCTAGACAGGGTTCAAATTTTGGCTGCATGCTGCAGTTTTGGTGTTAACCTCGACTTATTTCAAGGAAGCATTTTTAAATCATTGTATTTTGCTCTTTTGACCAAGAGAATCAAGTTAAATATTTATGATAATCCTATTAAGACTGTGATATTTATGGGAGTTCTACTCTGAAACTTTTCGGGTTGCTTTTCAGACTGGAGTGAGGAGGAAGAAAAGGACAAGAGAATAACTCCTCACAACAATTAGTTATTCTCTGGATAACATTTACTGTGCTGCCTTTAGATAAAATATTTGAATTAGGGAATATTTCAGAATGATTAGCATTGATACAATACGGAGCACTCCTAATTAGACGACCCCAAAAGCTGAAGTTCCTCTAGATATTAATGAAAATTCTCTATGTATTTTGGAGAAATGTCATTCTATAATTTCTTCTAATGGTTGTCCCCCCAACCCCACCAAGTCTAAACATTCCTTACTTACAGGTAAATGTACTCAAAAGTTGCACAAAATTTTTTTTTTCTTATTTTGCAACTTTGATGGAGATTGGCAAGCCATTTCACTTGAACCTGTAATTAACAGTCTTTTATTCTAAGCAAAAGAGTATGAAAAACTGCAGAAACAAAATGCAATTTTATTGGAATTATTGTATGGAATCAGTATACAGACAGAATCTTTGAAAGTCTCTTTCTGATCAAATGTTGCTGACTGTTGCTAGTTCATTCAATCATTTTTTTTTTCTATTTATTTAGCTTTTGTTGAGTACGCTGAGGTCAAAGGTCTTTCTTAGGAAATACACAGGAATAAAAGACGATGGTGACACACTGTCTGCCCTTGAGAAACTTACATTCCCCCTGGGAAAGAAAGCATGTCACAAACCAAACTGCAATATAATATAAAGTAAATGATGACTTATCAATAAAGATCAATGAGCACATGAATATGAAGCCATGATACTGCCTGAAAAGGAAGCATTTGCTGATGGACACATGATTGAGGATGCCCGGAAAATTCCCTAGGGATAAACTTGTGGTAATTACCATTTCAGAGACTAGGACCCTGAAACCAGGTTTTTTCCAATATGGATTGGAATAATTGTTACAGTCATTCATTGTCTCAATGTGGTGAGATTGAGCCCCATGTTGGCCTCTGCACTCTGTGGGAAGTCTGCTTGAGAGTCTCTCCCTCCCTCCTCGTTCTCTTTCTCTCTCAAATAAATAAATAAATACATACATAAATACATACATCTTTTTTAAATGTTTATTGTATTAAATTGGTTTATTTATCTACCTCAGTGAATATTTTTGTGGAGATGTCTAATTAAAAATAACCCCATAGTTTAAAGAAACAATGTGGAAATAAGGTGGTGGTTAATATATCAACTTGTAAATATATTTGTCAAATTTCTCTAAAAAAATCTGGATTAACTTAACACTGATATCATAATATTTAGTAGAGTCTCTTAAGTACCTTTGAACAATTTGTTTTAAAATTAAACAAACACAATTCTGAATAGATTCGTATTTTGTAAAGCTCCATGGATATTTAATAATGTATATTAACTTGACATCAACTCCACCTACTTCAATTTCACAGGTAAGAGAGTCAAGAGCATTTTCAGCTAGACATAATACCTAAAGGGCTGACACCTCCTTGAAATGTGGTGCAGGACCTTATAGTTTTTGGTACCAATATATTTTTTAAGTTAAATAGAAGTAAGTATGAAAATAATTGAAACTGCGGGGCGCCTGGGTGGCTCAGTGGGTTACAGCCTCTGCCTTCGGCTCAGGTCATGATCTCAGGGTCCTGGGATCGAGCTCCGCATCAGGCTCTCTGCTCAGCAGGAAGCCTGGTTCCTCCTCTCTCTCTGCCTGCCTCTCTGCCTACTTGTGATCTCTGTCTCTCTGTCAAATAAATCAACAAAATCTTTAAAAAAAAAAAAATAATTGAAACTGTACCTTTCTGGGATACAATGTTTGATCACAGCTAATATTTTTAGTGAAGAAAGACTTGGTGGAGATGTTGAGTTTTAGATGAAATTGGGAGGAAACATGGAAAAACTTTAAAGTTAATCATTAAGGACCAATGTATATATTTACTAACAATGACTGGATGGTTGTTTACCAAACTATTTCTCTTTTCCTAAGTTCAGAGTTATACTACTTTATTCACTATCTTTCCAGTTAGTTGAGATCACGTGAATGAGTTCTTACCAACTGAATGTGAGTGTATGTGGCCCACACGCATCCATGTGATTCTTCGTTTTCTCTCATCTGTAGGGTAGCTGCAGAGAGCCCTAATGACCCAAGGTCTGCAGAATCCCAAGAAAGAACCAGTGTCTCAGAGTTATCATATTTAAGGTGCCCAATGAAGAGCCACAATGAACTATTCTTTAAATGGGAATGGCATAACTTATCGTGTCAAGTCATAGCAAATTTGGAGTTGTTTGTTACAGGGGTTTGCCTATGCTGACTAATACAGAAATGAGAACTTCTGATTGAGATAACCTATAACAAGAACGTAAAATATGTCGTAGTGGTTTAGCTGGTGTGTGTGAAGTGTAATGGGAAATGAAGAACATTCCAGAGGGAAGAACCAGGGACTACTGAAGACAAGAGACAATGGAGTGTCTCTCAGAGAGCAGAATCTGGTCTAATTGATGAATTTTCCACAACTCCTGGTTAGAAGTCTTTCCTAATGTTAATTCAGCAGGATTTCAGGAAGATACAGACCAATGTCTGCTGTTTTCTCCAATCTTCCTTTTTCTAAATGAAGAAGCTCACTGAATTATCCCCTCCCTATTTTAATATTGTATACTGGGTGTTGGCAAGTGGTGGAATATGTATCATTTAAGTTCATATATCATTACGCCATGAAGAACTCCTGAGGAATACGTAGTTCCTGTAGATCTTGGACTACTAACTGGGTACAACAACTAGACAAGTCTTTAAGTTGGCTCCCTGGGGGAGAAGATGCATGTATTTTCTGGTGTGGGGACAATAAAATGGATATTTTATTTCCTAAGGTACAGACCATGGTGGAAAGAAGTTGGCTAATTGTTTATCAAGAATATTTTATTTTCCCACAGGGCTCAAGGTAGTCTGCATGTCCCTTCCTGCCTTCTGTTATATATGGCAGGTTGACTGAGTCTTGGCTAATGGAGTGGGAATGGGAGTGATATTCTCCACCTCCAGGCCTGGCCCATAAATGCTCTTGCATGATTCTCCACATTCTTTTTTCCTCCCATTTCCAGCTGGATGCAGAGATCTAGGACAGAATAATAAGGCCCTAGGGAATGACGAAGTCAGAGATGGAAGGAGCCAGGGTCCTCAAGTCACCATCAAACACCTGCACTGATGTGTTACATGAGTGAGAAATGAGCCTCTATTGTGTTAAGCCTCTGAAATTAGGGAGTTGTTTTTAAGAACATTTAGCTGAACCAACCAAATACATTGGCTTTGTGACCCTAACAATTCACACTGGCACTCAATTTCAAATTAGTCACCTATAGGACAAAGACAAATAATTAACCCATAATTGACTTAATTCATATGAAAAACATACGACAAAGTGTTAAAGTAAAAATAAACACATACACAGCCAGAGAACAAGCAATAAAATAATAAAATGAGAGGGTGGGAGGATTATTCCCAATGTACATAGTGATAAATGCAAAAGTCACAAAAAATAGGATCTCATAATCTAGTATTGGAGATTGGTCCAGATCTTGTCTGGAAAGCAGGTAAATTGATTGACAACTAAGCCTAATGATTGATTTCCTTGGCTTGGTAGTGAATTAATTTTTCTAACAAAATTGAGTGATTTTATTTTTCTTTCCGCAATGTGGTGGACTGTTTATGGTTTCCCACAACTTTCCTGCTGAATTGGGGAAGATAGGTCTAATAACTTTTTTCCACATTTAATCATGGAAAAAAGAGTTGCGTTAATGGGAAACGAGAGAGAGAACAGTGAGAAATGACTGTTTCTCTCTATCTGTATGACAAAGGAACAAAGCCTACACGAATCAGCACAGGAAACTCATGCAGAGGTATGGATATGTGTACAGCTCCTTTGACTGTTGAATGGAGACCCTCTCCAATTTCCTATTTCAGTAACTGTAAGATGATCATATGTCATAGTTCCTGATGCATAGTAGGAACATAGTAGGTACTAACTAAACTAGAAAGAAAGTTTGTTATTCCTGGTTAATGATTTGATGATGATATTCCAATCTCTTTCCTTCATTAAAAAAAAAAAAAAGACAACACTAATGTGTGTATCCTCATTTGGATTATAGCTTCATTTTTGTAGGTAAGATTTTCATCTTCAGAGTTTATTTCTATCCCACATAACACATGGCATATTCTCAATAAATGTCAATTGATCATTCTGTTAAAAAAGACATCTCTCAATCTGAGAGGCAGGGCGGGGGCTTCTAGGGGTAGGGGCGGAAAAAAATGAAACAAGATGGGATCGGGAGGGAGACAAACCGTAAGAGACTCTTAATCTCATGAAACAGACTGAAGGTTGCTGGGGAAAGGGTGGTAGGGATAGGGTGGCTGGTTATGAAATTTGGGGAGGGTATGTGCTATGGTGAGTGCTGTGAAATGTGTAAGCCTGATGATTCACAGACCTGTACCCCTGGGGTAAATAATACATTATATGTTAATTTAAAAAAAAAAAAAAAAAAGACACCTCTGGGGCACCTGAGTGGAGCAGTCAATTGAGCATCTGACTCTTGATTTTAGCTCAGGTCAGGATCTCAGGATATTGAGGTCAAGTCTCCTGTTGGGCTCCACACTCAGCACAGAGTCTGCTTGAGTATCTCTCTCCTTCTCCCCCTCCCACTTGTAATTGTTCTCTCTAAAATAAATACATTAATCTTTAAAAAAATTAAAAAAAAATAAAAAGGCACCTCTGATAGAGCTGAAGGTGTTTAGCAGTCTACACAAATTTTAAATATCATCACTTTAGAAGACTGTTCAGTATGATAGACCAATTTTGAGGCAAAGTGTGAGAGGTGGTGAAGACAATGATGGGAGGTAAATAGATGCTCACAGAAATGAAGATGCTAGTTTTCCAGGTCCTGCAAGGAAGAATGGTTGCACTTTAATTCTGTCTAATCCTTTCCATCCGCTCCCACTTCTCTTCCTGGGGTGTCCCGCCTTCTACCACTTCTGGCAATTGCTTATAGCAGTTACTCTTAATGCTTCCCATGTGCTTAAATCATTTTTTCCCTACAGCTCACTTGCATAATTAGTGGATCTAATTTTTTTCTCATTCATTTATTCTTTCATTTCTTTGTTCATTAATATGTTCTGGATCCTGTTCTGCCTGTTCAGCTAATCTGACAAATTCTGGATCTCATTAGACTAAGTATGTATTTGGCTACATTTTTTTCCCGCCCTTATTTTCAGAAACTAAGCATTGTTTTATCTAGTCCCTCACACTCAGTTCTGATCTATTAATGCACAGGCACTGTGGAACACATGCCACCAGCAAGGAAGAGAATTCCTTGCATTGGGATCACCAATTTTGTTAAAGAGGCAGTTTAGAAACATGAGAGAGACCCTTTCCTAACATTTGAAGTCATGAATGATTAAATGGGGGGAAGCTTCCACTTATTTACAGTGTCCATCAGAGGTATGAAGACTTTGTCTTCAAAGAATAATACAGTATAATTATCATTAACTGAATACTAGTTTATTTATGGCATTGCATAATGCTTTATGTGAATTTTTTTTATGGCTCACAATAACCCAAGGGAAGTGGCTCTATTATCCCCATTTTACAGATGAGAACCACCAAGACAAAAAGAAGTCAGCAGTTAGTAAGTGGTGGAAATGAGCTTCAGACCCTGGTCTGTCTGATTCCAATGCCTCATGCTTTACTGGTTTCCTCATCATAAAACAGCTGATATATTATATTGCTTTCCAGTTTTCTAAGTAGTTTTCTATGTATTCTTTAATTGAATCCACGTAGTAATTCTGTGATGAAAGCACTACTGTTCCTCTCATTTAGAGGTGAGGGGATTGAGTCTCTATCATGTGATTTTCCCCAGGTAGCATCAGCCTGGACTCATGAGGTTGGAATTTACTATCATGTCTTCATTTTTCTGCCTCCCCGTCATGGCTACAGGGAGAATTTCTATTCAAATCATGTACACTCACACACGTATATATTCCCAGCGGCCTTATTCAAATCAAAAATCCTTCATCATTACATGAGTAGAGAATCCGAACACCAAGCTAATGAGATTTGAACTGAGAACAAACATCGGGGCGGCTATATATTCTGGCTAAATAAAAGCAACACAGGGAATTATAAGAGGTCCTGCTCAGGAACTTCAAAGGAAATAAGCTATCGTTATTAAGAGCTTTTAATGCAAACTTATCTGAAACAGAATGCCTGCTATGGGTATTTTTCTATGCCACTCTCATGCACATCATTGCCTGCTGGTCAATCTGAGACATTAAAAAAAAAATAATGGAAATTTCAGGTGTTAAATGAGACACCCTGGGGCACTTCTACATAGTCCCTTGAATGCCATAAAGGAAATATATGGTATGTGACAAAGAAAATTAATTAAAACGAGCAATAAAGGCTGCTGAGTTCAAACAAACTCTGGCCCCTAGCACATACCAACTCTAGACCTGCAGGCCAGACTTCATGAAATCCAGACAAAGTAAAGTGTGTTTTTATGCTTTAATGAGGAATGGAGGTTGTCATGTTTCTTTGGTATTCAGAAATCTATACTGACCACCTTGCGTTTGAGAATTCTAGGAAGGAAAGGTTTTTGAATCTTATCACTCTTTCTTCAGCAAAAGCCTTGATGCTCTTTCGATTCTAATTTGGGAGTTTTCAATAGGAGATTAAGTCATTAAAAAACAGCATTTTGCTTATTGTCCAAGGAAAACTAACATAAGCTTTAGGTTTAGGTGTAGGAGAGTTTATTTATTGGAAAATTTCAATATGAGTCTGGGTTTCTATTTCTTCCATCTCCTTCTGTTAATTCTATCTTAATCATCTCTCCATAATATTTCTTTGTCTGTCTCTCAGAAATGGCCAGAGGATCCTTCTTTCATTTTTCTTTGGTGAATATCCAAACCCACTTTCCGCGGAATTTCTCCCTTTAGGTAAAAACCTACTATCTTTTAATCTCTCCCCTATTATTTTTTTCTTTGCAACATGCAGTAGCAATGTGATGGCAAAACTCCGTGGCTACCCTATGTTTCTCATAATCTTTTACCCTATTTTACATATTTTACAAGTTTACCTTACCTGCTTTGGGGACTGCCTGCCCTCTTCTTCTAAACTTCCTATCGAGACAAACTTCCATCTATTTTTTTTTTTTCTTTGTGGGAGAAAATATCACTGAGCTCTCACTTTC
>CM052896.1:110702906-110737008 GCA_028534135.1 Potos flavus | reverse complement strand
GTTTTCCATTTGTGATTTTTCCTTGTAACTTTTCAATAGGTGTACATAAGAAACAAAATGTATCTTGAAATCAAAGGAGATTGAGAGCTTCTAAGGACTGATTACAAGCTTGAGAATTTGGGGCAACATTCAAAGATATGATATAAAACTCTGATGAATTATGATTAATTATGTGATGAATTATGGCCATAATGGAAACTAACAACAATTAGAAATAACTGAATCAAAATCTTGTTATTTGAGACAACATGGATGGACCTAGAGGGCATTCTGCTAAGTGAAATAAGTCAGACAAAAAAAAAATACCATATGATTTCACTTATAATTTTTCTCTAAAAACCAAAACAAGGGGCGCCTGGGTGGCTCAGATGGTTAAGCATCTGCCTTCAGCTCAGGTCATGATCTCCATGTCCTGGGATCGAGCCCTACATTGGGCTCCCAGCTCAGAGGGGACTCTGCTTCTCCCTCTCCTTCTGCCTCTCCCCCGATGTGCTCTCTCTGTCTCTGTATCGCTCTCAAATGAATAAAAAAAAAAAAAAAAAACTTCAAAAAATGAAAAAAATAAAAACCAAAAACAAAATGAATAAACAACAAACATAACAACAAAAAGCCCCAACAAAAATAGAAACATATTCATAAATATAGGGAACCAAGTGGTGGTTGCCAGAGGGTGGGTGAGTAGGGAAGGGGGGTAAGGGGTAAGCAAAATAGGGAAAGAGGATTAAAAGGTACAAACTTCCAGTTACAAAATAAATCATTCATGGGATGAAATGTACAACAAGGGAATATAGTCAATAATATTGTTATAACGGGGACGCCTGGGTGGCTCAGTTGGTTAAGCAGCTGCCTTCGGCTCAGGTCATGATCCCAGGGTCCTGGGATCGAGTCCCACTTCGGGCTCCTTGCTCGGCGGGAAGCCTGCTTCTCCCTTTGCCTCTGCCTGCCACTCTGCCTGCTTGTGCTCTCTCTCTCACTGTCTCTCTGACAAATAAATAAATAAAATCTTAAAAATAAATAAATAAATAAATAAAATAATAATATTGTTATAACGTTTTATGGTGACAGATGGTAACTACGCTTACCATGGTGAGAGTTTCATAATTTATATAATTCAATCACTATATCAATAGCACTATAGCAAGTGCTATTTATTAAAAATAATACAATATTAGATGTCAACTATACTTCAATTAAGAATTAAAAAATAAACAATACTATTTTTACAAAATGCCTTTTTTTCTGGGGGTGGGGTGGGAGGGAACTGAGATAGATGTTCATGTGAATCTGAGTTAATGTAAGAATTCCCAAAATTTTCTGCAATAGAATTGGTTAAAGTGTATTTTTTGCTAAGACTATTTTTGTCTTCGAAGTGATTATCCCCAAAGTGATAATTGTCTCTTTATGGAATGATAATTACCAGTTAGATTAACAAAATGTCAGTGTTGTGAAGGCAATAAAATACAGAAAATTTATTTATTTTCAAACTAAAAAAAAGTAATGTATGCCTACCTAAAATATTCATTATATGGCTATGTAGAGATTAAATATATAGATCTGTCTTTATCTCTCCTCAGTCTTTCATGGGAAATAACCACTATTAGAAGTTTGTAAATGTACATACCAGTATATGAAACCTGCATTATATCTTATCACTTATTGCCCTGTCTTGACATTAGAAGGTTGTAGTAAAACATTTATCAACTTACCATGCAATAAAAATTAAAAATAACTTAGCATCATTTTTTAAGTCTTTCATGAAAATAGCAAGTGCTATTTATAAAGTGAATCGAAATATCTTAAATTTTTTTAAATTTTTTTCTTCAGGCTTACTCTCCATGCAGCTGACGCTGATGTTCCTTATAACTGGTTCCCAAATACAGACCAAGAGCCAGACTGTTTGTATTTCTCAATTTCCCTCTTTACCTTGGAAGTTTGTTAATGGAGCAGAAGCTTCTCTGTTTTCTTTCAATTTTTCTGTTGTCTCATTACTGGAATCCTGTGCCCCAAAGGAGAGTCAAGAAACCAGCTAAGCTTGCATGAATCTTTCTTCCTCAGAGAGGGGGAGTGGAAGTATAAATACCCCAAATTAAATACATTCTTTCAAGTGTGCCACATTTTCTTGTGTATACACATATAGATGTGCATGACCTATCATGTATGCCTTTAAATTATAGTTCTACCTCTGGGCATTCACTTTTACACCAAAAAGCATCATGTGGAAATGCGGTTCTTGGATTTACAAGTGAGTAACAAGTAATAATTCAATTTAATGAAGAACAATTGTCTCCTTTTATATATGACAAGAATTTTTCTAAAAGGAAAAAAAAACACCTTAAAATTTTAGTAACCCCTGGATCAAAAATGAAACATTTTTCTCCTTCTGTCTAAAGAGACAAAATCTTTAAATAAGAGTATCTGTAAGTATATTGCTCAGCTGAGAAAACCAGTTTCTTATGAATAAACAGAAAACAGAAGTTGGACTTGAGCCAAAAGTGGGATTTGTGGGGAACAAAAGTCAAAGCAGTTTTGCTAGCAAAGAAAGGTTGGGGGGGCAGTTGTTTGTAGTGCAAGTGCTGCACTGTCTGGTTTGTTTAATTTTTGAACTTGACACATCACACATTGTTGAACTGACATGCTGGACGAACTTGAGTGTAGGGTAGAAACTATAACAAGCCAAGGGCTCTGCCCTCACTTATGAGTCACCAGTGGTAAAAAATAAATGTGGATCAGTTTGTCTGGAAGAATTTGCAAACTTGTCTGGATGTTGTGGACATGTTGTGAACAGTGCCATGTCATCTGAAAAACTTGAAACAATGTTATTTTAAAGCAATATGCCAAGAATTGAGATAATGCAGACATATATTCATATTTGAACAAAGTGACATCTTAATAAGACTAAAGCAATATGCTTCAGACTTTGAAAGCCCTGAGGTCTCATCACACATAGTTATTAAGAGCAGTTTAGCTTCTACTAGAATGTGATCACATAGAATATAGAGCCACATAACAGGTCTGGTTGGGAATCATGGAAGGAAATAGGGTTGTATCCCTCTGGATAACATTTCAGGTCACCAGAATATAATTTAGATACACTGTAATTTAGTTAAGTCTATGCTGATAGATGGAAGGAAGGAAGGAAGGACAAAGGAGAGAAGGAAAGATAGAAGTGAGGAAGGAGAGAAGGGAAGGGAGGGGAAAGGAAAGGAAGGGAAGGGAAAGGAAGGGAAAGGAAGGGAAGGAAGGGGGTATTTCCAAATAGAAATAAACTGAGCCTAATGAAATAAATTACCTGGTGTTGTAGCCAGAAACAATAAATACCCTTCACCATAAGGTGAACGGGACCCAGCTAATGAAAACTAAGTGAGTGAATTAACATGAAATTCTCATTGTATATTTGCAATAATTTAAGGAAGAAAATTTTTGTCTCTTTTGCAATTGTCTTTGATTTAGAGATCCTTCTGCTGATAGCGATATTGCCCATTTTTGGTATTCAACTTTAATAAACACATGGAATGTGAGTCTTCTAAGGGCTCTTCAAGATCATGAAGCTAAGTGTTGAAGACAAAGTAGCCTTTGACTTGAATCCTGATACAAACTACTACAGGGAATGTCTAAATGGAAGTAGTCAAGAAGTCAACTCCAAGGGACTTATGGAACTATTTTTATAGAGAAAAAGAGAAAATGAAAGGAGGTCATTTACTGAAGAATAGGACTGGCTGTCTTAACATGATTAACCAGTAGTGGACCCAGATTTTAAGGATGCAGTTAAAATTCCTCTTAACACTTTTTTTTAATTTTTTGGTACACTGGTTTCATGTTTGGGAACTATGAAGTAAGTATAGATTAGGACTGATTATGATTAGAACAGCATATGAATTGTGGCTATCACTAGCAGAATTTTATTTTTTACACAATTTTCTGATGTTATATAAAGCTTCTACCAACTCTACTTCAAGCTGGATTTGTTAGGAGAATTCCTGCATATTTTTCTATAAAATGTAGTTTATCTAACCCTAGGGACTTCTGCTAATAAACAATAGGGAATACCTATAGTTTACTAACTCATCAGTGATGTTAATTTCAAATGCCAAATCCCTGGCCATAAGAATTGAAGGAACTCAATTGCAGATCACATGTGCTTTAAAAATTCTTCCTAAAGAATTTAATTTGGGGGTCTTATTTTTCCCATTTAAAAAATGTTTCTGTTGGGATGCCTGGGTGGCTCAGTCGGTTAAACACCTGCCTTCAGCTCAGGTGATGATCTCAGGGTCCTGGGATAGGGCCCTGCATCAAGCTCCCTGCTCAGTGGGTAGCCTACTCTCCCTCTCCCTCTTCTGCTCCCTCTGCTTGTTCTCTCTCTCTCTTTCTCACTGTCAAATCAATCAATCAATCAATCTTTAAAAATAAGTTTCTGTCTATGACATCAGTGATAGAATGTTATCCACTGCTCTCCACCAGCGGTCCACTTCCTAATAGCCTTGTTCAGTTTGGAAGCAATGTGATTGGAGGGAAGTTGGCACCACCCCTGCCTTATGAGGTGATGTGAATGATGTTAACTAAGTCAGCCAGTCTTTCTATTGAGCTGTTCACATGCCTAGGTTAGGAACTAGCATTGGATCTAAGCAAGACCAGTTGCTTTGAATCTCCTCCACCGGATATGAATGAGGAAGCAGTAGCTCTAGGAGACCCCGTACCAGTTAAAAATTCGGGCTAAGATCCAGCCTTAGGATAATGTGACACTGCGGAATACAAAAGAGACCAAAAGAACTGGGTTATTTGATGATATCATTGCTCTGATTCTTTCACTTTCCATTGCCAAAGAATGATATGAATCAGGATATCTCATTTACACTGACAGTTAGTGTCCATCCATGATAAGCATAATACTGTTATTTGTGTTGGCAGTCTATTTCTTAACTCATGAAAAAGGGTTTCTGGCATACATCAAACAGGTTTTAATACAAAAGGCAATTTATCTCTGGAAATCTAAGGAGTAAAGAAGGTGGTTTGATTGAAGCTAAGAGTTTGCCTTGAGGGATATTACAACCCTGTGTTGGACATAAAGAAAATGCTCTTTATATGCATGTTCATTTCTTATTCATTCACCTCAACTCCTTTTCTTTTCTTTTCTTTTCTTTTCTTTTCTTTTCTTTTCTTTTCTTCTTTCTTTCATTCTTTCTTTCTCTTCCTTTCATTTTCCTCTCCCTCCCTCCCCTCTCTCTCTTCCTTCCTTTCTTTCTCTTTCTCTCTTTTTCTCCCTTCTTTCCTTCCTTCCTTCCTTTTCTCTTTTTTCCTCTCTCTCTTTCTCTCTCTCTCCCTCCCTTTCTTCCTCCCTCCCTCCTTCCTTCTCTCTTTTTTCTTTCTTGTTTTCTTTTCCTTCCTTTCTTCCTTCCTTCCTTCCTTCCTTCCGTCCTTCCTTCTTTCCTTCCTTCCTTCCTTCTAGAAGATCAAACTGTACCAAAGGCAACAAAAGGTACATTATACTACTGTCTTGTCTGTTCTTTCAACTAAAGTGTTTAAGGTTCAAAAGAACATTAATGTAGAGGCATTAGGCTATTGTATTTCTAGAAGCTACTTCAGTACCTGACATTTACTAACTATCTAGTTTGACTGAATAATTAAATAAGTTTTAATTTAGTGTCACACTACACAGGAAAAGAAAGAGAGTATTTTGTTGACATTTGTATCATGATTATTTTTTAATAATGTGATAACTAAGGATCATTTTTCTTCCTCTCTATTCTAAGTGATGCTTACACATCATTATCATGTTCCAATGATGTGCTCATTTGTATGGGAACTGTGTACAACCATAACTAAATAATATAAAAATACAGGTAGATAGATAGATCGATCGATAGTTAGATAGAGATATTATAAAGGTTAATTTATGTGTCAGCCTGACTAGACCACAGAGAGCCCAGATATTTTTTTCTCACTTTCGAATATATATTTTGGACCAATTAATTGATTAAACATTATTATGAATATATCCGTGAGGTAGTTTCTGAATGAAATTAATATTCGAATTGGTAGACTGAGTAAAGCAGATGGCCCTTCCTAAAGTGAAAGTGTCCCATCTAATCCACTGAAGACATGAATAGAACAAAAAGTCTGAGCAACATAGGATTCTCTACATTCTTGACTGTCTTCAAGCTGGAACATTGGCCTTCTATCTTTGGACTCAGATTCATACTTGAACTTACACCATAGACTCTCGTGATTCTCAAGTCTTTGGACCAGGACCAGACCTATAATACATGCTCTCCTGGGTCCCCGGCTTGATGACTGTGGATCTTGGGACTTCTCAGCTTCCATAACCATGTGAGTCAGTCAGTTCCTTTTAATAAACTTATTTATTAAGAATAGAACCAGTGGGAGAACCCAGAATAATATAGATTGATATGTAATTAATGGGAATATATATTAAAAATGCAATTAAAAATGCAATAAAAGAAAATGTTAATACTGAAGGAGTGAAGGGATGAGTTAATTTAATGTAGGAAACAGGTTGTGAACACAAATTTTATATATATATGTATATATGTATATATATATGTATATATATGTATAAAAATATTTCATTTTTAAAATCTACCTTTTCTACTATAACGGTATACATTGTATTAATTATTAATGTATTTACTCATTAATTTATTCAACCTTCACTCATCTTTGAATCTCCAGTGCCTACCATGTTCAAGGCACTCAATCAGTGAGACCCTCTACAGATCATTACCTACTATCAAAGAAAACCCACGTTCCAACAATGAAAGACTCTATGCTAGGTTTAGGTTCAGTGTGCTCTGGGAGGAAAAAAAGGAGGGGGGTGGTATGTGGCTAAATCAGACTGGTAATGAGGTCTAAACTTCTGAGAAGAGATAAACACTAATGGCAATAATGAGTTTTCTGCATTTGCATACAGTATTTTCTTTGGTCTGCCCAACAGTTGGGGGGGTGGTGAGGGAGACTACATAGCATCTCTTTTGAAACTATAGTGATTTTGCTTTTACTTCTAACTCTCAAGCTACTGTCAAGCTTGAGTTTGCTGCACCTATTTTGCAATAGCTAGGCAAGTGGGAAGAGTGCACCACACTGTTAAAAAGTATTTTATTCCTGCAATTCAGAAGACACTAACCTCTGGCCTGAAATCTGCACTGCATAATGCTCTTTGCACCCAGGCTATTGGGTCCCACCTCTTTGAGTTGGAAATGTCTGCACAATTTACTGAGGCTTTAGGCAGGGTTATGTTGGTCTAGCAGTTAAATAGTTATGTTAGGAATAAAAAAGTATTTAATGGTTTATTGGAAAGTCAATGGCATAATGTGTGAGGTGCCTCTTTAACAGTATACTAAAAGTGTCAAAATTCCATGCAATTTTCCACACATAAAAATGGCATAATATCCTACAGGTGTCAGCCGTTTATTTCCACTTGCTCTGCTCATTAGTAAAATATTTCAATACATAGTCTCCTGTATATTAACCTGGTATGTCCTACCGAATAGCCAGGCTAAGCAAGAAACTAAGTAGGTTCTGAAAAATATATTAAACACTAAGAACTTATTGCAATTTATCTGGAGTGTTTATATTTGTTGTGGTCACTTCCTGCAACACTAATTCACTCTGCTGATTGTTGCACTGTCCACTGTTGAATGTAAATTCTTTGTGGGAAATCCAAATGTCCTAGGTAGACACTTTATCTTTGCCTTAAGCTCTCTACCAAAATAATAAAAATTGCCTCAGGGCAATCTACAACCCCTTAAGAAGTAGACTATTTTTTTAAATGGTAATTGATTTTCAGTGGACATGGACTTTTGAGAAATACATGCTGCTATAATGGTGGACATATTCCATGCCCTTCCCCAGATACACTCTGCACATAAAACCTCACAGCAGGGTGCTCGGAAAAAAATTATAAAATTTTTCCACAATTAAAAAGAAATCCTCCTCCAAAGAAGTCCCCATTTTATAAAGAAATGACCTTATCATTGTAAAGTATGTATCACTGATATTTTCTGTATGCATATATACATATATATGTATGAATGTATATATATGTGTATATATACATATACAAAGCATATACTTTGCTTTAAGTAGATTTATCTCTCCATATGTTTTAATAGTTACTATTGATAAATATACATATTATATAAATGGTGTGTGTGAGTGAGTGTATAGCTAAGTATTGGTAGAGCCTTATGATATATATTCACTTTGTACATAGAACTATATTTTATTTAATATATCAATGTAAGGGTACAAACACAATGTGAATTATATGCCATCATATCATCTATTCAATTTCTTTGTGTAGCAGAAATATGTGGGGTATGTGTGTGTGTGTGTGTATGTGTGTGTAATTCTAGGTGCAATTTCTACAGAGCCCACAAGAAAACAGGAAAAAAGAGAAGCAAATCTATGTATGTATATGTAGTATGCATCTGACCCATTCTTTAAACTTAGCATCTCATAGCTTCTCCTTAATGTTTTATGATAAGAATAACAAAGAAATATCATCATTACATCGACCAATTAGTATATTAGTAGCTATACTTTTAGTGACTTGCCATTTATCTCAACTCTATGATAAATTTATTTAAAGAAAGTTAATGTAATTTTAATAAAAGATCATCCTGTTCAAAGGTTTCAAGGGTATTATGCTGTTTAATAGCATGAAGTCATTCAGTAGTAATAAGTATTCTAACAAAGCCAAATTTTAACTAAATGTTTTATTTGGGTTCATGTTATAGATTTATCTGTTTATTTTTTTAATTAGTAAATCTGATGACATAGCTGGAAGTTAAGTGTTTTCTTTCTCATTTGCTTTCAACTGTAGTCAAAGGAGTTTTAAGAAACAAAGATGCATGAATAATTCTGCCTATGTTTACTGACTGCCTCTTGAATATTAGGAACCCACAAATATTATTAATTTATTAATAATTAATAGGGTGTAAATTAACAGTAATTATTAATAATTAATTGGGTGGACAATAACAACCTCTTCATTTAACTTTACTGATCTGTTAATATCTGAAATATGAATCTATTCGCATTGCAATTTTTATTTATTTATTTTTTTCTTTTTTTTAAAAGAACTTTCAAAATTACTTATTTAATCTCATTAATCCTTCTTACCCTTTAACCTCATTATCCATTTCAGGAACTTTTTTAGAGTGGTGAAAATTTCCATCTACTTCTATCACACATAACCCAACTCATATTATGCTGTGATTTCTATCTGTAAATTTCTATGACTAAAACGTTTCCTGTATGTCTTTATTAAACATTTGTGAATCTCGCTTTCAATTACATTTCTAGCCATTCCAAAGTAAGGCTGCTAGACTGCTTCACATTTTCCTGAGAAATTTGAGGAGAGATCCATAGTCTCGTACCACCTCATCTACCCACGTCCCTGCTTCTATGCTAACATGTTGCCGGTGCCCAGAATGACCTCCTGATGTTCCTGCCTTAGGCCACCCCTTCCTATGAGCACCAGATCCGATTCATTCTTGATTATTTGATGAAATCATTCCAGCAGTTCTCTTTTCTCTCTCTCTCTCTTTTTAATAATTAATGCTCCATTTAACACTGCATCTTTTCCATCAGCACATAAAAGTATTCATATTTCTGGAAAAATTAAAAAAAAATTAAAAAGAGCAAAACATAACTAAATTTAATAAAGCAAAACAAAACTCTTACAACCTCACTGATCTTCTGGGTTTAGTGATTTCTTGTCCCCCTTGTCTCACATTGTCTATTCCCACTTTCCTCTAATTTCTTCCCTCCCGTCTTATTGAACCCAAACCAGTTTAGATGTTTTTGTCTTCACCACTCCATGCCACTCTTCTCCACTTTTAATTTTTAGCTCACCAATAACTGCCATATAGCTAAATCCAATACACTTTTAGTCCTCATACTGCTTGAGTATCACCCTCCCAAAACTCATGTCCTCCTGGAACTTTAGAATATGACCCAAGCTGAGGAGCTCCAAGGATTGTTAGCAATTACCAGAAGCTGACAGAGGCAAGGAAGGGTTCTCCTCCAGAGCTTTCAGAGGGAGCATGGTCTTGCCTGATTTCAAACTCTAGACTTAGCGATAATTCCTTGAGGTAGCCCCGGGAAGCTGAAATAGTCCTCGTTTTACTGAATGAGTAATATTTAATTCAATTGCTTACTCTCCTCTACTATAAACATTTAATTTACTTGGCAACCAAGACACTATAGTCATCTCATTTGCCTCCTACTTCTCTGGATGCTCTGTATCAGTCTCCTGGTCCTTCCTTATCTCCCTGACTTCCAAACACCAGAGCACCTAGGGCTTGATCCTTATACTAACACCCTCCCTGGGTGATCTTATCAGTCTCATGACCTTAATTATGCTGATGATTCCTGAATTTATATTTCCAGTCCATACCTTCCACATGAACATCCATGTAGTTTTCTTCTTAACATTTCCACCTCTATTTCAAAGGGCATCTCAAATAGAACATGTCTCAAACTGAAAAAGTAATGAGTAAGACTATACTATTTTGTGTACTGATAAATAGAGAACATTTGCCTTCTCTCTCCAACCAATAAATAATAAAAACTAATAATCTGACTATAGTTTGGATTAAATACCTTGATATTGTGTCTTCTTCATTGGAGTTTGGTTTTCAAAACCTCACAATGTATATTAGGTTTCAACATACAAGTTTGGAAGCAATATATGCATTAAGTCTATAGCAGCCCCAATCCAGTCATAAGAAGTTGTTGTCTTTATATTTTATTCAAAGTCAAATTACTACTCCCTATTTCCTGCATTGGCATGCAGCTACAAACTACCATGATCTCTCTGCTGAAATATTGCGCTAGACCCTCATCTGGGCTTTTCATTTCAAACATTATTTCTCTACAATTCATAGGAGCCAGAATGATCCTTTATAAATATAAATCATATCATGATATCTCTGCCTCATAACTTCCAATGCCCTTGTGTTGCATTTATTGTAAAACGCAAACTCTATGCTGGGTCTGTAAGATCCTGTGGGATGTAGCCTCCATGACCTCCTCCCATGTGCCATCCTTCTCATTGCTTCTTCTTCTCATGCTCCCTCGCTCTTCTTCCTTTTTCTCAAACAAGCCAAACTTCTTCTTATGTAGCTTTTGCCATGTTATTCATGTCGATCTTACTGTAAATTTTTAAAGACTATTTTTTGTAATTTAAGTTTTAGATTTAATGTGGCCTCACAGAGGTCTTCCATGACCATCTGATTTAAGTTATTCTAAAATTCACTCATATTAAAAGACGCTGTATTTTGATATTCATAATTTATTTCAAAAGTATCAGGTTACGCAGTTTTATAGCACATGAGTGCCAATTGTCTTGAGCTTTGATTAGGAGGGTGTCTACTGTCCTAATAGAGAATTCACACTCCTGGGATGATTTAATTCTGCCTTTTTGGCAGGAAGCATATATTCCAGGGGACCTACTATAAGTCTCTCAGCCATCACATTGAGAAATTAGATGTAATTGGTAAAATTAGTGGCCTTTTAATTAGAATAATGAATGTTTAGGATGGGGTCTCATTAAATTTGAAGGTAGAAATGAAGTGTGGTTGGCTTAAATGCCTTATATACATTCAACAGTCCTATATGAATAGGGTATCAATAACCAGAATGGTATGTAAAACGTACTTTTGGAGATGGGACACATTAACTAATCACTAATAGTCATCCAAACTCTGAATTTGGCAGTTTTCTATCTGATTTTGGTTCTAAGGGAACATCCTTGTAATGGAATTTTATCAAATTTATAAAATTTATAAAGTGAGGTTCATGGACTGTTTTGCATCTGCTTTGCTAATTAATGGTTAACTAATAAATGTCAGTATAGTGGCAGTAATTGGTCTAAAATGTACTATCAGTTTGTGGCTAGAACAGCTAATTGGTGCTCTCTTTAAACAGATGACTATGCTTAACTACTACAAGGAGTCTGAGAGCTATGCTTTCCCATGCTAGTCTTTTCTCCAAGACTTGCACCCAGTGGTAATCAGTAGAACAAATTATTTAAAAGCTCAAACTGGCTTAAACTTAATCCATTCTGATCATTCAGTTGTTCCTTTAGGAAATGTTCAGCTGGCTTTGCAGGAAAAAATTAGTCCTTCATGTAGCCACTCTTTTTCCTCTTTCTGTTCCTGAGATGACATATGAATATACTGTAAAGAAAATGCATTATGCATCCCTGCATCAAACATGCAACTTGTTCTTAGTTAGAATATCTGCTGGCACCTGGGTGGCTCAGTCGGTTGAATGTCCAACTCTTGATTTCAGCTCAGGTCATGATCTCGGGGTCACGAGATTGAGCCAAGTGTCAGGCTCCACACTCAGCCCAGAGATTTATTGAGATTTTCTCTCTTTCCTGCTCATGCTCTCTCTCAAATAAATAAATCTAAGAAAATAAAATAAAATAAAATAAAATAAAATTCAGTTCTCTGGAATTTATGTCATGTCCCTTTTTGACCAGGGACTTCTTGCTTTGCTGCCATTTGTAGCTGAGTTTTGCTCAGTTTGTCAACAAACTGAATGATCCTGGAGACAGATTCAGTGTCAGTGTCAGAGTGGAGAGTTCAGCCCTGTTACCACCCTGATTAAGGCCTTGTGAAACTCTGACTCAACTAAGTCTGCTTAAATGAAACTATGGGATGATAAATTTATGTCATATTAAGTCCTAGATGTTGTGGTAATTTGTTACATCAGAAATATAAAATTAATAAAATTAGTTAAGCTTTAATGATGAATAGGGTTATGTTCTCTACACTATAACAGAAGTGTAATAGCTGAATTCTAAACTTTATTATTGAAATCTTAAAGATTAAGTTGAAAGAATTTATAATATTTTTGCTAATGATCATATCTAAGCATGACAGGATATTGTATTCCTATGAGTTTTACTACCTTCTGTCTACTGTTTATGTATGATAACTAGGATTCATGACTACCTTACAGAGATCCTGCACTGAGAAATGATTCAGAAGGAGATATTAAAGTCATTAGCTTAATTGCTAAAAAAAAATCACACAATTGCCAGTAAAACTTTCTTTCAACTAAAATTAATTTTATCCTTCGCTAGGAGATCCAGGCTTTACGAAATTTATAGACTGGGAAGACTCTTGAAGGTAACTTTCCTTTCCCTCTTTTTCCTTATGCTGAATATTCCCAATATGTAATTTATTTCTGTAAAATTGTAGATTAGCTTCAAGAACCTGCCTTTCTCATTTTAGTTTAGAGATTTAATAAGTATGGACTATACATAGTGCCTTACAAATCTCAACTACCCCACCCCCTCTTCCATTTGATTGGATGTTCTACTTTATTTATTTATTTATATTCAGTATTTTTATTTTTTAACAATATTTTATTTATTTGTTTGAGACAGAGAGAGAGCATGTGCAGGAGTCGGGGGAAGGGCAGGGGGAGAGGGAGAAGCAGACTCTTCACTGAGAACAGAGCTTGACCCCAGGCTCCATCCCAGGACCCCGAAATCATAACCTGAGCTGAAGGCAGGTGCTTAACAGACAGACACCTAGGTGTCTCATGGATGTTTTACTTTTAAAAAATGTAAAGCAAATGTAGGTGTTTTTCATTAAAACATTTGAATATAGCATTATCTGAAAATCTCTCTCTTTCCATTTCTGTGTATACATATATATGTATACATGTATGTATGCATGTATATATGTATGTATCTATCTATCATCTTTATAGCTCTCCCTGCTTTACCTTATATCTTAGCTTATTCACAGTGAAATTTCTTTTTTAAAGATTTTAGTTATTTATTTGACAGAGAGAGATCACAAGTAAGCAGAGAGGCAGGCAGAGAGAGGGGGGAAGCAGGCTCCCTGCTGAGCAGAGAGCCCGATGCAGGGCACTATCCCAGGACCCTGAGATCTGACCTGAGCTGAAGGCAGAGGCTTAACTCACTGAGCCACCCAGGTGCCCTACAATGAAATTATTTTAATTTGATTGTTTATGCAATTTTTTGTGCAAATTAAGATTTTGCAAACTCTAAGAGAGAGAAAGGTAAGAAATGTGACTGATTCCTTTGTACAGTACCACTAAAGTTCAGAATGAGTGATAGTGGGAGTGAGAAAATAGAGTGGAGGCAAGCAGAAGAACAAAGGAAACATACCTTAAATATCATAAGGTATTTTATCAATGTTTTTGAAACCTCAAGTATCACAGAGTTACTTTATCTATATCTATACCTGTAACTGTGATTTAGGATTCCACATTAACAAAAAAAGTTATATTCTTCTTTTGTGTCAAATGCTATCTATAAGAATATATATTAATTTTCCATGTATTATAACATTTGATCCTCAAAATTGTGATTTAGGTATACTGTAGCCATTTTGGATAGTTGTAATGATGGTTCATTGAAAGAAAGTGACCAAAATTAATTCAAGTAGTGTTGAAGGACCTGAAATTGAGCTCAGGTCTTTGGAAATGTGATAATATACAAAGTATTTTTTTTTCTGCTATACTGCAGCAAGATATCTCTCAAACACTTCTACTACTTTAGATTCCCATTACATTCACTCGGGTCAAGTTCTTATTAGTCAAATATCTACACTGATTCTACACTGGAAACTTGATATTGTAATCTGTTCTTTAATTATGTTAATGTTCCAGAAATAGTAAGTTCATTCACTCATTCTCTTATGCCAAAATAAAATAAATAAAATAAAATAAAATAAAATAAAATAAATAAAATAAAATAAAATAAAATAAAATAAAATAAAATTCTGGCTCAGAGTAAAGCCCAGATATGAAAGATATCCAGAATTTGTATGAATATTTAAAGACCCACTATCTGTATAACATGAGAATAAATGTTATGAAAATAAAAGCACTAAGAGACCACTTTCTTTTTTTTTAATTTTTTAAAAGATTTTATTTATTTATTTGACAGAGAGAGACATGGTGAGAGAGGGAACACAAGCAGGGGGAGTGAAGGAGGGAGAAGCAGGCTTCCCGATGAGCAGGGAGCCTGATGTGGGGCTCGGTCCCAGGACCCTGAGATTATGACCTGAGCCAAAGGCAGATGCTTAACGACCGAGCTACCCAGGTGCCCCAAGAGACCACTTTCTTTAAATAGTGGACAATCTATATGGACAGATAATATACAAACCAAAGTTAAAACACTATGAAATAAAAAAAAAAACCCACTATGAAATAGTCTACTAATGCTAACATATGGGTATGAGTATTTGTAATGTAGAGAATTAATTTTGGAAGGTTTGATTTTTTTTTTAAATTTTTATACTTTTATTTATTTTTTAAGTAATCTCTACAACCAACATGGGGCTCGAACTCAGGTCTCCAAGATAAAGAGTCGCATGCTCTACCAACTGAGCTAGACAGGTGCCCCATGATTGGAAATATTATAATCTGAAATGAGTCAAAAGACTATAATGAAAATAATTTTGCTTAAACCAGTTTCTAAAATATGTGGATGGTTGAATGGGAAGAATGAAGGATATTTGAAGGGTAACAAAACACACACATAAAAATGAACATGGGATTTTGACACTCCACTGTGTCCCTCTCAGGATCCCCCTACGACTCCATGGATAATTTTGAACTAAATTAAGGAGAGTTTGGATGTTTGACATCAGAACTCAGTATTTTGTTCAAGTCGTAGAGAACCATTTGAACATGTGTGGGCAAGAAATCATGAAAATTCAGTGTTTGGGAAAAATAAAGTATAGGATAAATATTGAGGGAGAAATTAAAAGTGAGTAGTTAAGTTAAAAGCTAAAGGGACACAATAAATATGAACATTAAGAAGATTCTTTTACTTGTGAATGATAGTTATATTTAGCAGTGCTTGGGAGTATAAGAATATCACTTCTGCTTTCCCTGGCTCAGTATTTAATTCATATAGATATTGGCATTCTGGCATAGAACTGGGGTGGGAGGGAAGGGAAGAGATAAGAAGACAGAGTGATCTCAGCATTTAATTTCAAACTACTACCTGAGATACCTGGGTAGAAGGGAATAAAGAGAGCAATTTGCTCCGCATCACTGCACTTAGTACATGAAACAATATAAAACCGACAATTTGTGAAATGCATTGTCTATTACCAATTTACATGTCATTCTTTTTGTACTTCTGACCCTTCTTTCTGATTAGATGGTAAATATCATTGAATCTTTTCTCTTACACATGCCGATAAAGAGAATTAAATAATGGTTATAGATGAGTTGTCAAATATTTAAAATACTGAGGGGAACCTTAATTTAAAATGATTTTCTGATTGCAAATTTGGATTTACCGAAATGGTTTGTTATTCTTATATTATATTATTAACCAAGGTAATAATCATTAATTCAGACAATCAACATGGTTTTAGATACTGGGAGCTTAGTGGTAAATAAAATAAGATCCCCATGTACCTGAAAATTAATGTTAAAATATTGCACATGGTATTAAGATATTTTATTGATTCACATGAGAAAGTTATGCAAGCAGCAGATACTGATTTGTCAGAAGCATCTTCCTTATACAGTGAGGAAGATTTGGACTCTCAACAGAGTGGAATAGATCAAAAGCACTGTGCTTCCATTTTAGTTTGAAAACCTTTTCCTTTCATTCATTTAAGAGTCATCCAGGATACCCATCGTGGACCACGCTGCTTGGTTTCCTCATCCCATTTTTCCATGTAGGAAGCCGTATGGTGACAGGGGTAAGAAATAGGCAATATTCCTAGTTCTCCGTCTTCTCACTAGTTTTGTGATCTTGACTTAGTCACGTAAGTTTGGAAACTTTCATTGTCTAATCTGGGGAAAGGATGTAAGAATGGCACAAGAAAATGTTTACTGGAGACCACAGGTTATATAAAACCACCTGGCATTGTTTCAGGAGCCTAAATTTTGTTTGAGCATTTTTACAAAAATTGTGTTTAATAACTAACTACAAAAACACATACAACAACATAAAATAAATCTGTATGTGAAAACCGAACAACAACAACAAAAAACAGGTGTGTGATGGGATAGAAAAGAATGCAGAATTCACCTTTAGAAAAGCTGACAGTAAGAAAGTTCAAAGAAATTTCAACTTGGATTAAGATTTTCCAGTGACAGAGCCCCTCCCACACATGTGATGTGTAAGAAACAAAATTACCCTCCTCTGTCTTTGTGCTGAGTCCTCAAGTAGACGAAACCTCTTCTTCTGTTGTAAGAGTAGCTGTAAGAAGTAGCTAGAATAGTTCTGTGGGCACAGTGGGTTCTCAATCACAGCTATTATAAGTGCTGTCATTGTTCATACTACCATGGGAGTGTAGTATATTTTTTTTGAATTGAAGGGAGTATATTTACCATATGTTTCCAATAGTATAAAACACACCGGCTGGCACATTTGGGCATTCACCGTATGTTTTTGTGATTGAATTCTACTTCATACATTCAAGAAATGCTTATGATTCTTCTTCGATGTCTTGCCTGCTAAGATGTATTTTAAATTCTTGAAAGGCATTGTTTCATCTTTGTTTTCCAAGCCCCAAACCAAAATGGTCTAGATTTTCCTTGCTTTGAATTAACAGCCAAAATGACTTCACTCAATAAAAATCTGGGAGAAAACTCAGCCAGAAATTCAGATCTATTCGCATCTATACTCATACACATAAGAAAGAGCTCGGAAAAGCTTCACTTTGCCTATGGGTATCACTGTTACATAACAGTTAAGTGTTGCTTCAGGAAGTCAAAAAACTTATCTAATAGTTCTGTTAACTCATCAACTTGAATGGCTTTTTGGATTAAAAAAAACAACTTATGTGTATCTGTCACTGTGTGGAATAGGCTTAGTAATATTTATCTCAGATATTATTTTATTTTGAATTGTATCAAAGAGGGACAAATAAAAATTAGTTTTGCAAATAAGAGAGAAGACTTTTTTCCTAGATCTTTGTTTATATGCTTTACTTAAAAATTGTGTAGCCGTCAAAACTGATTAATGTTCTCCTCCAGCAAGGGTAATGGACTCCTGAAGATAGTGAATGAGGAGCTGGAGTTTCACTGCACAGGTCCTCAGGTTGGAATGTGTAGATCCAAGAGCTTGGACTACAAGGTGACCTGCACTGAGATTTTGTCACTGTTATATTTACCAAAGCCTCAGTGACACTTCTTTCTCCCAGATCAGGTTACCATCATAGGTCTAGACCCCCTGGTTGTGTGTCCACCAGACTTAAGAACCATTGCATACATATTTTTTTTTTTCCCCTAGAAAACTCATAGAGAGGAACAGAGATGAGGGTAGAATTAGGATTGTTATAAAAAACATCCTAACCTGGAGGCGCCTGGGTGGCTCAGTTAGTTAAATAGCAAACTCTTGATCTCAGCTTAGGTCTTGATCTCAGAATATTGAGTTCAAGCCCCACATTGGGCTCCAATGGGCGTGGAGCCTACTTCAAAAAAAAAAAAAAAAAAAAAATCCTAACCTGGATTGGGTGAGAATTGGCATCAAGTTCCAACTGAAAATGTCCTTGTGCACTAAGCCTTTATCAGCTGGTATTCACTTCTTGAGAAGGGCTAATATTTAAACACCAATCTCTAGCAGAATCAAAACAGGGACTATAATAAATAATTTACTTAAAACACTTGTCAAATCTAAAAGATTTCTAAACTACTAAGCACACAGGACTGTGCCATTCCTTTGCAATTTGCATCCCCAGTGTCTTTTGTCATGTTCTCAGGTAGGCAGTGCAATTTTATGTTCCTATCTTTTCATATATTCTTCTCTAATTGTTCTGATCATGAACATAATGTTTATCTTTCTCTTGTTATTCTTAGACTCCATTTCAACCTCTTTCTGGAAAGAATATATGTAAAATTGCAGGGGCCATTATTAAAAACAGTTTAAAATCAATGAGCTTTAAATGAAAACAAGTTACTCTGTCTTATAAAGTTTTAATTCCCCAGCCATCTATCATAATCTCACTCCTTTTTTTTTTTTTATTGTGACTATAGCTGTATCTTTTAAGTAAATAGTCTTTGTTTTCTAAGTCCCTTGCATTAACAGGGAGTAATTTAAGACCAATGGCAAGAACATACTTCTCACGGAATTACAAAGCAGGGGTTTGATCCTATATCTATTTGATTAAATACTTTCGTGTACTGACTCTCAAGTACCTTTTGAGTATCTCCATTGGGATATCACATAAGCACTTAAAATTTTTTTTAATCTTTCTTCCTCTTTTCCCCTTCATACCCCCAAACCTGTCGTACTATCTTTACCCCAAATCCCAGGGAATAGTACCACCACTCCGTGTCCATAAGAAATTTGGGGGTCTTTCTAGGTTCCTCAATCCTTTCTTATACTCGGTCTACAGTTGTCATTGGTACGTTTTGAGCATATTTTTGCTCACCAGCCGAATATTGCCAGGAATACAGAAGTAGACAAAGTTGGTTCTATTACTGTATCAAAAGAGGCCACATATCATGGGGCTGGTAGGGCGTCTCTGAGAGAATGGGCTTGCTGCAAGATTTGGGCATAGTTTAGGTAACTTAGGGAAGGATTCAAGGAAGCAGGGATTTGTTCTGGGTTGAGGAACATTAGAAAGCAGAGCTAAGTTGGCGACATGGTATTTTCACATCAGAATTGAAGAGAATAAAAGATAGCTAAAGATGGAATTAGTTTAAAATATGTAGCACTCAGTTTAGCTTGGCAAATGATGGGTGGGCATTTTCGTGGTCTGTAGAGTCTATTTGTTGTTGTCTGTGCTGAGATATACATACAGAGGTGTCTTGTTTTGTTCACAGTCCATCACAGTCACAAATAAGGTGCTATGACATGACAATGGCCGAGCTGTTGGTGTCAGGTCACACTCTTTAGTCCCTACTGGCTCTGGCTAGTAATTTATCCTGATCTTTCTCTCTCCTTCACAGACATTTTATACCACTCTCTAAAGTTGCCCAAGTGCCTGGTGCTTTATGCCTGCCTGTCTTTTACAAGAAGTTCCCTTCTCACAGAGTACATGTCTGCTGTTTTTTCAGTTCTCTTAAAACTTATCTTTAGAATCTGAGATTAGCATATCCCTCTGAAAACCATCCTTTAAAGAGTCTCTTTCTAAATGATGTTCCCTCTTTTTTGTTATTTCCAAACATCGTAAGAGCTTGAACTCTTAGGGTTTGAGCTGTCTTTAACACACTCACCACTGTTTCCACAGCACCTCCCACAAATAGTGAACTATTAGAACATATAGATTGAAACAATGATTTATTGTGCGCTGTGTGAAGATAAGGATAGAATAAGGTAAGGATAAGGATAAGAAATGAGGTGGAAATGTATAAATATAGACTTCTCTTGAAGTATTTTTGTATCAGTTGGGAAATGTTGAATGTTATGAATTCAAAACTAGTTAGGTAAATTTAATTGAATGAATGGACCTCAGTATTGTAGAGACTTTAGTTTTTTTGTTTGTTTGTTTGTTTTTTTAAGGAGAGGAAAGCTGAAAGATTGGATTAGGAGGGAGATCATGTCAAGCCATGTTGCTATTAATGAAATTCCTGGTTGCATGCACAGAGACTGTATTGATTTTTCAAATTCTGATGCTATGAACAAAATCACTGCATGCACAGGAAGACATGTTTTGACCTACGTCTGCAAAAATGAAATTTTTATTCAAGCATTATTTGATTGACCATCATTGTCAGCTTGCTCCTTAGGAGCCAAGAGAATTGCCATTGTGGGGACATATACATGTTAAGTTCAGGGCTACATGAAGAGAATAATTTACTCAGTAATTTAAGGTGTAGGGAATCTCTCTTCAATACCTTGGACATTTAGATAGGAAATAAATGGCAATACATATGTAACCAGATTAGACAGAGGTCTCTTTACAGAAGAGCAATGTAAGAAACTTGACAGCTCCACTTCCATGTGTGGTGGAGGCAAGCATAGTTTGTCTTTCCCTTATGTGAGCAGTTATAAAACCTGACAAATACAGGGCAACTTCCAGTTTCAAATAATCAGACTCTTTAGCAGGACTTGGTTGTTCTTTTCCTCTAGATACTTGAGGTAAATTCAGTGTTCTTGGGTAATACATTTAAAAGAAAAAAGAGCTTTGCAAATAGTACTTCTGCACGTAAATATTTAAATGTAGTTTGCTGTTATTAAAACATTTTAGTTCATTTTCTTTTTAGAACATTACTGTGAAGTAGGCAAAGCAAATATTGTCATCATCTAGTAGGCAGAGCAATATTGTCATCTCCAGTTGTCAGATGAGAAAAGACATGGCTAATCTGTCTAGTGCCCATGGAAGACATCACTAATTGATCACAGAACTCCTTTCTTTGGAGTTGATACATGATATATCGTCTTTTTCAAGAAAGTGCTCTCAGAAGCTACTCAGGTGTCATCAAAAATGGGTTTATATGCTTAATATGATATACCCAGAAGAGAACTTGTGCCCTCTAGAGCTTCCAAGGTCATATTGTTCTAAAATACTAGAACAAGTTTAAAAGTAACCAAGTATGAACTATTTTTGGGTCCCATTTCACTTGTGACAGTATTCTCTGATATGCATTATATTCTGCTTGTTAAATATTCTTTGTTCTCTTTGTATAAAATTGAGAAAAAGAGGAGGTGCCTGAGTGGCTCAGTCAGTTAAGCTGCTGACTTTGGTTCAGTCATGACCCCAGGGTCCTAGGATTGAGCCCGCATCAGACTCTGTGCTCAGCAGGGAGTCTGCTTCTTGCTCTCTTCTGCTCCTCTCCTGCTCATGCTTTCTGTCTCTCAAATAAACTAATAAAATCTTCAAAAAAATTAAGAAAAATAAGAAGCTGAAAGAGAGAGAGCAAGAAATCTGACATCTTGAACACATTATGTGAAGTATTTTACATTTCATCTAACATTAATAGTGAAAAATATCTTTTTTTTTAAATTTTATTTATTTATTTGACAGAGAAAGAGATCACAAGCAGGTAGAGAGGCAGGCAGAGAGAGAGGGGGAATCAGGCTCCCTGCTGAGCAGAGAGCCCGATGCGGGGCTCGATCCCAAGACCATGAGATCATGACCTGAGCCGAAGGCAGAGACTTTAACCCACTGAGCCACCCAGGCGCCCAGTGAAAAATATCTTTAATGTATGTGGCTGATCAGATAGTTTATCTTAAAATAGCTATATTTATTGATATTTTTAAGAACAATTTCTTAAGCAAGTACTTCATATTACTATCAAAGCTTTTAAACTTCTTGGCCATTGGCTAGCCATTGAATACTAACCGTAGAGAAAAAAAAATATGATGTAGATATTTTTACTATCCAATAGTCTATTTGTATGTTATACACATATGCATTAATTAGTTAAAACATATCAATTGAATGTATAAATAGATCTATACGTGTGTAAAATCTTTAAGCTTCTAAGTTAATAATACAATTATTTGGATTATTTTTAAAATGACATAATAATTACATCTTGCATTATCTTGACGACTACATTATAACCTAATATTGTTCTTAATTTCAGTGCTATTTTGAGATTTTGTAGTTTTTATTTGTGGTTTTTATTATATTGGTATTTATCTATATTGGTAGCAATTTGTTTAGCTTGACTTCATATCTGGCTGCTATAATTTGCATATTCTAATGCTAACATGACAAAAAAAAAAATCCATTTCCTCCAGTGCAAGCATTTTGAATTATTTTACCAGTCATAAAATCAAAATACATATTTTTCAGTGGAAATTTGAAATCAATTTTTTTATTGAATATGACTTTAAGTCATTTAATAAATCAAAACTTTGATTTGACATGAGAAAACATCTTTATACGATAGAGTCAGGGCATATTTACCAGAGAACTTAAACTTATACTAAAGTTTCAGGGCCCCTGGATTGCATGGATCACTTCCAAAACCTTAGAAGAGTCCTGGAACAGGGTGTACAGTGTCCTATACACTATTGTAAAGCGTACAAATGTAAGTTGTGTTAGCACGTTTCTCAATAACACCATCTATTTCTAGTGCCACATCCTTCCTGTGACACCTCATTTCATCAGGGAGAAAATGGAGTGGTGCCAGAACTGTTAAGGTCTTGGTAGAATGTATGAGTTTGCTGGGGCTGTAGTGACAAAAATCACAAACTGGTGACTTAAACAACAGAAATTTATTTTGTCACAGTTCTGGAGGCTGGATCCAAGATCAAGATATTGGCAGATTTGATTTTTTTCTGAAGCTTCATTCCTTGGCCACCTTTTTGCTGTGTCCTCCAATGATCCTCTGTGTGTGCCCATGTCTGGTGCCTCTCTCTATGTGTCTTAATTTTTCTTCTTCTAAGAACACCACTCAGATCAGATTAGGGCCCATTTTAGGATGTCCAGGTATAACTGAGAAATTATAAAGTTCAGCCTATTGTATCATCTCTCTCTACATCCAGAGAGTCTTACCTTTATCTCATCTGTAAATATTGCCTATAGTGCTTAGCATCAGAAGGATAGTAAAGCCAGGAAGAAAGAAGGTGTAAAATATCCAAACCAAAAAGCTAATCTATGGGAAATCCTTTCAATTTTCAACTTATAAACTTGAAAATTAAAAATTCAGTTCTTATTAGCATCTTCAAAAAGAGTATCTGTAATGCAACATATATAATTATCACTGTAACAAACATAAAATTTTCCTTTTTTTAGAGAGATCATATAAAATTCATTAGAATTTCTATTTAATTGGGCACAGCCCTGACACACTACTAAGAATTGGGAATCTGTCTGTGTGTGAAGTCTCACACCATATGCATTTTGACATATTAGATCTTGTCTTTGAGTATCAACTAATCTTGTTCTGTTAAAATCCAGTAGTCCCAGATGAAATAGCATGCAAACTTCCCAGCAGTGCTGCACAATGACCTGAAGAAGCAGGAGTTCCAGTGACAAAATGTCTTACACATAGTCATTAGTTTGTTAATAAATGTAATGTGAGGGTAATACTATTATAAAATTATATTGGCTGAAAGGGTACGAAATTTAAACACATCTGAATGGCTATTTTGGGTGTTTTGATTTTAAATTAACTTTATATTTTCTTCAATCATCAAAAACTGAATGATAGTGTTATATTCTCAATTTTTATATTTGAGATATTTGTCAGCATTTTTCAAATATCTAAATGGTTGGGACTTTTTTCTCACCCTAATAGCAATTACTTTTGTGTCTAATGATATAAGATACTTACTTGCTAATAAGATACTTTTGTATGTATGTATGTATGTATCTATCTATCTATCTTTGTTTTAAAAGTTCCCATTTTTTTTAAAGTGCTGCCTAAATTGTTTAAATTTTGTTCCACAACATTTGGACCTCCCTCAAATTTTGTGGAGTAATGTGATACTTAATGATTGTAAGGAAATGGAAATGAGCTTAGGGAGACTCAACATGTAAGTGATCCCACTGCACTGATGTGTGCTTTATGAATAACACTTTTAAAGCAATTTGTACAGGTAGATGGTGGCTTGGAACTGAGTTAATCTGGTACGTGGCATTAATGATAAGCAAAACTGGCTCTTCCATTCAATTGAAAAGGCTGATTTAGTGTCAGAAAAGAAAAAAATATTTAAAAATCTAAGATTACTTTAAGTTTTAGTATTGTTTATATTTAACTCATAAATTTGGCTTTTATAATCACATTAGAGCCATAAAATAAGGATTAAAATTAATTTTATCAAGTACATGTTTAAGCTCTATGATTATGAACCTTATTATAAATGCAATTTTAGGCCTAATTTGGGGTATTTGCTAGGATTTTGTTCTTTATTCAAGTGTGAGTAGGGAAATACAAACTAACCACTCAATCTACAAAGTGTTAAACAGAAAGAGTAAGACTATTAGTCTGCAACTTGATAACATTCGAGCATTAATTTTTTTCCCAAATACTTTTATTTTATTTTTTCAGTGTTACAAGATTCATTGTTCATGTACCACACCCAGTGCTCCATGCAATATAGAGCGTTAATTTTGTTGTGACGTAATTGTCTCCTCATTCATGGCACTTCAATTAGATGTTCTCTAATGATGTTTTTTAGTTATAAATTTCTATGTGCCTGTAATCATTGAACTGCAGACCTGGTAATCTTAACCACTCTGCCGGAAGTGGGTCTGTGGCTTGGCTTCTTCCCCTATCTCCATGTTGACAAATACCTAAGGGTATAGGTTCCATGATGTGCTTTAAATCCAGAGAGGAAATAAAGAAAATGCTAGAACATCTATTTTTAAAGTATATTGTGCTCTGATTTTTTCTTCACAGATCACAGAAAATTATTTAAATTTAAGTCTCTTTAAAGATTTTGTTTTTTAAAGTTTAGCACATACTTTGCATCAATGCAATCACTCCCAAGTTAGCTCTTAAAGGATTAAGCATGTATAATTTTGCCTCAATCAATCTAATCATGTAGAATTACCCCAGTATTTTATTTTATTTTATTTTATTCTATTCTATTTTATTTTTTCCCCAGTATTTTAGATAGAAGTTTATTAGCTTTGGGGTGCCTGGATGGCTCAATGGTTAAACTTCTGCCTTCAGTTCAGGTCATGATCCCAGGGTCCTGGGATTGAACCCTGCATCAAGCTCCTTGCTCAGTGGGGAGCCTGCTTCTCTCTCTTCTTTGCCTGCTGCTCCCCCTGCTTGTGTTCTCCCTCTCCTTATCTCTCTCTCTCTGTCAAATAAATAAATAAAATCTTTTTAAAAAAAGTTTGTTAGCTTAATATTGTTATTCAGATTTGTATAACATGATTAGAAATAATTTCTACTGTCTTATTTAATATAAATAATTTATATAAATATACATCTGAATTCTCTGGTTTGACCAAATACACATCACTTCAATATTTTGTTAGAGTTAGTGAACAAAAAAAAAATAAATAAGAGTCCTTTGCTGTCCATTCTGCTCAATTACATGAATTATCCAGCTGGGTAACACTTAGAGACTCTAAAATCTACAAAACAAAGAAACAGAATTTCCTGAGTTGTGTCCCTGAAAGTCATTTCTGAGGCCAAACTCCTAAACACATGGATCTCTGAAATTAATCCAGAGAAGGAAGTTCTAAAAATCTTATCTTATTTCTTTTTAAAAAATAAGACTTATTTTTTAAAAAAGCTAAATCTAAATCCAACTCTAAAAGTTCTGTGATTGATTCAGTGTAATTCAATACATAATTCAATATTGGAGGAGATAGAACATTCAAGGATTATTTTGAGTAGTAGTAATTTAAAATATTGTGTGTTTTTAAAGTGGCATCACAAAATAAAAAGTCAAGGATATTTTCAAACAGCATATTAAGGGGGAATAGGGAGTACTACTCAAAATGATGTTACTAGCTCCACTAAAATGCAACAATATTTAGCATAATATAATGCTTGCACAAAATGAATGCACACATCAATGAAAAGCCGTAAATAGATCCGGTGACATATAAAACCTCAATATATATGAAAAAGTAAGCTTTAAAATCAAGGGAACAAGGGGAATAAGAAAAGATTACATGATAAATGATGCCAAGATAACAGAATAGCAATTTTGATTAAAAAAATTAGTAAAGGATGGAATTTAATCCACTTATTGTACCATCCTTCTAAGTAAATTTCAAATGGGTTGGGGTGCCTCAGTGGCTCAGCTGGTGAAGTGACTGCCTTTGGCTCAGGTCATGATCCCAGGGCCCTGCGATGGAGCTCCACATCCGGTGGGGAACCTGCTTCTCCCTCTCCCTCTGCTGCTCTGCCTACTTGTGCTCTCTCACTCTCTGTGTCAAATAAATAAATAAAATCTTAAAAAAAAATTCAAGTGAGTTAAAGAGCTTTACATTAAAAACAACATACAGGGGAAGACAAGGCTAACCAAAATAATGGGATGTACCAAAACTGGGGAGAATTTAACTTTGCTTTGCTTTGTAATGATGGAGATACCGCCAAAGAAAACTTGGAGACATTTAATATATACAAATTCAAAAGTTGTGTATGCTTAAGACTTCAAAAGTGTCAGTTTATGTCTATTCTGCATAAAGAGTTTAGCCAAACTGTAACGTCAATATACTAATAAATACACTGACACAGCACATGAAGGGGCAAGTCATACCCAATTTAAACTCACAAGATATAAGCAACCAAATCAACCTTCAGGTTTGTCAAATAACTTACTGAAAAATGAAAAGGCATTATTGTACTGTGAGTTGGTGAGGCTCATATGCTCAATTCATTGCTCTTGACAGGGTACCTTCGAAGAAGGCTTTCAGTAAGCAACACACAGTGCAAAAGAAGAGTTCTAACGGTGATCTTATCTTGTGATTCAGAAATTTTAGCCCTGAATTTTATCCTAAGCAGACAAAATAGATATATGAAGCTGTTCATTGAAGTATTATCTAATATAGCCTCCATTTGGATACAACAATTTCCTCAGGATATGTAAATCAAGTCACATGGACACAATAACAATTTATTCTGCAACTAAAATAAAACAAGATATAATAAAGAAAATAAAGCAATTTATTATATATTAAATGCATATGTAAATGTATTATGTAAATGTGGTTAGATGTTTTTGACAATATACAATAATAAAAATTGTTTTGTGTTTGGGGGATTACATTATGGGTAATTTATAGCTATATTTTTAAATTAACACAACTGATTTAAAAAGACTCTCAAGTTTTTTTATTTCCATTCACCATTTTTTTGCACATTAGATTGAAATGAATCCAGATATTGTTACCTTGTTAAAGTAGGAAGTTTATTTTCTGTCTTATTACAGAGGACTTTCAATCTTTTGTGCCTGTCTTTGCTTTGCTCCCTTTGGTGTGTATGTGATCTTTTCCATTCAGCCGGCTAATCTTCAGAGAAATATGTTCATTGTTTCTGAGGATGGCAGAGCCTCAAGGAAGCAATGTGAGCAGTGCACTTTCAACCCGCCTGTTTCCTGCAGCTCCCTTCCCACTGTGCATGATGCAAAGTGGCATTATCTTTTTCCTATCTTGACAGATACCAGGTTGAAAGAGCACCATTTAGCCACCAGGCAATAGACCATCCCCTTTGTTCTGTTGAGCCTGAATCACCAAAGGACAACCTCAAGAGGCCTGAGTGGGCTCTGCACTGAGCTTCCACTGGGAAATGGTCTCTGCCAGAATTCCACATGCCAGGTGTTTAGTCGTGATTGTTGGCGATGTATTTTTGTTTTGTTTTGCTTTGTTTGTATGTCTAATGGCAAATGCTATGCTTAAGCTTTTTCAAAAATAGATGACTGGAATGTGTTTGAATGTAATGTTTAGACACAATACCTCCCACCCCACTCCCAACATACACATTGTGGAGAAACAGAAATTCCATCATAGGAAGCTGACAAGGAGACTCCAGGGGCCCATTTGCCACGGAGGTCTATTTCATTTTATTTCAATTCACTTCATTTTTTCCCTTTTTTCCAATATGTGTTCTGCCAGACTTAGAGACAGGCTTTTGTGAAATGCCAGTGATCAGAGAGAAAGACCTGCTCTCAAGCTGCACACTGTCTAGTGGGGAAGACAAACATAAGCAGAGTGCTACAAAGCAATGTGCTAAGTGTTCTGTCACTGCTGCAAGCAGGGCCTATGGAGCAGAGAGGAAGTCCTAACATGTTCTGAGGCCTTCAGAGGACGGAAACTGCGGGTAGAAGCTTTCAAAAGCAGGACTTGTCTTGAAGACCTTTAGACATCTTCGAGACATACAAAGGAAGAAAAAGAAGGAACATCAGGAATGTTAGAAGCTTAGCACGGGTGGTGATTGCAAATTGTTTTAAAAGTGTGGCCAGAGTACCCGTAGACTAGAGGTGGGCGCTGTTGTCAGAACTCAACTATGAGATCCTTGGATCAGGTTACCGGCATTTGCCAGCATCAAAAATATGTCTGGCGTGCAGATAACAGTTTGCATGAATTGGAGAATTGATTAATTGAGCAAATGAACAAAAGCCCCTTTCTAAGTATGTGTATTTTTATATATTTATAATATCCACAAATTATAATTATGCTAAATGAAATTTAATTTCATGAAGGAGTGATATTATTCCTAAAAGAGTCAAGTTTCAGGGCTCCTGGGTGGCTCAGTTGGTTAAGCATCTGCCTTCGATGCAGGTCATGATCCCAGGGTCCTGGAGTCGAGCCCTGTGACAGGCTCCCTGTTCAGTGAGGAGTCTGCTTCTCTTTCTCCTGTGCCCCCACCCTGGCTTGTACTCTCTCTCTCTCTCGCTTCCAATCTCTCTCTCTCTCTCTCTCTCTCTCTCTCTCAAACAAATAAATAAAATCTTTAAAAAAATAAACAAAAGAGTTAAGTTAGAAAATGATAAAAAAATTCAACTAATTTGATTTCTTAGATCTGGAGTACATATATGTATATCTGGAGATAAACATATCTACATATATAATGTATGTAGTACAGTCTATAATATATGTTATATTATAGATTATGTATATATTATATGACATATCCTATACTATTATATAGGAGGAGTAGCTTGTCTTGAAATTAATCCTATGAAATGTAACTTAAACATGTCTCTTAAATATCATGTCAAACAATATACTTTGTAATAATCTTTATAAAATCAATATACTAGAATCATAATGTACGTAGTCATTATGACTAATAGCACTCCTACATTTTAATTTTGCTGATCAGAGTCTATAAATTAATAGAATTTAATAGAGTTACCTGCACTTCATAAATTATTATTTGGACAATTAATTTGCATTAAGGAACTCAAATAAGACTTAAATAATCCACTTTATGAAGGGAAATTTTGTGAACCCGATCTCAAAGAATAAAAATTGACCTAAGGTGACTTTTCTCCATTTCTATTATTAGCTTCCATTGTGCAAATTCAGCTGTCAGGGCCACAATCAAGCTTCCAGAAGTAATCTAATCATTGTACTTTTTATCACTTTAAAACATAGCCCAGAAGAGAGATAAAACTGAGAATGGGAGAATAATTTTTTTGCCAAGTTTGAGGCTCAGAGAATCTCATAGATACTGAAATCCCAAGCTTACTTAAATTTATAAATAAGAAATAAACTTTTAGCTGAGATAAATGCTAATATTTGGCAGTTTTAGGTAAATGTTTATATATTCACTAAATCTCATCAGAGGTAACAGACTTTCAGCATCCCAATTTATTTCCAATCCAGGTACAAGTGTTTTGAAATAATACCTTTCTTGGCTTACATATATTATCTTTTTTACTCTATTAGAAATGTGTGTCTATTCCTTATTCTGATGTGTAAAGATGAATATACTAATCTGCCTAAATAACTCTCTCTGTCTCTCTTTTTTAAGTAGCGTGGAGTCTAATGCAAGGCTCAAACTGAGGACGCTGAGATCAAGACCTGAGCTGAGATCAAGAGTCAGATGCTCAACGGACTGAGCTACCTAGGTGCCCCTAATCTCCCTAAATATTTGAGGAGGTGAGGAAAAAATTTCCTAAAAACCATGTGTATTTACAATTGCTAAGAACTATAAAGATTTACTCTATTTAAAGTTTATTTCTGAGTCTATATTTATTTTAAGGACATCAAGTGCATTGACTATAAACCAGGTGCAAAAACAGAGTCAACAATGTACGTCAGAGTCTAACATGTACTCAGCAATGTGGAGAGACAGAAAATGATGCTACTTTTTAGTTGCACAAGCTGTTCCTACAGGGCTCAAAGGGCAGGACAGCTTTGCTAACCCATGGCTTCATTTGTGGGGAAACAGGCTCAGCAGGATGTCTGCTTTGAAGGACTCACCAATCACCATGATATCACTGATTATTTTGCTGAAGTGAGGACTTACATTTCACATGTCAAATAAGAACTCTTCCAGTTTGGGGGCACCTGGGTGGCCCCGTTGGTTAAGAGTCTGCCTTCTGCTGGCCATGATCCTGGGGTCCCGGGATTGAGCACCAAATCCAGCTCCTGGCTCAGTGGGGAGTATGCTTCTCCCTCTACCCTTCCTGCCACTTGTGCTCTTTCACCTCCCCTCCCACTCTCTCTCTCTCAAATAAGTAAATAAAATCCTAAAAAAAAAAGAAGGAAGAACTCTTCCATTTTGATTAAAATTTTCTTTTCAGGAAACTGGACATCTTTCCATCTGATAACAAAGAAAATAAAGAAGCAAAGGCCATTTTAATTGGAAATTTCACATTAAAAAACTCATGCTGAAATTATTTTAGTCTTTCCTCTCCTCCCCAGATGTCAGTGGATTTTTCAGAAGGGCATTGTCAGGGTAACAGCATTCTTGCCATAGTCCCACTGAAAGCTGACAAGCAAAAATTCACACCATAAATGATCGTGTGTCATGTTCATAGCTATGGTGACCCATCCTGAGAAAGAACACATTTTCTTAGCATCAAAGGGAGCTAGAGGATAAATCAAGCTAAGGGATTTGGTCCTTTTTACATTAAGTATATTATATGCCAATTTTTCTTAGCTTCGTATTGTTTGAGACAACCTAATTAAGGCTGGTTTAGAGGACTCAAGGTTCTGAAAGATGCAAAGATTTTACTAAAAAGGTTAAGAGAAATTGGATATGATGGGATTTACACATTTTTGGAATCACTGTTAGAAAAGCTATAAATTGCTGTTAGATCATCTGTCCAGGTGGAGCAAGGACTTTCCTTTAATCATCCCAGTGAGACGTCTGTTCACCTGCTGAAAGGGTCATTTCTGGGTCTTACATTTTAAGCTTGGGCAAAATGCCAATAGGAAAAAAAGTCAAAGAAAAACAAAAAAGATAACTTCTACTCACTTTTTGCTATCGATAAGAAGCTGCAGTGTGCTCTGATACTGTATTTATCAGTTACTTACCATCACTCAAATAGAAATTTAAACATTTTCTTTCTTAAGAGGATAATAATTAAACTTCTGCCCAGAATTCTTTCCGGTATGCATGCATGTGTATAATTAAACACACAGAGTAGGGGCACCTGGGTGGCTCAGTCAGGTCATGATCTCTGGGTCATGAGATCAAGTCCCGTGTGGCACTTCCCACTCAGTGTGGAGTCTTGAGATTTTCTCCCTCTCCCTCTGCCCTTCTCCCTGCTCATGCTCTAAATACATACATACATACATACATACATACATAAAATCTTTAAAAAAAAATACAGACTAAAACAAAATGGAATTCTTGAAGTCATCTTAATCTTCGAGTGAAAACTAAATGATTTTTAATTTCTTAGTTTCATTAAGAGTAAGTAATTGAGATGGTTCTGTCCCCAGCTTTCTTCCCTAAGGAGAATATCCTACACTGGCATTATGTTCTCTTATGTTATAATTTCTGATCTATAGTCTAAATGTTATTTTCTAGGTTTCTTTGTAGTGCAGTGTTAAACTTTCTTAGCAAATATATCCATTATTTCTCTCCATGTGATGTAATTCACTGTCCTGCACAACTGTAGTAGTTATGCTTATTTATTATGATAGTTTCCCTTTAGGAATATTTTTTTATCCCTAAGTTATGTACTCTGTAATTATGTTAATCTAAACTCATAAATCAAGTCTGACAGGCTTCTTCATGTTTTCATTGCTCTTTTCCAAATTCCACTCAAATCTGTATCTGTCTGCCTCAAACAGGGACTAAGCCAAAATTTCAAGGTATTTTGATTTCATAAACAGTGCAATACTCAGTAACAAATTGGAAGTCAAAGGAAATGAATTTAGTTATTTGCTTTCAGAACAGAACTGAGAGTGAAAATACATTAGTAAAATTAATGAAACCAAAATAATAATAATAATAATAATGAGTAATAATAATACTAAAATGGGAGAATCAAGTAAATGATGGTTTTATACTTTATAAAGACCAGGCTTTCTCACGTGGATTAGATAGCATTTTGTCATTTCGTAAATTCAATTCAGCAAGTATCTATAAAGACCCTGCTATGAATAAGTTCTTTACTCAATAAGGAATGGTGAGTTGAAGGGATGGAGGGAGGATTGATAATTATGAATTCCATGGTCTGAGCCACATAATGTTGTCTGTTAAGAGTTATATCAACTATCTGAACCTCGTCCTGGAAGGCAGGTAGTATACATTTTTACGAGTGTGTACTAGTCCTTAACTCAGGAATAGTACACACTTTGCTCATCTAACTTAGTTACTATCAGAGCTAAGATTTTGTTAAGAAATAAAATGAGACATATGTAAAATTTTAGGTTTATTTGAACAGAAATTGATTTGAATTGGGCAGCATCCAGTCTAGCAGATGGAAAGTTGCTTCGAGGAAAGACTTTTATAGGCAGAAAGGAGCAGGAATGAGGAAGTTTTACTGGGAAAAAAAAAAAAGTGGGTTAGTTATTTCAAGGTTACCTTCCCTCAGGGGATGGTAGGGGTATATTAGGCAGATTACCTACCTCGTGTTGGTTAGGCAATTCCTGATTGACTAGTTTAAGATTCCATTTCTGGGAGAGTAAAAACTGTTATTAAATCTCTGTTTGGTGACATGGGGTTTACTATAAGTGAACTCCATTTTGGGCTTGTTGTCTTGTTTTTAACAATTGAAACACAAAGAAATTTCAATAAGAGAGATGTAAATATCATTTAGCAATTATTTATCAAATAACTTTTTTTTAGAGAACAATCTTATCTTCTACAAGGTTAATTTCTCTAATGCCTCAAGTAATAGACAACAAACATCATTTTCACATAATATTTATTAATTTAACTTTGTTTAGAACCAAAATAAATTGGCATAAGTAATTTAAAATTGTGACTATACTTAACATTGCCCAGAATCATTTATTTTAAATTCCCAGTCTATAATCATTTGATTATTTGAAAGCCATCAAAGCAACATTGACCATGATGTATTAATTGCCCATAAGCAGACAAAAATTCCACATGATTGTCCACTGGGTCATGAATTGAACATTAGGGATTGTCAAATGTATTGCAGCAGTATAGTATCTCCAACCCAGAGCCCTTCTATAGGATAAATTCTAAGCAAAATATTTTCAAGAAAATACAGAATTGTCTAGGTGATGCTTCTGACTTAGAAATGGCCTGGAACCTGATTACTGTTTCCCAAAAAGAAAAGTAAAGCTGTTATTTTGGTTTTGAAAATAAATTTCAGAAC
>CM052896.1:110680605-110702406 GCA_028534135.1 Potos flavus | reverse complement strand
GTACTTGGATTACATGAACTGTGCATTCTAAGCCTATGAATATACAGTTTTATTCTAGTTGTGTACTTTTGGAAGGTACAGTAGTTATGGTTGTCTTTGGGTGGCTCACAGCAAGTATTTTCATATATTGATTAATTTATTTACTCAAATATGTATTCATTCCACATGAAAATATTGGGCACTACTCTGTTTCAGACACCACTCAAGGCACTGGGGGTATATTACTGAGTAAAATAGACAAAAATCTTGTTGTTATGTAATTTGTTTTGGAGAGAGGATAAAAAATCTGACAATAAACTTAATAAGTAAACATATGTAGGAAGGTTATAAGAATGAAAATAATAGAATCCAATAATGGGAAAGATCAGTATTTGGGATGGCTGTTTCAATTAAAATGGAATTATCAAGATAGGATTCATCCAGTAAGTAACATTTGAAAAATGATCTGAAGGAAGTGAGGAATTTTACCATGCTGATATCAGAAAGGCAAGAATTCCAAAAAAAGGAAATAGTGAATGTTGGAGTGATGAGGGAGCCGAAGGCTAGCTGAAGACAAAGAGCAAGTTGACACCCTGCAACCTTCCCCCACCCCCCACTCCTTAGTGGGACGTGTGTGACATTCTTTCAGGGCTCTCCCAACTATCGTAATGTTAATACCTTGCTGGAGGGACATCTGGGTGGCTCAGATAGTTAAGCATCTGCCTCTGGCTCAGGTCATGATCTCCATGTCCTGGGATCCAGCCCCATGTCAGGCTCCCAGATCAGCGCAGAGTCTGCTTCTCCCTCTCTCTCTGCCTCTTCTCCTGCTTATTCTCTCTCTCACTCTGTATCTCTCTGTCTCAAATGAATAAACAAAATCTTAAAAAAAAAATACCTTGCTACAGGGGAAAACAACATTAACCTGACAATGGCAAGACCTCTGGTATCTTATAGGTATCTAGTAGATAGGTCCTCTTTAGCATATGAAAGTTCTTTTGAAACCTCCCTTTTCCTTACTTCCCCAACTCCTGAGTATATAATCCTCAAGACCCCAGTGTAGCAGCCTTTTCTGCCCACAGGTCCTGTCCCCGTGCTTTAATAAAACCACCATTTTGCATCAAAGACATCTCAAGAATTCTTTTTTTTTTTTTTAAGATTTTATTTATTTATTTGACAAGAGAGAGAGATCACAAGTAGGCAGAGGCAGGCAGAGAGGAGGAAGCAGGCTCCCTGCTGAGCAGAGAGCCTGATGCGGGGGCTCCATCCCAGGACCCTGAGATCATGACCTGAGCTGAAGGCAGAGGCTTTAACCCACTGAGCCACCCAGGCGCCCCTCAAGAATTCTTTCTTGGTCACCAGTTCTTGATTTTACTCCACTGAACCTCACCTATATTCTAAAACCACATGAGGAGCATGACTGGTCTATTCCAAAGAAAGAGGAAGCTGTTGGAGCTAGAGCTGGGTAGACAGATATGAAGGGCATTTAGATCATTGTTACTGTCTTGACTTCTATTCCAAGCACATGGATTCTCACCTTTGACACCATTAACATTTTGGTCCTAATAACTCTGTTTGGGGATGCTGTTCTGTGCACTGCAGATGTTTCACTGCATTTGAGGCCTCTAATCTCTAGGTGGCCACAGCAACTCCAGTTGTTAACACCAGATATTGCCAAATATCCTCTAGGAAACAAAATGGCCCCAAAGAAGTACCACTGCTCTAAATGGAGTGGAGAAACATACAGATTGAATAGTGTCCCCCTGAAATTCATGTCTACCTGGAAACTGTCAACAGAGCATTATTTGGAAAAAGGGTCTTTGCAGAGCAACTAAGTCAAGATGAGTTCATATTGAAGTGGGAGAGCCAGGTTCTTGTTTCACAGAGTTGAAGAATGCATCTTGGGGACAATGAGGATGAGTAAAACCATAGAAGTTTATTAGGTGAAGATACAGAAAAAGCTCTCAAATGAGAGGGGTCCCAACAGGGTTGCCACTGAGGGCCTTTAGGGGGCGCCTGGGTGGCTCAGTAGGTCGGACGGCTGCCTTTGGCTCAGGTCATGATGTCAGGGTCCTGGGATAGAGCCCCGCATCAGTCTCCCTGCTCAGTAGAGAGCTTGCTTCTCCTTCTCCCTCTGCCTGCCACTCTGCCTACTTGTGCTCTCTCTATCTCTCTCTCAGATGAATAAATAAAATCTTAAAAAAAAAAAAAAGGTTGGTCTTTTATAGAAAACTAACCTGGGAACTTAAATCCTTTTAACATTTCTATTGATATCACCATTGAGCAAGGACTAGTGTACCACCTTCAAGGGCTTACTTCCTTTTTAGGTTCTGGTTATTGTTTGTTGGTCCCAGGTGATTATCATAAAAAGACACCCACCCCACACCTAGGGCAGGATGGTCCGGTTTGTCCCCTTATCTCTGGTTTCCCTACCCCTCCATATTTTTTGGGATTTCTGTGACCCTGATCACATAGTCCCCTATCTATCTCTCCCTACTTAGCTTCCATTCCCTTACTCAATATTGCATTAAGGTGGGCTCTAAATTCAATGACTGGGTTCTTTGTAAGAGAAATGAGAAAAATGTCTATGTACAATGACATAGAGGAGACACAGGGAAGAAGGCCACATGAAAATGGAGGCAAAGATTGGGGTGATGCAGATTCAAATGCAGGAGTGCTAAGGGTTGCCATCAACCACCAGAAGCAAGGAGAGAAGCAATGAAGGATTCTTTCTTGGAGTATTCAGAGAGAGTACAGCCCCTGCTGGCAACTTATTTTCTATGTTAGCTTCCACAACTGTGAGAGAATAAATCTATATTGCTTGGAGCCACCTAGTTTGTGGTACTTTCTTTGGGCATCCCTAGGAAATGAATACAGAATAGACTGTTACTGGAGAAGTATAAATATAGAAATATCAACTGACCTCAGTTTTAACTATTATTCTGGATGCACTAGAGATACTAGACAGTTTGGGGGTGAGGAGGGTGAGGGTGTGGAAGCAGGAAACCAATTAGAAACACAGGACAGCATTTAAAGGCAGAGAGGATGGCAGATTGGACCAGACAGAAAGAACAATGGAGATGGTGAGAAGGAGTTGGATCATTTATACACGTCGTTAATTCAAATTAACAGGATTTGCTGATGGACTGGAGGTGGGGCATGAAAGAGAAAGACTGGTGAAGAATAACTCCCAACTGTAGACTGAGCAGCCAGGAGGGAGAAGGCTGTGTGAGTGAAGAATTTGAAGTTAAAATCAGCAGTTGTGTTTGGGAAGTGTTGAGTGTGAGATGTTTACGAGATATCCAAGCACAGCTATTGAGTAGGTACTTTGATATATGAGTCAGGAATTTAGGCAGAGATTCATGTTGGAGATAAATTTAGGAGTCACTGGCATATAAGAGGTATTTAAAGTAATAAGCCCAGGTCAGAAAACTGAGAGTGTGTGAAAAATAGATAAAGGGAAGTTTACCTCATAGTTAAGAGGACAGAAATAAGAGAAGGGATCAGCAAATGGTGAAAGAAAAGAGCAACCTGAGAGGTACTGGCAATATCAAGAGGGAATTAACTATTGACTTCTGGAAGACAATCTTTTTTTGTTTATTACTATTACATAAAACTTCCATTACAGATGCATTTTATTGAGAAAAATCATAGAATATAAATTGTACACTAGGAAGATATCAAGTTATTTTTTTTAACTTCATATGAAGCAGGTCAAATGTATCTGATGATTACCTGGTAAAAATAATTGAAAGTGCAAGAAACTTAAATATTTATTTTGTTGGAGTATAAATAGAAAGCTTCTTCTCCATGCAATTAGTTTAGATATGTGTCTAATACCTTTCCCAGCCTAGAAAGTGTATCTCCTCATGAGAAGAATAATACAGATCATGACACTAAAAAATTCCTGTAGCTAGATTTTTTTCATCTCTATACAAGCAAAAGGACATCAAAAAAGAAAAAAAGAAAAGAAAAGAAAAAAGGAAAGCAGAAGAAGAAACAGTGACACAATTCAGTGGATATTCTGAATCTTTGTATTCTGTGGAGACTAGATCTAGATATCTGTAAATTTTCCAATCTGTGTAGAGATTACAGAGAAAAAAGCAGGTCTCCATTTGATCCCAAATTATTTTATGGGATCAGTTAGGTCCCAACAGGAAATGGATTAACTATCAAAAAGAGTGGCTAATTTATAAAGGTGTAGTTTTAAGGAACAAGAAAAATAGTGCACTTATCCAAAGCTTATAGTAACCAATGTGTTACTACTCATAGGTCTTAAGGGATGAGGGAGAGGGATTGGCCAGCAGAACCCAAGAGGACATAGCTGTGTAATCAACTCTTTTATTTTTATTTTTTAAATTATTATTTATTTATTTTTTTTGTAATCAACTCTTTTGACAGAAATAGTCAACACTGGTCAAGGCACAGAGCCAGCTTGAGGTAATCTCACAAGCAGGGAGGCAGGGAACTGTAAATACGCTGTCCTCACTTGCCTACTTTGCCCTGTTGTCTTGCTTATTAGCAGGGGCTCTGCCAGATGTCAGAGGAGTTAGGAACTTTTAATACAATCCCTACAGGTCAGCCTTCCAGGGAAGAGAACATGGTAGAGAAGGAAGAACAGTGACTAGAAAGAGGACAAATGAAGCTCTCTTGCACACTCAACTTTCTCTGATTTGGTGCCCTTTCAGTTTGTTTCATACTTCTGCTGAAGAAATAATTCATGATTAGGTGAAGAGGTTTTCTTCTGCCATTGAAAGTCAGTCTGCTATTAAGCAGATAAACTCTCCTTTGACCACTCAGAAATAGTCCTGATTGACAAATATTTTAAAAATTAGCATCACACAAGAGCTAGTGTTCTCTATCAATCTATGGCTTATATAGCATTACTTGTCTCTTGCATGTGAATAAGGTAAACCCATCAATGTTAAATAACGAAATGATTTTTTTTTTTTTTAAAGATTTCATTTATGTATTTGACAGAGAGAGAGATCAGAAGTAGGCAGAGAGGCAGGCAGAGAGAGAGGGGGAAGCAGGCTCTCTGCTGAGCAGAGAGCCCTATGCGGGGCTTGATCTCATGACCCCGAGATCACGACCTGAGCCAAAGGCAGAGGCTTTAACCCACTGAGCCACCCAGGCATCCCAATAACGAAATGATTTTATTAATACGCTAATTTCATTTTAAAAAGAAGTGCCTGTAATATTTTTTCTTTTCAAAAGACAAATGTATCTTCTTTACAAAAACAGCAAATACAAAGATGATAGCACAATTCTGGGAAGACAAAAAAAGTTTTAAGAAAATGGCAACTACACATGTGATAGATGTGACACTTCTGAGAGACATTACTTATACTGAAATTTCACCATTAGCATCTCCAGTTCAAGGTCCAATTTCCTAACAGCAACCAGTGCTGGAGTTGCCATTATTATACAATCCTCACACTACCATAACCTGCATGCATTGTAGTTTCACTGTTAGAAAAGTCAATGGTCACATTTAAGGACCATAGAGTTTATTAATACATTCCTGCAATATGTTTGTCATCCTTGGTGTGTTCACAGTCTATGGGATTTTTAAAAGCACTGTCATAGCTTTTCCGGCTAGTCCCATTTGGTTCTTTGGATATCCAGGACATTCCATTCGAAATGCCCCGAGTGAACGATGACAACCATATTGGTAACCCTTTTTTCTGAGGTTCATCTCCACAAGTGTGTGATCCATTATTCACGTTGATGACATTCCAATAACACGCTGCATGATTTTACACTGAGTGAGCAATCCGACAGCCTAGACTAAGAAAGAGAAAGGAATTAAAATTAAAGGTTAATGTCACTTTTTATAGTAGGTTGGCTCTTTTAAAACAGATGTACAAAAAGGTGGTCACTAAAGTCTGGTATATTTATTAAGAATGGAGACATCTGAAATGCACAATGTCAAGGTGGAGCCTTTCCTCCCAGGAAGAGGAGTTACATAGTCTCCATGGCAGCTGGCCTTTCCCCCTGAAGTTGTCAGCCTGCATGAGTTCTAATGACTTGCACTTTAGTTGCAATTTCTTCTTGGATATGAAGTCAAATTTAAAACTAGTAAAAATATGAGAGTAGAATAAAAATACAGTCTCATTAGTGAACAATGCCCATTTCTAACAAAATTTAAGGTTAGTCACCTATGTGAAAAATCTCCGAACTCCAAAACTTTTAAGTGAAAACGACAGCTTCTATTATTCTCGTAAGAACCAAAGAAATGAATCGCCTCTCAATAATAAGTTAGTGGCATAAAGCAGCAGTTACTTTCCTTTCACAAGCTGCTCTTAACATGAACCAGGAAATGATGTCCATTCTGGTCCATTCAAATTGCTGGCTTTCTTCTGATAGCAAAAATATTCATACTCTAACATTAAAAAGTAGTAAAGTTGGGGTACCTGAGTGGCTCAGTCGGTTAAGCGACTGACTCTTGGTTTAGGTTCAAGTTGTATATCCAGGTGGTGAGATCAAGCCCCAGATAGGGCTCCACGCTCAGCTCAGAGTCTGCCTGAGATTCCTGCCCCCTCCTTTTCCCTCCACTCCACTCCTCCCCTGCTCCCTTGTGTGCATGCATTCTCTGTCTCTCAAATAAATAAATAAATAAATAAATAAATAAATAAATAAATAAATAAATAAATAAATTTTAAAAAGTAGTAAAGGTAGTATTTGCACATCTACCAAACTATTGATAAAGCCATTCTATCTTGTAACTTCCAATGTACATATTTGGTACAATAAATGGTAAAACCCTAAGTTGTAATTTTGATTCCCCAAATTTAATTCAATTTAGGGAAAGTCAATATTAATATATTTAAAAGTTTGATAAAATTAGTCAGCTGTATGTGTGAAATAAGCAGTTGCATTCAACAATTTTATAGAACTATAATTTTAATATATTGGTTGGTGTGCACAGTCCATTGATTTGTTTATGCTTTAGATGTTTGCTGGCATAATGAATGGTTTCCATATGAATTGAAAAATTCTAGGCAAAAGATATGGGTTTGCCAGTGAATCAATATTTAGAAAAATATAGACGACACTTACACATTGGTTTAATATATTAGCTTGGAATACACTTTGTATGTGCATGCAATATGCTGATTTCTTTATTAACTCCATGTTTAAATAAGTGCAATCATTAGAATATTTCTCCTCAAAGAAATGAGACTTAAAATTGAGTTGACTAAGGAGGTTAAATTGCTGTCATTATCAGAATATAAACTTGTGATAAATATAAACTTGTGATAAATCTTATTCTATCTAGCTACATCTGTATTATTTCAACACAGCATTTGCATAGATTTGAGAAGGCAAAAGAGAGACTTCATCTCTCTTTCAACTTATTGTGACAAATTACAGGAAGTAAAAATTATTAACATATGAACAAAAAGAACTTTTAGCAGCAGCACGGGGTCATGAGATGAAGGAGACCATCTTGGATCAAGAGAGCAAAGACTTGGTTTTCAGTCCTCTCACCAACACACTCCTGGGTTCTGTCTTCCTTATTGTCACTCCAAGAAATTTCACCTCATCCTCACTAATAAAATAGTCATTTCTACCTGGCTACTCATGGAGCCACTGAAAGGATCAACGTTTGCACAGGAGGTCTATAAAACATGCTCCATACGAAGAGTAAATGTTGGTTGGTGTTTGCAGTTCTGAAACCAATGGCATGGGTTCATGGTCCACATCCTTAACTTTCTAGGTGTTTTATCATTTGTAATTTTCATGTAGCTTTTGTGAGATACAATCATATATCATAAAAGCCACTCTTTTAAAATGTGCAATTCAGGTTTTTCTTTTAGTGTATTCACAGGGTTCTGTGACCATCACCATCATCTTACTTCAGAATATTTCGTAACCTAAAAAGAAACCTTGTCCCCATTAGCAGCCACTCTCCATTCTTTCCTGTTCCAGTACCCTCCAGTAATCAGCCTGCTTTCTGGCTCTCTGGATTTGCCTATTTTGAGTATTTCATACAAATGGAATCATATGATACGTGGTCTTTTGTGACTGGCATTTGCCGTTAGTATAATGTTTTCAAAGCAAATTTCAAAGCATTTTTATTACCAAATGCTTTCAACTATGGTGTCGCATGTATCAGTATTCCTTTTTCTTCTTTTTTAATCTCCAAATGATATTCCATTATATGGATATACCACGTTCTGGTTATCCATTTATAGCTGACGAATATTTGAATTGTTTCCACTTTTTGGTTAATTTGTATAATGCTGCTATAAACATCCAGGTACATGTTTTTGCATGGAAATACATTTCATTTCTATTGACCATATACATAGGAGTGGAATTGCTTGGTCATATGGAAACTCTATCTATAAGAATTTAAGGAACTGCCAAACTATTTGTTCCAAAGTTGCTTGGACTTTTTAAAATATCACCGATATATGGGGATTCAAATTTCTACACATCTCTTTAACATTTGTTATTGTCTTTTGGTTTTATTTTAGCTATTCCAGTGGGTGAGAAAGGATTTTTACTTGTATTTCCTTAGTGACTGATGATATTAAGCATATTTTTGTGTTTTTGTAGGCTATTTCTATATCTCCTTGGAAAAATGACTATTCACATCCTTTATCCAGTTTTTAATGGGGTTATTTGCCTTTTTATTGTTTAGTTGAAAATGTTCTGTACACATTCTAGATGAAAATCCCTTGTCAGATGCATGATTCACGAACATCTCTTATTCTCTGGATTGTATTTTCGCTTTCTTGATGGCATACTTTGAGGCACAAAATAGTTTAATTTCGATGAAGTGCAATTTATTTTTTATTTTGTCACCTATGCTTTTCGTGTAAAATTCAATAAACAGTTGCCTAATCCAAGGTCATGAAAAATTATCCTATTTTTTGTAATTTCTAATTTAGTTCTTACATTTAGGCCTAAAATTCATTTTAAATTAATTTCTGTATATGGTCTGAGGTAAGGGTCTAACCTCATTTTTATGTAGATATCCAGGAGTCTCAGCCCCATTTATTGAAAAGACTATTCTTACCCCATTGCAATATCCTGGAACCTATGTCCAAAATCAATTAACCAAAAATGTCTGTCTGCCTGCGTTCCTCCCACGCTCCCTCTTTGTTTCTCTCTTTTTTCCTTTCCCTTCATTTCTGTGACTATCAGTTTCATTATTTATAAACCTGGTATAATGTTAATATCAAGTGTTAGTTGTTAAAGACTATGTGAGGCTATGTAAATTACTGTATAAGTTTATTACAAATTTTTTTAATTTTTTTATTATTTTTATATATATATTATTATTATTTTTTATTATTTTTTTATTTTTTATTACAAATATTACAAAGTTTATTACAAATAGTACTATACTAAAGGGTATAATTAAAATAATTACAATGGTTTTAGGTTGAGTGCTTCTTTGCCCTCTCAATACAGGTGGATGTTTAGATAAGCAGTGATGAATGGAACTGGTCTGACGTTTGGAGCCTCAGAATCTATGTTGCAGTTGGTACAATAAATAACCCTGTGGTTTGGCAGGTCATACCATCTTCCGTCAAGCTGACCTAATGTGGAAGAGTTGCTTAATTTCAATTCCTTGAAACTATCTCTGGTTTTGAGTGCATCTTATTGACATAAACATGAGAGTTCTTGATGATGGGAATGATAACAGCAAAGCATAGTTGGTCTGATCATGACACCACCAAATATAAACTTCACTTCTTTAAAGCAGAGAGATGATATGGAAAATTTATGAGGGAAAATCAATCTTTTTAACAGAACACATACTTTAAGTAAATGAAATCTTTCCTACAGCACAAAGGCAGCTCTCAAGCAACTACAAACAAGAGAGTCAAGCACCGAGTTTTCAAATGACATCATATGTACTCAGTTCTGCTTTCACTTTAAGTGATTTTCAGTGTATGCAAGCACAGTGTGCAGCTTATTTATCATAAAGCTAAAATCCATAAAGGTCCTTCAAATGTTTCAATAAACTTATAAAAAGTATTTTTCAAAAGAAAAGCCAACTGGCAATTTATTTTTCTCATGGTTTGAAATATGTTTAAATCACATATTTGATGCCACGATCCTCTTTGACTCTACAAGTACTGCAGTTCTCCCTGACACTTTGATTACCTTGGAGAAATATATTCATTTGACCAGAGAAATAGCTAGAGTTGGGAAGAAGTAAGTCTAATTTAAAAAAGAATATAAATTTAGAGGTATCACCCCCTGTTCCCTATATTCAAATGAAGTTAATTTAAGGCACATGTATTCTGTCATGTTCAGAGGATATATTATAATTAGTGTAATGTGCATTATACTCGGAAGCCAATTACTTTACTCTAAGGACATGCCATTGGATTTATCTAAAGTAACAGAAATGCTCAGAGTTAATTAAGTTTGTCTTATGCTAACAAGAAACTGTGTCATATTATAGAAAGATTTTAGAATGCTAAAAGGTCAATCTTTACTGTAAAAAAATCTGCACATAAATGTTTTATGAGGGATTGGCATTGAATAACATATGAACAAAACCGTAATCTGTGCTTAGTCCTTTAATTGGATTTTTTTAAGTTCTGTATTTTAATTAGGATGGTTTCTGCTGAAGGTAGCAGAACACTAGATATAAGCTTTACATGTAGAAGATAATTTAGTGATACATATATTGAAAGTTCAGAAGTGGCCCAAGCTTGGCATTTGGCTTAATCTAGTGTCCTTCGATCTTCTATGTGATCACAAAATGAAGGCAGCAGATTCAGGCTTATCAACTGCATATTTGGTCATTCAGGGGAAGAGAGAGCTGCTTCTTCTTCTTCTTCTTCTTCTTCTTCTTCTTCTTCTTCTTCTTCTTCTTTTCATATAGGCAGGGAGATGTCTTTCCCAATACACACACTTGTTATGTACTCATAACAAAAATTTTCCCTTTAACCTTGCTTGAATTATATTACATTACTGTTTCATTTTTTAATCAATCCCTGCAATCAAGTAAAAAATCAGAAGGTGGCTACCTTAGACTTTACTTCCCCCCCAAAAAAAAATCATTGTGGCATAGGGTTGGGGGATGAAGTACCTTCAAAGCATTCTGGGCTCTGCAGAGGTTGGGGCCAATATCCCCCAAAGCACATGGGTGTGTGTGTGGGTGTGGGTGTGTGTGCGTGTGTGTGTGTGCAGTAGAGGGAGGAGAGCAGGTTGTATGCTCAAATAAAATGAGGAAAAGTTTAGGAAGGGGAAAAGTAGGAATTTACTGAGTAAACCAACAATGTCTACCACACTCTGTAAACAAGTGTTATGGAAATATGTGATAAGGTGAAGGCACACCCATCTCTAAGGGTTTGCTTTGTTCTGCATAACAAGAATAATAAAAATCCATCTTATAAGAAAGTCCCAAGCATCAAATTCTGTATCTTCTGTATGCCACTTAACCACTATACGTAAAGAAGGGTCCATTTAGGGGCATCTGGGTGGCTCAGTGGGTTAAAGCCTCTGCCTTCGGCTGAGGTCGTGATCTTAGGGTCCTGGGATCAAGCCCCACATTGGGCTATCTGCTCAGAGGGGAGCCTGCTTCCCCCTCTCTCTCTGCCGGCCTCTCTGCCTACTTGTTATCTCTCTCTCTGTGTCAAATAAATAAATAAAATCTTTAAAAAAGAAAAAAAAAGAAGGGTCCATTTGATTACACCAGAACAATTAATTTTTTCAGAAAGTCAAATCATATCTTCTTCCTATCTCATAAAACCCAATGTTGCCCTATATAGGTATAAACTACCAGCTAAATTTACTCTTCTTGCTTCACTTCCTCTCACACATACCACACTTACTATACTCCTACATCTTTGCTCATGTCATGCAACATCTTCCATGTGCCTCTGCCTCTTCAGGTTCTACTCATACGTCAAACTCATCTTTGCTCTGAAGACTTTCCTATCTACATTAGTGCACGTTGACTGGTCTTTCCTGATCTCCAGTGGAAATTCTAATCTTATGTATTACTTTCGTTATTCATGCATTCAAAAATATATGTTGACAATGTATTAACTGGAAAGGCTCTCTTCTAGGTATTCAAGATAGAAACAGAAATATTTTCGAATGGAGATTCTGGTATATGTATGTATACGTGTATGTTTGTATGCTTATATCCCCCTCATATTTCTCAAGTAAGTTTCAATTTTCTTAAGTGTTAAAGCTACTGCATAGATTTGTTTCCATTCCCACAGTCTACTGTCAATTTTGCCCTAGGGAGAAGAGATTAGGCAGGAAGGTAGGAAACGCTAAAAATTGTGTGGCTTGATTTTCATGTTTCAAGGCACTGGCAGGCAAAAAAGGATGTTATTGAATTACCAAGGCCAAGGTAGGACAGTTTCAAGCAATTCTGAAAGTTTAGTATGTATTTTAGGAAACTAAAAGCCCTCGTTTTGGGGAAATGTTGACTTTTTAACCAAGTTGTAGCTGAATTGATAGAATTTCATTTGTTTGGAACTCTTTTGTCAATACCATGGGTTTGGGTCTAATTTCATTGTTTCTTGTTGAAGTTCATTTTTTTCCTTGACCTAACGTTGTCTAATTAACTTCTTTCTCACCCTGATACAATGACGTTACCTCTACCGGAAAGCGTTAAATATTACATATAAATAATGACAACATGCCCGCCACCCAAGTGTATACACACACACACACACACACACACAGAATCTCTGGCCAAACTGTAGATTATCTATCAACCTGCATGAGAAGTCCTAATTCTTTAGAGCCTCAAGAGATGAAAATTATGACCTGGTTCCTTGGTGCTGGACACATATGTTTATTTTTTTTTTAATTTTTAATTTTTTTTTATTTTTTAAAGATTTTATTTATTTATTTGACAGAGAGGAGAGAGATCACAAGTAGGCAGATAGGCAGGCAGAGAGAGATGGGGAAGCAGGTTGCCTGCTGAGCAGAGAGCCCGATGTGGGGCTCGATTCCAGGACCCTGAGATCATGACTTGAGCTGAAGGCAGAGGCTTTAACCCATTGAGCCACCCAGGTGCCCCCACATATGTTTATTGATCTTAGCATGGACCCCATAATTAATTGACATGCCAATTCAAAGGTAACCTATGGAGTCACAAATTTTCCATACAGAAGAAACATTTTGCCTTCTTTCATCTAGTCTTGCTAACTTCATAAATTGTTTTTCCACTACTTAATTACTATCAGTGAAGAAATGAACATTTTATCCCGTATACACTCCCTAGGAGACAGATATCCTAAATACACACAAGATTTACATTCCCGTATAATTTATTTCAAACCTCTCCTTACTTTTGTCATCTACATTTTATTCCATGCAATCCCAGATGGGAGTAAAGGAGTGAAGTTAGAGATCCACCGCCCCTTATCATGCTGAGTGAGATGCGTGGTTTCTACCATTTGGGCCTGAGTGATGAGTTTGCCATTAATTAATTTGACTGATGGAGTAATGTACCCTTGATTTTGACAACTATAAAATGGCAATTCTGGATGAGAGGAAAATTAGATTTCTTTTATCACTTTTAGTCTTTGATGGTACACTTATATATTTAGAGTTGAACCATGAGCAATCAGGATTTTGTAGGACACATGGGAAGCAAAGGAAAAGTACAGGATAAGAAGGAGTGGAGAAGGCAATTCAACTCTTTCATCTCAGTGATTGACTAGTATACTAGAGATGGCCGAATCTTATTTGAACATTTTGTTTTTAAATTAATAAAATATGCCTCCTTTGTGCTTAGTGCTTGAATATTACATAATCCATCAAGTATAGAAAATTAGTGGTAACCCCTTGATTGAGGCAAAAGCTTATGCCATTTTACATTGTTCATATTTCTTTGACTTTTATCACTTTAGTGTACAAGTATGCTTGAGTATGTTTTATAGTTGAATCCATGAGCTGTGAGAAACTGAAATGTCATTTGGGGTACCTCAGTTATATAATATTTATATTCAGACTTAATACATACTCTGTGCCTTTTATTGAACGATAATTTGGAGTATTACAACTAAAACTTCAGCTGCAGCTTAAAGCTGAGATATTTAGACAAAGTGTGATTACTCTAAGGGAAATTCAAAAATTTTTAATCATTTCCAAAACATGTGGTAAGCTGGTGTTATATTGGAAATGAATTTAATCTAAACATGCTATGGTTTATGAACACTGTCAAAGCCAAACACAACATAATGAAACTTCATTTTAGTGTGCTCCCATTTAATATTTTCTAACATTTACCATTTGTTTATTAGATTTATATAGCACCTATTATCCAAATAACTCAAAACATTGTTCAAAGAATATTAAACCCAGGCCCTTTGTATCAAACTCTCCTGAAAAGATTGGGACAACAGGAGAAAAACCTTGATAAACCACATGCACAGAAAAGAAATGTCAGCCAGGGCCTACGAGGCGATTTGTCCCCATAAAATGATTTCAGGTACTATATCCCTGGGCAGTGATACTTCACTCTAACTGGATTATGAACTCAAAATTTAAGTAGTTCTGATCAATGCTGGGTTGTTAGATAAATTCCATGGATTTCATGTGCATTTACAAAAAAAAATCAAATTTGAGACATCAAAAAGAAAATGTGACATTTAAGATCAGTAGTTTCCTACTATTTTTTAAAAAAAATCTTACATTTAAAATCACTTTGTGTTTTGCAATTATAGGTAAGTTTTAAGAATATTCTGAATCAGTGCTTAAGCTGCAATATTGCATACTAGTTGTCTTAAACTCACATGGGAAAAGTTCTCATTCTTTGAGGATAGGCTTGAAGTTTCCAAACGGCAGTTAGGTATTCTTTCTAATGGCATTAAGCACATAGTTTTGTTATCATATTCGCCCCTCATATCAGCATTCTTCTCTAGATATAAGACCAGATAATTTTAGAATCGGTCGTCTCTAGAGTCCATCTAGTGTTACGCCTTCATTTTGAAAATGAAGATACTTGAGACCCAGAGATTTTAGATAATTCGCCTAAGCTCGCTGATTCAGTTTCTCACAGAGCTGGAGCCAGGTTGATTTCCAGCTTAATCATCCTTCCTTTTTAAAACAGCGCTTTTTATAAATTGCTCTGATATTTAAAAATCACATTTCCAAGCAACTGAGGGTATGAGTATTTGTTGGGCTCACATTGAACCTTGAGTGTTTCACATTTCTGGGTCTCTCTCACTGTGATTAAACATTACTGTTCAATGTGGGGTATAATGTGACCACCTTATTTGTCATACTTTGCTGATGCTGCTGTTCAGGGGCCCCGATTAGGGAGTTAACATTTCATGTGGTTTGAGTTCTTGTCATTGAATAGTAAATTTACCTAAGACATCTTCGAGACAAAAACGGCATAAGTCAATGCCTATCTCTCACTGATAGAGATGTTTTTCACACCTTTATGCTCTGCCGTGGACCCTGCCAATTAACTATCCAGTCCAATCATTTTATTTTACAGCAGAGGACCAGAGATGTTAAGTGTCCTGCACAAGGTGACAGTCCTTGTCAGCAAGCACTTTTGATTCTCTTGTGTTTGCTTTATTTTATACCTGGGCACTGATTTTGAGGTTAGATAAGAAAATGGTCTTGAAACCTCATCTTTCTGCACCACAGCTTAACTCTATGACTTGATAACTGATTGATCTTGTTCTGGTTAATTAAGCACATAAGTTGCCTTGAACACATTTATAAAATTGAGATGATAATTGTGCTAATCTCATAAAGTGTGGTGGACGTTTATTGATAGTATTTTATTACACTAACTTTCATGATTCTCAGCAGTTCCATCAATTATAACACAGACAGACAGACACATACACGCACACAGAAGGCTTTAATCCATACTATTATATCATTCTCCACTATCCTAGCCACAGGAATATTTCCAGAGAATTACTGCAAAAATTATAAGTAAAATTATTTGAGATTAAAAATTCTAATGTTATACTAATTGACAGGTCCTATCCCAAATTCTGCAAATCCACAACCTTTAATTCTTGCTTGGATTTGTATTTTCAAGTCCTCTTCATTTAACCACTTTATAGCCTTAAGGGCAAAATTGATCCAGATAAGAGATACAATAAGATATCTAGTATGATTACTCGTTTGTAAAGTGACATGTTCAAATTTTCTGCTCTTCATGCAATTGCACCATAATTTTACCAGTTAACGAGTGACAGAACAGAAAATGGGCAATGCTTCTCCCTGGCTGTGGTGACATTGAGCTGTTCCTTTTCCTTTCGTCTTCATCCTTTCCTTGCTCAAACTAGCACCTACTCAGTGTTTTTGTTCAGCACATCGAAATAGTGTGACGCCATTTTGAAATATCCACTTAAAGATCGGGGTGGTTAACTATAGGCATTTAAGTGAATACAAAAGTAGGGTAATTGATCCACAAATTACCAGTTTATGCCAATCAGATTAAACAACAAAGCATGGTATACCCATGATTTTACTAATAAAACATAGTCATTTATGAGCATAGCTTGAATTTATACATACATGTTTGAACAGAAGCAGACTGGCCATATCAAATTGTGGAAATGAACCAATGGTCTATTTCTTACATTTCTTTGTATTCACTCTTTGAAAGGACTTCTTTCTTCCCTTCTCACCCACTTTACTCTCTTGCTTCCTCAGTACTTTACCATCAAATTATGGATAACTCCAATATTAGTCATCTGTAATAGTAGTTGAAGGTAGTAACCATTATTGATTGGTTAAGTAATTATAATTTTAGAATTAAACATATTCAGTTTTGTATCCCCTATTTCAGTTGGAATGATGGCTAGTATCAAAGCTGCATAGGAGATTTTGTTGTTTCTTTTTTTTTCCTTTAAAAATTGCTAGGGAGAAGAGTAAGTGTCAGTTTGCCACCAAGTTCTGGAAGAAGCTTTTGGAAGTGTTCCAGCCTCTTCTCTTCCAATACCTTTATTGGAACAATGAAACTGAAAATCTAGTGATCACTCTCTTAAGGGACAGGAACAAGGAGCATTACAATTATGCAGGTGAAGTATGGGAGTTGGAAAATTACTAACACTATTTGCAAAGTAAATATAAAGTTAATTGCCATAAATGCCAGCTACATACACCTAATCTGTAATTATTATGTAGATGGATAATTTTGAAATTGAAAACATTACTTTTAAATATGTGTGTGTATGTGTGTGCTCACGGGGAAAGAAAGAGAGAGAGAAGAGAGGGAGTTTGCTTATATACCATAAAACTCTGGTAACTTAGACTGGGCTTTGGTATGTTTGTTAATTTTGAGTTTTATAGAATTATTTGGAACTCACACTTAAAACACAAAGGATAGAGGAAACAGTTGGGTTACTCTAATAATAAGGACAATGTGCAATGACTAAAAGTTCACTAAAGAGTGCTTGATAAAAGCTCTGATACGATAATAACAAAAGTTCAAAAATATATGTATCTTTCTTAATTTATAGTATATCACATTAAATAGAAAAAATCTGCTTTGAATGGTGGTTCTGTGTGGTTTTTTGTAAATGATATACAAAGAAGAAATTTAAAATACCTTCATCCTGATGGACAATCCACAAAACTGTGCTTTGTCTTATGTACCTGGAAAATAATTCACTCCGTAAATTCAGAGAGAAAATAGCTGTCCGAATGCTAATATCTATAAATGGATTTCTCAACATGTCTCTTTCCTTAGAAATTTAACATTATAATCATCTATATTAAATAAGTCTCTTAAAATAAATGTTTAAAAACTTTGTAAAAGAATAATTCACAGTATTTTCCATAAACGCAATACTTTCATTATACTATTAAATATTAAACATGTTATGACAGCTTACAATATGCAATTAATTCAGAGGTTAAGAAAATTTTAGGGATTCAAACTTTACAACTTCAATTGTTATTTATTTTTTTGTGTACTCTGATCTTTTGTAAATTTCCAAATCCTCTAAGGTTATGACAAATAATGACTGTATTTATGAACTGCCTTCTTTAACTTCTAAGGGAGTGTCACCTAATACCAGCTCACACCCTACACGTGATTCCCTCCAATGCCAGTCGCATTGCCAAAGAGGCAACTAAATTCATCATTTTTATGCTAGCATAAATTCTCCATATTGCTGACTCAAATGCAGTCCCACAGTGTCCCTTGACATTAATTTCTACCTGCACACTTCAGATGGATATAAAGCTTGTCTTGGTGATGGTGGTGCTGTATAAAACTAAAAGAAGAACCTATACTTCCAGATTGGCTGCTATTCTCTGAATGTATTGCCCACATCATTGGGGGCCTGCAGCATCTTCGTCAATTTCTGAATTAATAGCATTTTTATGATTACACTCTGAATCATGTTAAACGAGCATATGCTTTTGAATGTTTCTTCATCAAAATAGTCCTGGTAGACAATTTTTAGATGTATAATTCCTTCTATTAAACCACAAGCCATGAACTCACAGTGATGGCCTTCTCTGAATAGGCAATTCAAGGAGCTTTAGGTACAATTTGGAATACTTAATGTCACATTTACTTCAAAATCCTATTGTGCTATGATGGGGTCTGTGCAAAACACAGAAACCCAAAAGAGTTAGATTTTTTGCAAATGCCGTCTTGTGCTGCAGCATCTCAAGGTGGTTCAGGACACCTGCTTCTGCAGGACAAGCAATTAGCCCATCCTAATTACAGGATGATATTATATAGCCACAATATAATTTCAGTTTCGATTGTCCTGGGGGTGATCATCTTGATATTCCCCTTTGGGGCTGACGTTCCTAAGAAAGCTTGCCTGTTCTCACTTTCTTGGTATCTGCCACTCGTCAGTGTTAAAAAGGCTATCTTCTATAGAAAATGGCCAGCTACAATGAGAACAAATCAGTTCTGTTTATGTCTCAGAAAGGAAGAAAATTCATGACTAATTATGTCACTGTGGGATAATGAAACTGTAGCTATAAAATTAAGGGTGCCAAGACACAAGATGAAGCAAAAGGATGAGATTCAAGAGAAGACAGAGCCACAGATGCTGCAGGCAGGATGAAGGTATCTGGTCCACAGTAAAATGGCATAGATTGCTGTAAATCAGAAACTGGGAAGGGTAGTTTCTCCTGGAAGACACTTATACTGCAGGGATTAAGAGATCAGAAATCAGGAAAAATCTCAAAGAACCATGAACTAAAGGGGAGTGCTGGGTGAGCAGGAAACAGCTGTATTATAGCAAACCCGGGAAACCTTGAAACGTCCCAAAGGAGGAAATTATCTCTCTCCATCAAGATGCTTCATGATGCTTAGTGCAGAATTACTTTTCAGTTGGGACTAGCCTTGAACTTGCAAGAGGAAACAAGTAAATTGTAACTTCTTACTGAAGCTAAAACTAAAAGAAAATCAGCACTGAGCCATGAATTAATGCCTAAAATATCCGTGGTTAAAACTTTAATGAAGTTATATTGATGCTTTGTAACTACATTTTTACTTTTCACCTTATTTATGAACTCTTTAGTTATCCACTCATTCCTCCATTTAAGCTTGTACTCATTACAGAACTGGCTCAAAGTTTTACTGTCTCTGTGGAGGATCTGCTTTATCTTAGTAATGCACTTTTTATAACAAAGGTCATTCAGGTAACCTGAATGTTGGTCCCACTTTTCTCAGTTGTATCTTTCTCAACTTTGTTTTCCACATGTGTAAAATGGGAATAATAATACTGACGTCAGGGTTGTGTGGGAATTATTTAAGATAATATATATAAAGAGCTCAAGTATCTTTCACTTTCCAGGCACTATGCTGTGTCATGAAGACACATGATGATCCCACCTTAGTGGTTTAAATTCTACATCTGTAAAATGTTTTCCTGTTTGATTTCCAAATCAGTGATGTTTCCCAGGGCATTGTCTTTGCTTTATATTTCTCCTCCCCCAGGAACTAGCTCAATATACAGAGAAGAGCAAGTATTCAACAGAATGAATCTAAGCCGTTTTATATCCTTGTGAGGTAAATAGGGCAGCTGTATGACATCTATCATAGCCAAACACCAGAAGTCCAAAACTGTGGCTGCCCGAGAGTCACACAGCTAGATTATGGTGAAGGCTGGTCAGCACCTTAGTCTTTTGATTCTTTCCAGAATGGATTCTCCCCCACCTCTGCCCAATCGACTACTTGTTGATTTTTTAGGAAGATAATTAAGCAGAAAGACAAGACGGAGAAATCTGGGCTTTGAAAAAGATAAGCATATAACTTTTGTTTCAGTGATGAATTGTAAAGAACTCGTGAAGATAAGCATCTCCCATGAGGAGGTATATGACTGATGAACAAAAGGGCAAAAAGTATATGAACTCCAGACTCTTCTTTTTCTCTGTATAGCGTGCTGTAGACTTCCAGTCAGACAGTTTACAGTTTCTTTTCCTGCCGATGGGTTAAATAAGTAATCCTTTACCTAAAACTCAAAAGCACAATTAGTAATTCACCATTGGGTCCTACCGGCTAAATACAACCTTGTAAAGTATATTTTTAGGCATCTAATATTTAGGCTATACATACTATCTTGATATATTATTTTAAAATTATTTACCCCTTGAAAACAAAATGCAGGCTGGTTTGTCCATATTCCATGTGTCACATACTACATGGAAAATGGTTTGGGGATGAAAAGGGTTGTAAATTATTTTAAACAGGATTATACTTTTATTTTGCTAGTGCAGAATAAAACCACATATAATAGTGATTATGTTTTCCTTTCTCTTTTTTTTTCATTAAAACGCAGATGTAAAATTCATCTGAGAAACTGGAGACACTTCAGAGTTCACTGGTTCAACCTCTTACTCTGTGCGGAAATGACCAGTGTCTTAGTTCTGATAGGTGTTCACCCAGCTTCAGCTTCAACTCTTAAAATGAGTATCTCCTCAGTGGCTGATGCCATTTGAAGAGGTCTGAATGGACTCTTCTTCAGCACATTGAAAGTAAATTCAATTTACTGCAATTTCTAGATGGCGGGTGCAGTTCTGCAAACAGTGACATGGAATGCCTAATTCCTCTTTTTCCATGTGACTTTCTGATATTTGGAGAAAATTGTTGTATCTCATCAAAAGTCTTTTTCAATGAAGTTGTTCAAATTCTTTCAACTATCTCGCCTGTGATATGCTTTTCAGACATGTTTATATCCTAGTCTCTCTAGCCACGTATTAAATTCTTAAAATTTATCATCTCAAACTGACCGCAGTATTTCAGATGTTCTTTAATCATGTCCAGAATACCATGCCAAGTTGTCTTTTTATTTCAGGAAACTTTTTTTTTTTTCAAATTAATTCAGCCAAATATGTTCACCTCTTTTGACAGCTGTACCATAGTGCTTGCTCTTCTTAATCACATAACAAATACAAGTTTCGGGTAGAGAATTAGTTGCCCTTATTTTCTAATGAGGGATTGATTCTCTTAAATTGATTTGTGGGACTTTTATATATAAGTTTTATATGTATATATGTAAGTTTCTATATAAGTTATATATATATAACTTTTATATATAAGTTCCATATCTATATCTATAGATATAGATATATATATATATATCTTTATATAACTTTGTATTTCTTTTTCTTTTATTTGGGCTGATTATTCCAGTAATTTGAGATCCAGTGCACACATATGTATCACTTGAGAACATGTGCTCTACTACTGTCTGCTGCTTGGGTTCTAATCCTGGTTCTGATACCGATAAGCTATATATTTGTGGGCGAGGCAATTAGCATCACTAAATTTATTAATCTGCAAAACAAGAATAATAACAGCAGCTACTGATAAATTAGATGAAGTTTGTAAACCAATTATATCAGTGCTTGACACATGAAAATTCTGAAAAAAATCTT
>CM052896.1:110657926-110680105 GCA_028534135.1 Potos flavus | reverse complement strand
ATTAATAAAGAAATTAGAAGCAAAATAATTTTCAAAAGCTTTAAGCTTCCCTTGTCATCTCTTAACTATATCTACCCAAAGACTGGATCCATGGATTCTTTCTTTGAATTATAACATAGTCTATAAAGATCTACGTTACTCTTGGCATGCTTAAAATCTTTTTTATGATTTTGTTTATAATTTTATTGGGAAATATAAACAATTTTATATGTGCTATTTTAAATAAGTATATAAAAAAATCATGTGGATGCCAAATAACTTAAGATATAGAACATTTCAGAAGCTTTCAAGTCCTCAGCATGTCCCTCTTTAATCACAATATTCTTTCCACTCAATGGTAACCATCCCGGTTTGTGCACTAATAAGTCTCTTGTTTTCCTTTATAATTTCACTTCCTATGTGAAACTCTCTAAATAATATGCATATATGTACAAATATATTAGGTATATTCTGCAATTTCTTGTAATTTTAACTTGCTATAGTTTATATTTTTTGAAATGAATTTTGTTCAATATTTTATTTTTGAAAATGAATTAATGTTGAATTTCAATATTGAAATTTTACTTTAAATTTTGAAATTTCATCCTATATTTTTAAATTTTATTTTAGGGGTGCCTGGGTGGCTCAGTCTGTTAAGCATCTTCCTGCTGCTCAGGTCATGATCCCAGGGTCCTGGGATCAAGTCCAGAGTCAGGGGCCCTGCTCAGTGGGGAGCCTGCTTCCCCCTCTCCCTCTGCCTCTCTCCCTGATTGTGCTTGCTCTCTCTCTGTCAAATAAATAAAATAAAATCTTGTTTAAAAAAGATCTTTCTTCTTGAAGTGATTGAGATAAAAAAATGCCTAAGTGAAGAGATAAAGTGAAGAGAATGACCTAGGCACTGTGATGTAATATTAGGCTATTATCAACCTTCTGATAATATGTCAGAAAGACGATCATCTGCTCCTGGACCATGAATGACTGCAGGTAGCTGAAACCCTGAAAAGTGAAACCTGGTTTAGGAGGACTACTGTATACATAAGCCCCAGATGTATTACATGATGATATTTTTATGTCTCCCTGGAGCATACAGATAAGACTATCTTTTGTGATATATACCTGGGGGATGAATTGCTGGAGCTTAGTATTTACATCCTTGCATTACTAGCTAAAGCCACATTATTTTCCCTAGTGGTCGAATCAATGCATATTCCCAATAGCAGTATGTGGTATCTTGCCTAGCTTCACAGCCTCACCAACACTTAGTATTCCTGGATTCTATAATATTTGGAAATTTCATGAACACAAATTTACATTTATTTGTGACTTTATCTCAATGGGTGCCCCTTATGGTAAGATTATAGAAACTTCTAAGAAAGCCAATCATCATGATCAGGGAAAGAACTACCTATCTTTTATATAGATAGGCAAGAGACACTCTGGGGCTAGACAGCAGGCTTGAAATTTGGTGAAAGAATAACATGAAAAATAACTGGGAGGCAAGAGGGAGCATGGGGCAACTCAAGAGCTAGAAGAATTCCAGAAGCCTGAGGAGGAAAGGTATCAGGGACCAAGATTAGAGAGCACTGGGTGGTGTTTAAAAGAACTTGGTAACTATTTAAGGAGTTTGAACTTTATTCAGTAAATAAATCTCATGAACAAAGAAGTCTTACAGTGGTGTTGGTGAGGAAGCTCATTACAACACTTGAGTGTAGAAAGATTACTCGGAAGTGGACCAGCTGGAAGTGGAACGAACACTAGTGACAAAGATAAAAGTGGTCCCAAATGAAGATACAGTGTGGGAACCAGGAGAAATGGGCAGATTGGAGAGGTGATCTGGAGATGAGTTGGTGAGTAAGAAGGAAGAAAAAAAATCAAGTATGAGTCAGGTTTTTATGATAAAATCAAGGATGAAGGTGAGATTTTGACAGGGGGATATGCAATCTCAGGCCTGTTGGAATTTGCTGGGTGGACATCCACGTGCATATACGCAGTAGAGGAGGTGAGTCTCCTGCTAAGGAAAGAGATACAGATTTAGAAGTTACTGGTACAGACTATCCAAAATCACTGGTTTTACAAAATTTTAGACATTAATGCATAGTTTCCAATGGGGAAAACATTTTATTTACTTTGGGATCTTCAGAAATTTAAGGTATCAAAATAATAACAATGACAATATATTTTATGTTTTTTTATTTTTTTTAGATTTTATTTATTTATTTGACAGACAGATAGAGAGCGAGCACAAATAAGCAGAGTGGCAGGCAGAGGGAGAGGAGGAAGCAGGCTCCCCGCTGAGCAGAGAGCCCAATGCGGGACCCGATCCCAGGACCCCGAGACCATGACCTGAGACGAGGGCAGAGGCCAAACCCACTGAGCCACCCAGGCGCCCAATATATTTTAAAACATATGCATACATACACCCGCCTGCAAACTTACTAGCTTCTTACGTTGAAGAACCATTCTTTTTTTTTTTTTAAGATTTTATTTATTTATTTGAGAGAGAGAGAGAGAGCATGAGCAGGGGGAGTGGAAGAAGGAAAAGCAGACTCTTTGTTGAGCAGGGACCCCGATGTGGGGCTCAATCTCCGGGACTCTGGGATCATGACCTGAGCCAAAGGCAGACACTTAACTGACTGTACCACCCAGGTGCCCCTGAAGAACCATTCTGATGTTCACTAGTATCCTTGGGCTTGTCTAAAACTAAATCTGTGAAGGAAGATTTGAAGAAGTAGCTGTCTGAGCCCAGGCCTTTCAGGGAACAAAGGTTCTTTTATGTTTTAGAATTCTACCATCTCTGTTCTGGCTCTTCTATAAAATGGTTTTTCAGAATAAGAACAGTGACATTAACTTGCAAAGGTAGGATTTATCAAAAACTAATTTCACTTGAGTGACAACTTTTTCTTGTTGCTAATGTTTTCCAGTTGTTGGTATGTAGGTAGATGACACCTTAGGGAGACACCTCCAGGGGTATGATGAAGCCTATAGACCAGAATTTCTTAACAGCTGTACAGTGGACACCTTGGACCCATGAATTACTTCTTGTGGTGCTGTCACATGCAATGTAGGTTTTTTGGTGGCATCTATGGCCTCTACCTACTACGCACCAGTGACACACCCACTTTGAGTCATGACATTCAAAAGTGTCTCCAAACCTTGCCAAAGATCCCTGCTGAAGTAGATTAAAATCATCCACAGTTGCTTTTAGAACCACATCTGTGGATACGTGAGAAAGAAAAAGTTAAGATATGTGTCAAGAACTACCAGTTACCGATGGCAGTGAAGAGTATCCTTTTTACATCTTATTCCATTTTACAATTTCTCATACTCTTAGTCAAAAAGCAGGTTATCAAGAAGAGATTTGTGAGTGTTTTAGCTGCAAGTTGTTCTTTCAACAAATGGGAGTTTCTCCACTAAGAAATGCCTGACATGACAGCCGCTCACAGTATTATGTACCAGAGAATGTGCTACAGTGGAAATGAATTGGTTTCATCCATGTGGTTGTATCGCATGAAGGATGAAGCTTCTTCAGTAACAGCCCAGACACCTTATTCTTGAGCTTTAACAGAGATGTTCCCGGTTAGGATGGGGAGGAAATCGATTGCCAATTGCTGCTTTCAACAGTAGATATTGTTATGGGGAACAGGATGTTTCTGCTAGAGTTATTATTGCTGTGTTTGTTCTTCATTTACTCAGTTTAATGCTGTCTAGCATTTTGCAAAATCCTGCTTCCCAGTTGTATAGAAAGCCATCTGATGGTATAGATGATATATACAGATATATATATAGATGTATAGATAATATATTATATATATTTATTATAGATAGATAGATAGATAGATAGATAGATAGATAGATAGATAATCCACTAGAAAAGGTGTGCCAATCTCTTCCTTTTCACCTATTTTAACTAGAAAGGTGTATGTGATTGTGTTGGGGGTGGTTGAGTATGTGTGTTTTCCACATAGGATTTAAAAGCATGATTTTGAAAATTGCAGAAAACTAAATCAGTTTTATAAGTTAAATTTGCTGACACACAGTCAGGCATGAGATGGGCCTTCCAAATGCTAATTTCTCCTTGTACTCCTTTTAAACAGGGGTAGATATTTGTTTAAACCTGAGAAATGTAGAATCTAGTACCAGAAGAAGAAAGTTTTATTTGAATGATTATGTGCAGTGGGATTGTGACAGATGCTGAATAAATAAAAATGAATAACAAGAATATGATTTTCCAGACAACTGTGCACAAAGGGCTGTAACAGATTATTTTAAACTTTTAGTTTTTGAATAAACCTCTTCAATATCTTACAATTTCTTGCCCATAGATTTGAAAATTCAACCTGTCATTAAAGATATTGCTTTTCTTTGCTTTTTTCTCATTCCCAACTCCTACAAAACAAACATATGAGCAAATGCGCATAAAGTGCACACAGCAACAGTTCCACATTTAGGAAAAATGTTCAGCACACTGTTACCTATTATTTTTGTTGACATTGTACAAATAAAAGAGCTACAATATTTTCTAAGTTTTAAACTTATATTTTTAACACTTAAAAGTTTAATTATCAAATATTTAATACATTTGGAATGTGTATTACATATATGTAAGTGATGAATCATAATAATAAAATGAACAACTGTGAACCCACTATCACCAATGTCATTGCATCTAAATAGGTGCTTCTTTTTTGTCCCACTCCCTTTCTTTCCCCAACAGGTAACCATTACCCTGAATATAGGGTTTATTATCTAATTTGGTTTTCAAATTTTATTCAATGAAGAGGTAAGAGAGGGTTTCAGATAATCTCTGAAGCCAGCCTGAATTATTCTTGAATATTTTCTAAGACCCTTCTAATTTAGATTCATTTTGTCCTTTTAGATTTGAATTCTAGCCCCATCTTCCATTTGTGGCCCTAATCCACTCTCCAGATTTGAGGTTTTGAAATGGATTAAATAAGGGTGCCTGGGTGGCACAGTTAAACATCAGACTCTTGGTTTCACTCAGGTCATGGTCTCAGGGTCTTGAGATTGAGTCTTCTGTTGGGCTCTGTGCTGGGCGTGGAGCCTGCTTTAGATTCTCTCTCTCCTTCTCCCTCTGAGCCTCCCCCTACCTCTCAAAAATATTTAAAAAATTAAAATGACAAGTCTAATTTTTTGCGTGTATGGCTTCCAGAATCCATCTTATTGCCTATTCCTTATTTGTTTATTCAATATTACATAATTCCCCATCAACATTCACCCTCATTTTTCATTTCATTTGGTAAAATGTATATGTGCATATGTATATACATACATATATATACACACATATATGTGCATCTATATATAATATATATAATGTATAAGATGTATGAAATGCATTATTAAATGACCTATAGTGTCAACCCACCTCAAATTAACCTACAATCCTTCCAAAGACTATGAGCTTGCTATGCAAAAGCAATTTCTGGAAAATTAGCTTAGCTCTACTCCACTACATCTAATTATCCAAAAATGAAAAGCCTTACAATACAGAAATTCTGGATCAGCCCTTGCAGAGATGTTTCTGCAGAGCATGTGTGAAATCTACTAATCAAAAGGGTAAATGCATGAAGATGGCAGCAGTTTTACTAAGAATAACTGTAATTAAATAGAGTGTATTATCTCAATTTTGACAAAAATAAACTCATTCTAAGTTATGTGATTAGAATTAACTCCCACCAGGTCCCCTGTCCTGGTTTATGCAGATCTCCCCTTTAATACTTAGAGTGCCTTTCCAGTCCTCATCAACTTTAGTAAGTGATAGAGTTTTAACCTGTCCACACAGGTGATTGTGCTGTGATAATTCTCATGTCAAGAACTTTCCCAGCCTACTCTTTCTCTTCCTCAATTTTATGCTATTACTCCTTATCAAACTTCACACTTTTATAATTTCAACCTCTAAGATACTTGTACTTTCCCAATTATTCCCCTTATGTACATATGTTGGCCCATGATCTATTTTCTCCATTCTCTTAGTCTTTTTCTGTTTGAAACTCTAGGCTATTCAGTTCCTTTTACCCCCTAGGAATGAATAACTTACAACAGATATGGGCTGCATAGGAGTAACTGGTCCAATATGTGATGCCCTTCCTTACCAATGATCTTACCAATGGAGCATTTTGGCCAATTATTATCACAATATCCTCCCCCACTAAAAAAATTGCCTCGCTATATTTCACTATTTATATCCTGTAGCATCCTATTTTTCCTCTATTTTTCTTTTATTTTTATTTTTTTGAACACTGACATTCCCCATAATAATTGACATCTAGTTGGGTTAGTTTCATTTGTATACCTGCTTTACTGCTGCTTATTTCTGAAATTTGTATCTGAGAGGTTCAGAACATTTTAAGTTAATTTAATTGCATGTTTCAATAATTAATTCATTACCTATAGATGCTTTCCAAAGTTTGTAAGTTGATATCATCTGATAATGGTTATAACCCAACCCTGTCATTAATCCATTCCCTAATAATGGCAGTGCTATGGCCTATCATTCATGAAGAAATGTAGAAACTTCAAGAGGGTATTTTCATAGAAGTACACTCAGCCAGAGTTTGCAAATATACTTACTCGCAGATCTTAATTAGATAAATGATGTCATACCAGTAAATGGCTTGTTTCTAAAATGGAAACTTTGATATCTTATTATTGGAAATTGAAAAAAAGATGTCTCATTGGTCTGCAAACTTCGAGGAGATGCTTACTCACGTACTATGTTTTATTACAGTAGTTTGCAACCCTCACTTACTTCCATCACTGAAATGCTTTAAAAAAATGCTGACATTTGTACCCAACGTCTTAATACGCTGCTTTCATTTAGGTGAGTTGGGGCTCAGGCTTCAGTGTTTTAAAAGCTTCTCCAATGATTCAAAAGTGCAGCCTGGGTTAAGAACACTGCTCTATTATAATACCTATTTAAGTACATATGGATGTTAATCTAGCAAATAGCTTAAGACTATACTGCCAATGGATAATCTAGCCCACAGAGACAGTATTGCCTTGGTTCACATTATAGACTTTGAAAGTCAGATAGAATGCTTTTAGAATTCTGAATGTGTTGGATCTGTAACTTAAAATTTTACCTTCACTATCAAGCTCCTTAAGGATACCTCAGTTTTCTCATATTTAATACTGACCTCACAGAATTATCAAAAGGATTAATGAAATAATGTACACAAAACATATAAACTATTTGATAAAATTCTTGACATACAATAGACTTTCAATGATTGATAATTATTTTTTTAGATTACCAAAAAGAGGAAAAACTCATTTAGATAAATATTTGACTATAATAATATGACTTCCAATATCTATTCTAATATATGTGTGTGTATATATATACATATATATACATATAGTATATAGTACACATATATATATACTATATCCAAATAGGAGAAATAAAAGCAATATAAATGATACTCAAAGTAGTCTATAAAAATATTCCAAAATTAAATGGACATGTATTAAACACTTATCATGCCAGGTATTATGCTATTTTCATAACAGATACTATAAGGTATAAAGAATAAATGAGGTGATTTGATTTAAAATAAGAGGGCAAACAGTGAAACAAAAAGTGGTTTCTGACTGCAATATTCTCTTTTGAGTGAACTGAACTAACAATCAGCATAGAGGGTTTCCTTATTCTCTATGTACTATATAATTCCAGGGGCACTTGGCTACTAAAACAACAGAGAACAACAGATAGTAGAGAAAAATAACCCCATGGAGAGAATAAATATACTCACAAAATTTCTCAAAATTGATTTTTTTCCACAGGGGCAATGCCTAAAACTTAGAAGAAAAATTATTTACTAGGAAACTCACTCAATCCAAACTCTAGACAGTCTTACACAAAGAGATAATCAAGAGTAAATGTCTACATTGGGAGAGAAAGAATGAATAAATTACTACTTGGCATGGAAGCAGTAGACCATAGTGGTTAAGAGTATGACTTTGCCATTTTCTGGCTGTGTAGACTTGGGCATATTACTTAACATCATTGTCTCATTTTCCATATCTATAAAATGTGCACCTGCATATATTTTTAAAAAGATTTTATTTATTTATTTGAGAGAGAGAGAGCAGGAATCGGGGGAGGGGGAAAGGGAGAGGGAGAAACAGACTCCCCACTTAGTAGGCTCCATCCCAGGATCCCGAGATCATGACCTGAGCCGAAGTAAGATGCTTAACCAACTGAGCCACCCAGGTGTCCCTGCATGTATTTTTTGAGACTCAAATGCAATGATTTAGTCCTGTGCTTGAAAATTGTATACATCATCCTATTAATAAGTGCCTTGTGAGTGATACATATTATGACCATTACATTTAATAGCATTGAATATTATGAGAGTATTTAATTTTTATGATCACAAAAAGATTATTATATTATTGAATGATATAAAAATAGTATATAGGGCTTATGATTTTTGCCATGTGAGTATCATGCATGAAGGAAAATTCCAGAAATTAAAAATAAAAATAATGATTAAACTGATAAAGCTGCAGTAGAAAACAAAATGTGGTTTCCTCAAAAAACTAAAAACTACTGTATGATCCAGTCATTCCACTTCTAGGTATTCACCCAAAGAAAATGAAAACACTAATTCAAAAAGATATGTACACCGCTATGTTTATTGTGGTATTATTTACAACAGCCAAGATTTGGGAGCAGCCCAAATGTGTGCATGGATAGATGGATGGATAAAGGAGATGTGGGATGTGCGTGTGTGTCTATGTACACAGTCATAAAAAAATGAGATTTTGCCATTTGTAACAACATGGATGGATTTAGAGGATATTATGCTAAGTGAAATAAGTCTTAGGAGGAAAGACAAATACCTCATGATTTCACTTACATGTGGAATCTAAGAAACAAAACAAATAAAAATGCAGAAACAGACTCATCAATACAGAGAACATACTGGTGGTTGCCAGAGGAGAGGGACACAGAGTGATGGGAAAAATAGGTTAAGGAGATTAAGGAGTATAGACTTCCAGTTTTAAAATACATTAAATCACAGGATTTAGCTGTGCAGCATAAGGAATACCAGTTGATAATATTGTAATAACATTGGATGGTGACAGATGGTGACTATACTTATCTTGGTGAACATTGAGTAATACATAGAATTATTGACTATGTTGTACACCTGAATCTCATTACATATTGCATATCAACTCTGCTTTGATCACTAAAAAAGTAATAAATAAATAAAATTGTTTTGCAGATTTGTGATTTCATCCCAGGTAATACTGTCAATTACTAATAGCATGATGCCTGTTTTTGCTGTATGAAAGCATGCCATGCTTTTTCGGTTTCTATATAACTAAAGGATATAAGTGACATTTAAAAAATAAAAATTAAAATAAAATAAAAATCAACTGTTAACATAGGCAATGTGTAGGAAATGAAAAAGTAAGTGATTTTATTTTCATCTTACACTTATCCTTTTTTTTAAAGATTTATTTATTTGACAGAGACAGAGAGAGAACAAGCAGGGAGAGCAGCAGGCAGAGGGCAAGGGAGAAGCAGACTCCGCGCTGAGCAAGGAGCCCAATGCTGGTTTGGATCCCAGGACCCTGGGACCAGAACCTGAGCCAAAGGCAGATGCTGAACAGACTGAGCCACCCAGTCACCCCTACACTTATCTTTCTATTCTAATTTTCTACAATAGTTTTAGACTCATTTTATAACTAAAATAATATATGTGAGTGTGTGTGTTTGTGTGTGTGTGTGTGTGTGTGTGTGTGTGTGTGTGTGCTTCTCATTCTCTACTGAAAGAGTTGGTATAACAATGATAACATTTCTTTCTCAGATGTTTGGCAGAATTCAGAAGTGAAGCCAATTAAGTAAAATTTTCTCATGAGACGGTTTCTAATTACAAATGCAATTTCTTCGACAGCTATGCCAGTGTTCAGATTTCTGATTTCTTTCTGTGTCAGTTTTATAACATATATTTTTCAAGGAATCTGTTCATTTTGCCTAAGGTTTATATAATGTGTTCATAATATCTTCTTATTATCTTATTAATGTCTATAAGATTTATAGTAATGTCTACTACAGATATATTTTTTCCCTTTTTCTTCAGTGCTGTAAGGGTTTATCAATTTTACTGACCTTTTCAATGGACCCACTTAGGGATTTGTGGATTGTTCTCTGTTTAATCTCTAGTTTCAATTGTATTGATTTATGGTTTTGTCTTTATTACTTGCTTCTTTATGTTTACTTATTTTTAATTTGCTCTTTTTCTAGCTTCTTGAGATAGAAGCTTATCTCATTGATTTTATAATTAAAAATTAGTATGAATACTCTCAAATTTGCACTAAAGCAAAAGGAATACTATAAGGAATCCCCATTAATTATTTTCCACCTTCAATAATTATCAATATATTACCCTAGCTGGTTCCGTCTATACTGCCTAACCACCATCCTTGCTAGTGAATTATTTATAGTTCTGTTGAGGTATAATTTACATATTGATCACATGTTAGAAATGCAAAAAAGTGATTTTAGTAAATGTATAGAGGTGTGACATCACCACCACAATCTAGTTTTAGAACATTCTCATCACCCCAGTTTACAATCCACTTGGCAGTCAATCCCTACTCTCACACCCAACCCCAAACAACCACTGATTGTCTGTCCCTACCATTTAGTTCTTCTGGAAATTTCATGTAAATCAAATCACACAATGCAGAATATTTTGAATCTAACCATCTAATTCCCTTTACTTACCTTAATGTTATTAAGATGTATCCATGTTGTAGCAAGTTCCATTGTATTGTTTAATAATATTCTGTTACGTGTGAGGTGCCTGGGTAGCTCAGTCCGTTAACCTTCTGCCTTTGGCTCAAGGCATGATCCCAGGGTCCTGGGATCGAGCCTCACATAAGGCTCCATGCTCAGTGGGAAGCCTGCTTCTCCCTCTCACACTCCCCTTGCTTGTGTTCCCTCTCTGTCTCTCTCTCTCTGTCAAATTAATAGATAAAATCTTTAAAAAAAAAAATTCTGCTATGTGTATAAACCACACATGTTTATCCATTCACCAATTGATGGACATTTGAGTTGTTTAAGGCTCTTGGCTATTTCATATAATGTTGCTATAAATATTCACATATAAGTCTTTGTGTGGACATATTTTTATTTTTATTTTGTCAATATGTAGGAGAGGATTTATTAAATTGCATAGGAAAGTTATGTTTAATTTTTCATTAAAGTGCCAGAATTCCACCTTTTTATATTCCCTAGAGTAATGAATCTAGTTTCCATTTCTTCATACTCTAGCCAGTATTCGTTAGAGCCTATCAATTTTATTATAGCCAATCAAAAATGTATGAAGTGATATCTTATTGTAGTTTTAATTTGTGTTACCCCAATGATTATTGATATTGAACATCTTTTCATGTGTTTATTGACAATTTGCATATCTTCTTGATGAAATGTCTGTATACATCCATTATGAGTTTAATCGTGTTTTTCCAAAAGTTATTTTGAAGTCCTAACCCCTGGTACCTGTGACTGTGACCTTGTTTGGAAATAGGAATTTCCCTGATGCAGTCAAGTTAGCATGAAGTCATATTGGAGTAGTGTAGGACCTAATGCAACATGATTAGTACCTTTACAAGAAAAGGAGAGACAGAGGGAGGAGCACCACATGAAGACACAGACACAGGAGAGGAAAAACACTGTGATGACAAGCAGAGATTAGACTGATGTAGCTACAAGCCCAGGAATGCCAAGAATGGCCAACAAAGCTCAGAAGCTAGGAAGAGACAAGAAAGGATTCTACGGAGAGCTTCAGAAAGAGCATGACTCCACTTGATTTTAAGCTTATGACCTCTAAAATACTGAGACAGTAAATTTAGGTTGTTTTAAAGTCATCTAGTTTGTGGTAGTTTTTTACAGCAGTCCTAGGAAACCGATATAACATTTTTGCCGATTTTTAGTTGGGTTGCTTACATTCTTACTGAGTTATAAGAGTTCTTTACATGGTCTAGGAGTGCTTTATCAGATATATAATTTGCAAATGTTTTCTCCCAGTGCATGTCTGTTCTTTCCTTTTTCTTTTTCTTTATTTTTATAAAACTGCTTTAGGTTTACATCAAAATAAAAAGGAAGGTATAAAGATTTCTCAGGTAGCTCCTGTCCCAACACAGGCGTAACCCCTGCCATTATCAACATTCCCCAACAGAATGGGACATTTGCTACAATCAGTGAACCTATACTAATACATGCATAACACTCAAAGTTCATAATTTACCTTAGTATTCATTCGTGGTGTTGTATACTCTATGGTTTGGGACAAATGTATAATGCGTATATCCATCATGATGGAATCATACACCATACTTTCACTGTCCTAAATATCCTCTGTGCTCTGTCTGTTCATCACTCCCCCACTTCTATCCTTTCATTCTATAATGTCTTTTGAAGTACACACAGTTTTCATTTGATGAAGCCCAATTTAATATACACATTTTTTACTTTCATGGCTCCTGCTTTTGATGCCATATTTAAAAACTGCACAACCCAAGATCATAGAGATTTCTCCTATATTTTTTCTGTAAGTTGTAGAGTTTTAGCTTGTAAATTTAGGTCTATGGCCAATTTTTATGTATGGAATGAGGTTAGGGAACTAAATTAATCCTTTTATATAAAGATTTCTACTGTTCCTGCATCACTTGTTGAAAATTTTCCCATTGAATTTCTTTGACATCTTTGCTGAAAATTAGTTGACCATCAATATAAGAGTGCATTTCCGGATATTAATTCTGTTCCATTGATTTGTATGTTTATCTCCATAGCAGTTACCTCATTGTTTTGGTTGCAGTAGCTTTATAGTAAGTTTTGAATCATGTAGAAGTCCTTCATTTTCTTCTTTTTAAAATTGTTTTGCTTATTCAGAGTTCTTCTTATTTCCATGTGGATTTTAGGATCAATTCGTAAATGTCTATTAAAAATTTGCTGGGATTTTAATAGAGATTCAATTCAGTCTGTAGAAAAATTTAGGAAGAACAGTCATTATAACAATTTAGTCTTTCAATTCACAAACATAGAATGTCTTTCAATTTAGACCTTTAATTTCTCTCAGTAATATTTTATAATATTTGTTGTATAGGTCTTGTATTTTTTGTTAATTTTATTCTTAAGTATTTTATTTTTTGATGCTATTATAAATGAAATTTAAAAAATCACTTAAAGATGGTTTGTTGTTCTTATATAGAAACGATTGACTTTTTTATGTTACTCATATATTATGACATTGCAGAATTCATTGATCAGCTGTAGCAAGAATTTTGTGAATTCCTTAGAGTTTTAACATTCGGGATGACATCATCTAAAAATAAAGTCAATTTTATTTTTTTCTTTCAAACTGTACATATTTTATTTCTTTTTCTTGCAAGATTTCACTTCCTAGAAAGAACCTTCAGTACAACGTAGACTAGAAGTGTCAAAAGGCAGACATTTTTGTTTTGTTCCTGATATTAAGGAAGAAACAATCTTTCACCATTAAGTCTGATGTGCTATTATCAAGGTGAGAAAGTTTCCTTCAATTCCTAGTTAATAGAGCACTTTTTTTTTTAAATCAGAAATGGGTGTGAGATTTTTCAAACGGTTTTTACATATTTGTTGAAATGATTGTGATTTTTATTTATTTTGTTAATACAGTGTATTCCATTAAGTGATTTTTGAATTTTAAACCAATCTTCCAATTCTTGGTATAAATTCTATTTGGTCGTCATGATATGTAATATTTTTTATATGTTGTAAGGTTGGTTTTTTTTTTTTGCTAAATTTAATGTAAGGATTTTGCATCTATGTTCATGAAGGTTATTGACCTGTAGTTTGCTTTTCTTGTGATGTTTTGGTCTAGCTTTGGTATTACCAGATCAATACTGGTCTCCTAGAATGAGTTGTGAAAGAAATATTTCTTCCTTCTCTATTTTCTGAGAGATTCTGTTGAGAACTAATATTATTTCTTCTTTAAACATTTGATATAAATATCCAATTAAGCCATCTCAAATTAGCCAGTTCTTTGTGGGAAGAATTTTAATTACTAATTCAATTGTATCACTTGGCATAACTACTCAGATATTCTGTATCTTCTCTTGTCATTTTTGGTAATTTGTATCTTTCAAAAATTATTGATTTGACTCTATTGTATCAGAAATACATGGTTTCAAAAGAATAAGTCTGGGAATTAGGACACCAGGGTCAGATCTTCCTTTTCCTTGGATATCATTGGTAAAACACTTCATAACTCAGGCCAACTAAACCTCTCATTTGTCTTAGAAGGAAGTGGCTAGATAACCTTTGAGGGACCAAAAATAAAATGATCCTTTCACATTACGAACAAAAGAATGTCCCATTAAACAATAACACATTTAGTTGTTCCTTCTGAATGTTTTACTTTGAAAGTTCTTGTATTGTTTATGTGTGTTATTTTTCAAAGATGTTTTGTTTTTTGTTCTGTTTGTTGATGCTGTGTAATGGAGCTTTGAAAATATTTATTATAATGTGTTTCCTTGCCCTATTGTTCCTAGGGCAGGAGGACTGGAAAACTAAGGAAACTCATTTGAAAAGCAAATGTAAAATTTCATAATATTTAAGATATTTGGCAAGTCTGTGATTGGAGAAAAAGCAATTTGGCAATTATGAAACTTTTTCTCACGCAAATTCCACAAATTTCCATTATTTGTAAAAACAAATATCTTAGGAATTGTGGGATCATGACCAATGCCTCCTATAAAATAAAACATTAAATTTATTTAATCTGATTTATTCTAGATTTCTTAGTATAATTAGATGGCTCTCACTTATGAGACAGAACCTAATCCTGAGGCTTTCAAATATTTTTTCTAAGTGACCCATTATAAGAAATGCATTGTATATCACAACTTAGAATGCACACACACACACACACACACACACACACACACACACCCCTCCCTTCCACACAGTCATAGACATATAAATGTTTCTAAAACAATACCTAGAGAATGTACGAGTGTACTTCACACTTGCTATTCCGTTTCATCTTATTTGGTTCCATTTTTGTGGTGGGGGGGGTTACCCATTGAATTGATCTTATCACCCACTAATGGTACACAACCCACAATTTAAAAAATATTGGTCCAGTAAATGTAATCAACATTTAAATCATGTACCTTATAGAACTCAAACGTAAGCCAACTTTTTGAGGTGGTATGCTAAGTATTACCTACAAGCTGCTCAGAGAAGACTATTAAAGGGATCCTCAGCCCTTCAATGTGCACAGAGAGTTGGGAGATGACACACCTGCTTGAAAAATTCTATGTGCCAACACCACCTCTATGTGCCTACCTACCTTACCTGTACATTGTCCCTAATGCAGCTTAGAAAATAAAAGGATGCATAGGCAGATCGTTTTTTCAATCAGAGAAACCTAAGGTTGAAGCTGGGCCCCATTTATTAAATGTATGATATTAGGTATATTGGTTTTCCAGGGCTGCCATAACAAAATACCACATACTAAAGGGCTTAAAACAACAGAAGTCTATTTATTGTCTTATACTTCTAGAGACTAGAAGTCCAAAATCAAAGGCCATGCTCCTTCTGATATCTGTGGGAATCCTCCCTTGCCTCTTCTTAGCTTCTAGCAGTTTGCTGGCAAATCTTTGGCTTTTCTTGGCTTGCAGCTAAGTGACTCCAATCTCTGCTTTCATTGTCACATGGATTCTTCCTGTGTGCCTCTGTCTTCACATAGTTGTCTTTCTATAAGGACACCAGTTATTGAATTAGCAGCCCCCTTCCTCCAGTATGATCTCATCTTAACTACATCTGTAAAGAGTCTATTTTGAAATAAGGTCACAGTCTGAGGTACGTGGGTTAGGACTTCAACATATATTTTGTGGGACAAATGGATTTCAACCCATAACTCTAGAGAACTCATTTTTCCACACACAGTTGTGTCTCAGATTTTATCTCTCCAATATCACCATGTCATAAGTTATAACTGAACTGTCAGGAGGCTTGGGGAGAGGACAATTGATGGAATGAGGGATACCAGATGAAAGGAAAAACAAGCAAACGTTGATCGCAAGCCACAAAACTGCAGGAGAAAGCTTGTATTTTAATTCGCAATATCACACAAGACTGTTCTGGGCATCCCACCCAGAATCATCCAGGCAGCACTCTCCAAAGGCCTGCTCTTTTGCTTTCAACTCATAACTTCGACGTAGAATCTCATGTTTTCCTCTCTCCTCTTTTCAGCCAGCAAATAATTCTGAATTCCTAAAGTCATCAATTCCAGTCTAACAACTCCAGCTCGGATCGCTCTTGTTTCATTATATTTGCAAGAATGCTGAGCTTTGGATTAAAAAGGAAAAAAAAAAAAAAAATCCATCAGCTGCATGGCTTTCCCCTGCTGAACTAGAGACCGGAAAATAAATGTTTGCACCTTTAACGACCTCTATTGTCCTGACTTCACAAAATCCCCAGTGGGCAGCTAATCCTTTGGAACAATACAGTACAGATGTTTCACATGATAAGAAGGATAATTCCAGACCAATCAGAGCCACTCCAAATGTCAGCATACCAAAATAAAGTTAAAATACGGGGCAAACAGATGCAACCTCCACAGTCTGCTCTCTTTGTTGGTGGGTCATTCTACAGTGACGGCTGATATCTCTGCTTTGTTTAAGGCAATGGCAACTTTGTCTCTAGTAAGAATGGAGCAGCTCTGTTCTCTTGTATTTGTTGTGTTCACTACTTTCAGGAAAAGGAAAGGCTATAAATGCACCTCTCTCTCCCTCTCTGTCTCTCTCTCAGTCCTCCCTCCCTCTTATTTTCCTCCCTCTCATTTTTCGTGTCTCTTTTCTGATCTTCCTGATATTTCATAATAAATTTAGAGATGAAGGTAGATGAACAGAAAGTTAAAATTTTATAGTAAGTCTGCTCAATTATGTGATACATTCACCATTGTTGTGTATCATCTTCTTCCCAAATTTTCATTTTTAAAGAAGACTTTCATTTTGTTTTCCTGCTTACATATTTGTTTTCATCTATATCTTAAGAAATAACAATATTCAGATGCTATTGAACTTAGTGAATCTGAACCACAGTTCAGCTTTACCAACAGAACTATGGCCTACCCATAACATGTCTGTTTGTTTGATTATTTGTTTGGTTATTTTCTTAAAGCTGCCTACACCCAGGAGTTGACCATTAGTCATTGTTCAGTAACCATGTTTGCTTGAAGAAATAATCCTGGAAGTATATTTCTTTCAGGAGAAAGTAAAGGCTTCCTAACTCTTAGCTTATGATCTATTTATGTCTGGCAGTTGGGAATAGAGTAGAGTAATTTAATTCCACAGGCCTGATTTTTAAGATGCTCATTTAAACAGCTCACACATTAAATGATGATGTGGTCTTTCTACTTGAAAAGACCCTTATGCAACATGAATAATCTTTTTAAAGTCTACATTTGGCTGCTGACTTACTTGATTACAATGTTCTTAAAAAACTTTAATTCCACTCTGAGAAAAAAATATATAAATGATTATCCAAGCCAAATTTGCACTAACTACAAGAGAACAGCCAGAAAGTCATAAGTTTGGGATCTTCGGAAAGGAAAAAAACACTTTATAAATAAATAAACACTTGGGGATAAAGATGGGAAGAAAATTCAATGTTTGGCAATAACTAGTCCTATAAAAAGGACAGATAATTCAGCATTCTGCAAAGTATTTCTTAGAAGCAAAACCCATTAATTGAAATACAACATTAATAAGTGGATTGACTATTACTTTAAATGAAATCGAAGTCATGAGAATTACATTGAGACATTTTTGTTCTTCTATTTGATCAAATCCTTCCTTCCAAAAATGTGTCTTATTTAATCTGTTCTGAAAAGAGTTATCATTAATTTCTTGGACTGTTTCATAATTTGGGGTTTCTAAGTGTTAAGCTAATAAGAAAACTATGCATGAAGATAACTTTCAGAACATTTGTAGGCTCATCCATCATAGTGAAGAAATATTTAAATATTCTGGGAAATTCTGCTTAGAGCCATAGTGAGAGAGAAAATTTATTTAAAACAATAAGATTTTTCTGGTCACGTGCCATATTTCCTGCTCCATTGTGTTTGGCACCAGGAAACAACTTGGCATAAGCTGCTGAAAAATCCATCAGCAACTGTGTCAACTTTATCACTTCCTGAGCTTATGCTTGCAGGAAATGGATACAAAAACAGTGATTTAATAGGGGAAAAATTACCCTTTGCTATCTGAAAAATTAAAAAAAGTACATATACTTAACACTTACTTGCTATCTCTCTGTAGTAAATAAACTGGAAATTTGTCCGAAGAAAAGACAATGAATATATTAATACATCAGATGAGTCTTCATTTCTGAAATAAAATTAAATATACAGTACCTGTTTTTTTCATGTGGTGGTTGTGAGTCCTTTCTAAAAACTGAAACAAATTATGCAAATTTAAGTGTGAATTAAAAGGGTAGGAAGAGAAGATGGATATATAAGATTTCAAACTCAGAAACATTGTAAAGATGCTACTTCCAGGGAGAAGTAGTTATTTTACTTCTTTTATGGCGAGGTAATAGGGGATCAGAGCAGACGACCCAATGAGAAAGAAGATTCACAGGGCAGAATGGCATAATGGTAAAACAACTCTTCGTTGGGAATTTTAAAAGAGATGGGAAGATACAATGTTACATTTGGAGGAGAAACATAACAACTAAAAGGATAAGGCTCGAGACTGCTCTTTTGGCCATGGCCTATAAAACAATTCCATTCCCTCAATGCCCAGCTTGGCTACAAGGTACTCACCTGATTATTTATAACACTTGCAGCTGAGAAATTAATAAATGGTCATTGCTAAATGTGTATTCCCTAGAAAACAGCTTTGGACTTTTATCAGATTTTTTTTTTTTTTTTTTTTTGCCTTTTCTACCACACAAAATTTCTTCCAAAGAGCTCTTTCTTCAAATCTGACTAACTACTGCAGGATAAATTAAATCTAAATATTCCTTGAATAAATTGGCTATCAGAATAGCCTAAATATTCAGGCAGGCAGACAGACACCTCTGTCTTTTGAAATATGTGGTTAGGTCATATTTCTATTAGAATGATAACTTTGGAAACAAAGAATTTTAGATTATGCCTAAATTCATACACCTAGCAATGTTTCAAGAATAGTTCCAGTTTCTATAGTATCTAAAAACTCTTTCACAGATATTAACTTTATAGATATTAGAATTCTTATTTCATAATTAAGAAAATTGAATTCGGTGATGAAAATGACTTCTCTATGACACAGAATAAGTTACTAGCAAAGCCTAGACTAAAAACCGTTATCTGTTGACTCCTGCATGCTCTTCAATGTAAGTGTCCCCATGTGTTTCAAACTGTAGCCTTCAGACTCCTAAGGGTATTGAGCTGAAAGCTCAGGTGTCACCACAGACACCAGACAGAGAAAGTGTCCCCACTGGAATGTGCCCTGAGCACCCCAACTGCTATGGAACCCAAGCAACTCCATTTGAATCAATTTTACGTAAGAAGCTTTCTCATAAATTTTTATTTGGAAAAGGGGATTTGAAAACAAAACCATGCCCTCTACACTTATTCCCCACAGATTAGTACCATAATTACTGAAGCACTAAATCTAACCTTGGTAAATGTAAAGTGTGAGAAAGACTGACTAATGAAAGATGAAACTACATGAGATTAACCTATAGAACGAAGCTGTATTTCCTTCAAACAAACCTCCAAATTGATTTCATAGAATAATACAGCTAAGAAGAATTTTAAGGGTCAAGTAGTACTTTTTTTTTTTTTTGCATTTTATTAATAAAAGAGCAGTCAGAGACAAGGGGTAGAGATAAATAACAAATAATAAAATTTTTCTAGCACTTTCAAACATAGATATACAAATTATTTTATTCGTACTAAAAAGCTATACAATAGGGTGTAGAAAGTATCAGACAATTATATTGACCTGGAATTCTCTCTTAATCCAAATTTAAAAAAATATCAAAACAGAAATGCTTTCCAAATGTTAACTGAAATTAAAATTGCTATAAAAAGATCCATGTTCGCACTAAAATAAAGGAATAAAGTTTTACTAAAATAAAGTAAATGAATCTCATAATCAACAGAAGAAATAATGGAAGAGATTTCAGTAAATATTAAGAATATTTTAATATAAGGGCATCTGGGTGGCTCAGTCAGTTAAGAATCTGCCTTTAGCTCAGGTCATGATTTCAGGGTCCTTGGATCGAGCTTCACTTCGGGTTCTCTGCTTGGCAGAAGTCTGCTTCTCCCTCTCCCTCTGCTCATTCTCTCTCTCTCATAAATAAATAAAAATCTTTTTAAAGAAGAATATTTTAATATAAAAAATAATATTTTAACATAAAATCCAAAGTGTCACTATCCTGCTTATGGCAATAGTGAACTATCTCTCCCTATGGTACAAATGTCTGATAAAAGTTTTATTAATTCATTTAAAAATATACATGCTTCTCATTATCCTTGGTAGTTGCATTCTACAATGTGACCATCTACAATGAGCTGATGAAATTGAACCATTTGCTCCTAGAAAAAGTACCGGATTAGGTTCCTATAAGCCTCTGGTTACAATATTTTCATCAATAGGTCAGTAAGTAACATGTTTTAACATATGTTTCCATTTAAAGACACCTTATTCCGTATCACTTTTGGGTCTTTAACATTGAACTCACAACCAAAAGCACTATAAATTACTCGTGAACGAAATTTATCTAACACATGTGTTTTCTTCATAAGGTACATCCTAGCCCTTCTTAAGCTTGGTAAATAACACCAGACAACACTTTGGCACTATGCTTGGACAGTATTTTAAACAGTAAAATCACCACGGCCACCAACAAAAAAAACACAAAATGAGAAAGACATGGCACTAAATAAACTGTGAAAAGAACACATTTATGATATGAGAACTAAAACAAAGAAGACAGAATGTTGCCCTATTTAGCCTTAGCAGGGAACATGCATGATAGGGTAAGCCTTTTTTTGCAGCTTAGTGCATATCCACAAATGACAGTGAAAATGCTGCAAATATTGATTTGAGGGATTGCAAATAAATTGTAGTGAATAGGTGAATTCACAAGTATGGGATCCATGGATAATGAGAATTTGTGTACTTATGGAGAGACCTCCGTATCTCCAAATGAAATGCGTTTTTCCATATTTACATTATTGGCAATCTTAGCAACTAAAAACAGTTCCCCCACTCCTGTCTTTTGGAAAGTTTCTCTTCTTTTCATTACCAGGACGTTGCACTCTCCTTCCAGATGTTCATCTTTCCCCTCTGGCTTCCTTTCTCAGTGTCCTTTGTGGGCTCCATCTCCTCTACCACATTTTAAAATACTGAAACTCTTTCAGGAACAGTCCCAAAGCCTCTTCTCCTTTCACTCTATACTCTCCATGCACAAACTCTTGTATACTCTGAAGACGAACTAAAATTTTACCTCTAGTTCAAATCCTTCCTCTGAGCTTCAGACGTATACACAATGGACTACTAGATACATCAAGGTCTCAAAGGCATCTAGAAATCATTGGACATAACATTGAATTTATGATCTTACTCTACAAAATGTGAACCTACAATCTGAAGAATTTATGAACAAAAGAAACTTTTATAGTATGGGTCCTGGGGAATATCCTGAAGATGATTTTAGGTGGCACACGGTGGTAGGGACCTTCCTCTTCTCAATATTAAACAACTTGGTTTCCTTAACACAGGAGAATGCAGACAGCCATCCAGAAGGCTTCCCATCCCCAGGGGCAGGACTGTCATCTTGCCAAGCTATCTCATCACCATCTCCGGTAGCGCACTACACTAAGCCCAAAAGTCAAGGCAAAATGATATACATGTCAGATAATCTCATTAGACTTCTTCCTAGTGACCAGATTAAAATTTCTGTTGGCAGTTATGACATAGCGGCAAGAATCTATAAATCTTACCTTTCCCCACAATCTTTTGGTGGTGATTTTTACATTGAACTCAGTAAGTTAAATTTTATAAGGTGATATTTTTCTGATTACACCTTTATATCTTCCAAATCTATGCAGAGTATGTATTACTTTTTACTGATAAAATAACTAACAGCATACATAATTATATAAACAGAGA
>CM052896.1:110610448-110657426 GCA_028534135.1 Potos flavus | reverse complement strand
TTATTTCTCTGTTATCAATGAAAGTGAAAAGTCATATAAAACCACACTTGAAAATTCTATTACTGGATTGGACTGGATGGCATCAGTACCCAAGGGAAACTTTGCATGTGTAAAAGGTTTCATCAATAATCAAACAACTCAGAAAGAAGAGTAGAGCCCAGAGAGATGACGGGGATGAAAATGAGCAGCTCTAGGACCTACTCAGTGCTTTTCCAGGACCTGCTCAGTGCTTTCCCTTGACCATAGTCACTCTGAGTCTGGATCAAGTGGACCTGGATTGAGAAAAAGAAAAAGAAATAGGGTTAACACTGAAGGCAACAACATCTTTCATTTACTTCAAAACAGATAGGTTTACGACAAAACAGATTTTTGTGAGGTTTGCCAAATTTGGAAACAATTCACTGCAATATGTGCATAATCAGAAAAAAAATCTACTAATAAGAATAGCATTACTGATGCCCTCAAGCCAGCTGTGTTTTCTGTGAATTTCACTCAGTTTCCACATGGAATTGCTTTAATGGTAGGGATAATGAAGGTATTTTCCTCCCGAAAGATACCCAAAGGATACTACCCGTAGGAATCATTTTGTTCAACACTGAATTCTGCAATGGGAAGCAGCAGCTGTGAAAGTGTTGTCCAGCTGCTGTGTGAAACCCGGTGTGGTAGAAGAAGATGATTTATCAAGACATGACAGATTTTCTTATTAAGATTTGGCCGACAGTGTTAAGCAAAGCAGCTAGACATAATCACCCTCCAAAGTCGCCAATGTGGTGAGTGTGAAAAAAAAAAATGGATTTAACAGACTCTAGAAAATGGGAAGTAAGATTGAAGATGTTGAGATGTAGATGGATAAAGCCTGTAGTTTTCAAATTGATGTGTGTTTCTATCATTATAGTGATAGGGAAGCATCTCACTGGATGATCTCAGTCCCAAATATGCAGATTTGACAGTGTCCCAGTAAACTATGGGTTCTCGGAAACACTCTAGCTTCAAATTCTAACATTAATACAGGCACCAAACAAATTTATTGAAGAAACAACACAGCCCATGACTTGCAAATCCTTAATGACATACTTCATGAGGATGTGGAAGCACTTGACGTTCAGCCCATACACCGTGAAATGAAACACAGAGATACTCCTGCCATGCACGGCTTAATCACATACTCCAACGGTAAGATGGCTTGGTGATTTAGAATCATGACTTTCAAATTAGTTTAAGACACAAATGTTGTGGGTTATAAGAAAAGTGGGATGGGAAAAAAAATGACAAGGTGGCTCATCATGGGTGGTGACAGGGAAAGATCCTCTGAAAATAGTCCTACAAGACAGAGCTTCCAATCAGCCTAGTCCTTTGGCCAACTTAGACACCTTATCGAACACCACCTAGACTTGTATCATTCAGAAAGACAAAAGTGCTTTTCATTTAGAAATATAACTGGCCAGCATGCCGAGTAACTCACAGTTTTGTGAGTTAAGATTTTCTTTTGACCTCCATATATCCCAGACTTGGTTCCGAAAGAGTCAACATCCCAAAGCACAGCAGGTACAAACAAAGAAATGCCCATCATGAGATTTCTTTCGAGACACTGTCTAGTCTTTCTAGCCAAAAGACTAGGAAAGGGACAGCTTAGCAAGGCAGGCGATTTTATTTTATTTTATTTTATTTAAGATTTTATTTATTTATTTAACAGAGAGAGAGAGAGAGAGAGAGATCACAAGTAGGCAGAGAGGCAGGCAGAGAGAGATGGGGAAGCAGGCTCCTCGCTGAGCAGAGAGCCTGATGCAGGGCTCGATCCCGGAACCCTGAGATCATGACCTGAGCTGAAGGCAGAGGCTTAACCCACTGAGCCACCCAGGCGCCCCTAGGACAGGCGATTTTAGACAAAATCTTCTCTACTCCAGCCAAAAACCATAGGGGAAAACAAAACAAAACAAAACAACCTGCAGCCCAGGGCCCCACTCCAGCTCTTACCAGCAAAAGCCATTGGGGAGCCTAACCTTCCACTCTGCCAACAGGATATAATGTCTGTCTCTCCCATCATTGTGTCCCCAGCGCAAGAATTGTACCCGGACATATAAGGAGCACTTGATAAATACTAAGTGAATTAACATGTGGAGAAGAAATATCTTTTATTCAATAATAATCACAATAAAATTACTAGCAAAAAAGCAACAATGATTTGTTAGATCACATATTTTACTATGAATCAAGAAATGTTTTTTTCACAGGATGAATGATACATATTTCATGAATTAAACAAAACAATATATAAAAGCTTTTAGCATAATTGATATCATTTCTAGATGAGGATGTTGATGTGCAAAATTTAAATAACTGCCATGAGATCACACCTTTAGAATGCTGAGTAGAACCTCAGCCTGCGTGACTGGGAAGTTGTAATTATGTTTCTACTCAGTGTCTCCCAAATGGGAATTCACAGACCAGTGCTGGTCATCTGCATAAAGTCACATGAAGATCTTTTTAATAATGCAGCTCCCTAGATCCTTCACTCATGAATTAAAATTTAGGGGTGAATTTTGAGGTAATTTTGTAGTATTTTGGGTGACACTGATGCAAAGTTGGGTCACTGTATTAGGCAGAGTTTGGCAAAGAGACAAAACCAGTAGGATGTTTACACATACGCACACACACATTTGTGTGGGTGCATATATAAAGAGATTTATAATAAGGAGTTGGCTCACATGATCATAGAGAAAGAAGTCCAAAGATTTGTGGTTGGCATTCTGGAGAACCAGGAGACCTGATGTGTGGTTCAAAGGCCTATGACCCAATGGTATAGTTCCAGTCCAAGTCTGAAGGTCTGAGAACCAAGAGAGCCAATGCTGTAAATTCCAGTCTGAAAACCAGCAAGCTTGAGACCAAAAAGAGCTGGCTTTTTAGTTAAAGTTAAAAGACAGGAAAAGACCAATGTCCAGTCGTTCAGTCAAGCACGAGGCCTTCCTTCTTACTCAGACTTGTTTTATTCAGGTTTTCAACTGATTGGGTGAGGCCCACCCACATTAAGGAGGGTAACCTACTTTACTCGAGTGTTTGAAATGCTAATCTCATTCACAAACACTCTTGTAGACACACCCAGAATAGTGTTTAGCCAACTGTCTGGGCACTCTGTGGCCCAAAGTTGACACATAAAATTAACCACCACAGTCAGGAAAAACATAAAAAGTATGTTTTACCATTATTATACAATTAGTATTTGCCAGACATTTTAATAAATATTTTATACAGATCATCTTTCAGAATAATTCAGCCAGCTAAATATCACCCTCCACATTTTACAGGTGAGAAAATGAAGTCAGACAAGAAAACGACATACTTAATTTTAAAGGCCAGTGAAAGACACAACAAAGATTTAAAGGTACTCTATTAACCTTTATGTTGTATTACTTTATGATACCACTAAGTTACTTCCAAATTTCATATACTTTTTTGGGGGAGGCATGTAGGGATTATCATTTTCTTTTTGATTATGAATAAATATACAATCATAATTCTAGTAGGACACAACTGGTACACTGAAATTGAGTAAGAGGATAATTTAATGTTTATTATAAGGGAAACAACAAGAGATAATTTAGTGTTTATTATAAGGGAAACAACAACAACAATAGAACTGTTTCTCCTCCCTCGGCCAGAGGGATTAAGTAGTTGAGGATTTATTGGAAATTAAGAAAGCTGTGTGTGTGTGTGGGGGGGGGGGGGTCTGACCATAACTTTATCTTCTGGTGGAAGAAAGCACCAGGAATAGTGACTTGCAGGGATGGGGCGAGGGAAGGACATATCAAGCTCTTACCTCCTTCTCTTCCTCTAATCTTCCATTGGTGTCGCTCTGCATGATCTGAACCCAAAAGGAAAGCAGAAGGCAGAGGATCCCATTGGTGAAGTCCACACAGACGAGCTTCCTGGGACACAGAGCAAGTTGGAAAAGGGCAGAGAGGAAATCAAGAAGAGGCACGGGGGATGCTCAGAAAAGGAAGGTAATTCTTCTATCAAAAGCTAGCCTGGTATCAGTGAGAGGAGAAGAAATCAGATGGAATCAGAAATGCCCTAGGAATATTAAAAAAAACACCAGGTGGTTAGGGAACAGCACCCTTACCCAGGGAAAATGAAGGCATGGCTGCACACAGATTCAGTTAGCTGAATCCTCATGGCAGCCAAGCTGAATGTCAATGCTAAGTGTTTTATGCATGGCTTCTATTTGATGGGATGCAAATGTCCTGCTCCCTGATCCTGATCCATTCCCCTGGGAGCAACAAATGGAAAGATCTGGCCAAGCTGCATTCTTACCTGGACTGCCCTTTATTATGTGGCAGCTGCCAGTTCTCAGCAGAACTCTTTAGAGTAAATACAGAATCTCATTCAAACAAAATCTAATCTTTCTTGAGACATTATCTAATTTTAGATAAACGAAATACAGCATGTAAAGGTATAAATTCAGCTTATGTATTTTCCCATTTATATTCTATTTAAAGTCTTTTAATAATTATGGGCAAATTTAAAAACATAAAGAAAATATGTTTTTCAGCTGGGGCTTACAAGGTAACTGTTTTTGCTAGTTAGGAAGCTTTTAAATTAAAGGATACTTATAATGACAATAACTCCAATTAGGTTAGCCTCTTCAGTTTTTATACTTTTCATTAGCAACAATGTTATTTCAGCATTTATCCAGTGTCAGCTGAACATCTGTAGGTGCTAAGCACTATTGTCAGCACTGGGAAAATATCAGTTTACATCCCAGAGAGAGAGAGAGAGAGAGAGAGAGAGAGAACAGAGGTGAGAAGAAATGCATTCAAGAGATACTAGGACAGCCAGCGCGGCCATGGCCCAGGTGATCAGGATGAGAGTCTTAGGGATGTGGCTGAGACAGGCGAAAGCCAGATCCTACCGGGATCCCGGGACTGTGATAAGGACTTTGGTCATAGGGTGATGGGAAGACATTCGAGGTCTCTGAGTGGGTAAATGGTGTGCTCACGGTTACATTTTTAAAGCAATGCTCCAGCTGCTGTGTGGAGTATAGCTTCTGTGGGGACAAAAGAGGAATCAGGAAAAACTAAAGCAATGTTCCCCAATTAATTAAAACCAAAGCCAAGATTAGAACCCAACTATACTTAGAAAAATGCCTGCCATCATTATTCTAAATTCCTTCCCACGCTATGGGGTTTGAGCCATTCTTTGGTTTCCTGAACAAACCAAGTATTTGCCTGCCATCAGACCAAGTGTAAACACAAACCACTTCATTAGAAGCATCTGTGCTGTAAACACTTTTGAAAAAAAAAAAAGTGATTTTCTTTCCTTCTTAAAAGGACAAATGTAGCTGTCCACACCTCCACAGGGTTACAAAAACAGAGGCAGCTGTGTAGGATTGCTAAGTGTCCACACAGAGGCTAAGATTACAGAGGGAGTTTTGTCTATAAATCACCACGTGGCTGCAGACACGTCATGAAATTATTTATAGCTGTGCTCACCACCTTTGGGAAAATGAATTGACTGCGTGTGTGTATCTGAGTACACATATCTAGTGCAGAACTCTAAGTTGGGATAGAATAGATGAAGCTGATGGTTCCTAAATTAACTAGCTGCGCATTCTATTCTTGGTTGTTGTATTGGACTGAATGCTTGTATGCCCCCCACCCCTAAAATTTGTATGTGGGAGCCCTAACCCCCAGTGTGGTTATTTTTGAGATAAGTCTCCTAAAGAAGTAATTAAGGTTCAATGAGATCAGAAGGGGTGTGTGTGGAGAGGCTCTAATCCAAGAGGATTAGTGTCCTTATAAGAAGACACACCGAAGATCTTGCTTGTCAGTGCTCTTGCAAGTATGCACAAAGAGGTCATATGAGTACAGAGCAAGAAGGAAGCCATCCACAGACCAAGGCGAGAAGCTTAACCAGCCCCCCAACTGTGCTGACACTGATCTTGGAATTCCAGGCTCCATAACTGTGAGAAAATACATTTCTGTTGTGTAAGCCACCTAGTCTATGATATTTTGTTATGACAGCTGAGGCAGACTAATACAGCTGTTGAAAAATGGAAGTTTCTTATTCTTGTTTGCTTGTTTGTTTGTTATTTTGTCCTGGGTATGTAGACCAGAGCCAATAGGCAAGGTCATTTCAGTACTAGGAACCAAATCTAACTCTTGCATCAGAAAGTACAGAATTACATGCATCCAGCTTTTTAGAAAATCTTATTTTAACTCAATACTGGAATTTCATAGAATATCACAGTATTACATTTGGGAGGACACAGAAGCCCTTAAATTTTGGAAAATGAGAAAAGTAGTTAATTTTTACAAATGAGTACTTAGCATCTACTTTCCATTTTTGGTGCTAAAGTGATTACAGTCTCATTTTAATCTCATTTTACACCAGAATGGGTCTAAATGTCTTGATGACTCATTTCAAACCTCAAATTATCATCTGTGATTAATCCCACCTACACTGAAAAGTTTTTGCTTGGTCTCCCTCCTGTGGGGTGGGTTCCATGTTTGGGTATCCTATTGCCCTATAATGTGAGTTGTCAGCTGTTCTATTTGGGGATGGAAGTAGGCAATATAGGGATGGAAAATGAACTGTCAAATTTCCTTTTCCCAAAGGATGAAGCATTGGAGAAATTTCAGTGAAAAGAAAAAAAATTCTCACCAAGGAAATAATAATCCACAAGCCATCTTCTACTGCCTCAAAATGAAGGGAAGCAGTTTATCTCAAGGCACATATTGACGCTGAAAATTATTTAATGTTATCGCATCACAGGGAGGGCCATCTGAAGCATACACCTGAGAGAACCAAAGCCTCTTGGGAGAAAGTTCAAGGTCAGAGTTTTCAAACATTAGACATAGAAGACTCAGCCAAATCTAATCCCCTCCCACACACATACCAGTTCTTTATACATACTAAATCATTAAAAGGATACGAAACAGGGATTTCTAAAACTCTTGTATTAAATACCAATTATATTTTATAATATACTTCTACATCTTTAAAATGGACTAAGGTCCAATTTGTTAAATCAGTTTGAAGGTGAAAAATGTAACAATTGAGCAGATCAACTTCCCTCCAGAGAGAGTTCTAAACATTGTTCCCAGAGCTCTTCTTGTTTAAACATGTTGGCGGTGGCAGAAATGTTAAAGAAAGAGCACTAAGAGAGGAGTTTATGATATCATGATTCAGACTATGCAAAAGTCAATTAACCTCGTTAAGCCTTAACTTCTCTGTTTGGAAAATGTACAGAATAGCATAAACGTCATGGGGAGGTGCGGAGGCTTGAATGAGGCATTGGATACAGAGTACCTGGCAAACCAGAGGTGCCAAATAAACAGTAGTTACTCAAGGGCATCTTCCTAATAGCTACCAAAATGGTCATCCTCAACATTATGAATTATTACTAAAATAAGGATCTCTCGAGAATAGACTATGTGACTATGGACCGAATAATATAGGAGGTAAGTATTAAGCGTTATTAGAAAATAATTTTAAATTTTAGAAAGGGCTATGGGGCACTTGGGTGGCTCAGTCAGTTAAGGATCCGACTCTTGATTTTGGCTCAGGTCATGATCTCAGGGTTGTGAGATCAAGCCCTGGGTCAGGCTCTGCACTGGGCATCAAGCCTGCTCAAGATTCTCTCTCCCTCTCACTCTGCCCCTCCCCCACCCCTCACACATGCAGTCTCTCTCTCTATTAAAAAAAAGAAAATTCTATGGACCGAACTGGGCCTCCACCCCTGTCAAATTCATATGTTGAAGCATTAACCCCCAGGGTGGTTGGCATTGTAGACAGGGCCTGAGAGCAAGTGATAGAGATTGGATAAGATCATACAGGTGAGGCCCTGACCTGATAGGGGTGGCGCCCTTCAGATCTCATTCTCTTTGCCATAGGAGGGCACAGCAGGAAGGTGGCCAGGAAGAGAGACAGCTCAAGCAGACTAAGACAGGAAGCATTAAGGGCTAATCGCTTGTTTGTTTGTTTTAGTTTAAACAGATATAGAAACAAATATATATACAAATCACAATACCCAAAAATAGTAAGAAACACAATTATTCCTTTAGATTCTTGAAACAGAGGTGACTAGGATTGGCATGTGACAGAAGCTGCATTTCAACGGGTGAGCGTTCTCAGCTCAGAAATCATGAAATTGTTCAATTTTAATGTGTGTCATACTTCCATTATTAAGACATAATGTAATAGAAGTTTGCTCTGATCAAGATTATTTTATATGCATAAAAAATGCCATCAAAAAGCGTGGAGTAATAGCAATAACACCATATTATTGGGACAAAGTAACATAGTAAGAACAAATGGCTGTATTTGAAAGCAGTTGGCTGTCAAATCCATATTAAAGAAAACAAAAACAGAATTAATTTATTCAATATCCTTATGTTTCATTAGGCTTTTGATTTAGTCTTTAATGTTGCCAGAAAGGCAGGATAGTTCCATTTTTTTCGAAATATTGTACAAAAGATCATTATACCTAAAAGAGCATTTTTGCCCTTAGTATCTATTACTTCTTGGAAATATTGTCTTACACATATATATTCATGTGTATGTCTGTATAGACACATATATACGCATGTCTGTATGTGTATGTGTGTGTGTCTGCGTTTATTTGTATCTTGGCAAATCCATCATGAATATGATAGAAAATATTCCTTTTTTGGTAAAGGAATTATTAACTCATTTTATCATTTATTACTCATTATTAACTCAATATTAACTCATTAATTCATTTTTACTGAATGGATTTGTAATATTAGAAAGAATGAAACACATCTGTCTGAATACAAACACCAGAAAAACTTTTCAAGGCAAAAGTTAAACCAGTTTTTTTTTCAAGTTGAGCTAATTTTATGTGGAAAATATAGATTAAGAATGAGTTTACAGTGTCATTTCTTTTTATCTAATTTAACTTGAATTGTGCTCAGGAGCTATTTTCAACCTCTAGCCTTCTATGACATACCCAGGCTTACTATATGCCATTAGATCGAGGGAACAATTCCATCCTGTCACTACTTTAAGGGCCACAAATAGAAATTCCAACCTAGATTGGCCATGGAAAATCCTATTATTTTTCCCTCCAGTAACACACTTGGATTGTTGTTATTGTCCCACATTTGAAATTAAGCCATCCAGTTTTTGAACACCAATTGTGTATCTGAAATATGCTCTTCATACATAGAAAACATGTGAACACGTGTCAACTGTAGAACTCTATTAGATTTGGGAATTAAGTTCCCATCATCCCTTAAAGACTCTGGGACCCTCTAGTGTTTGTGGCCTGATTATGTTTGAATTCCCAGAGTGTAGCAGAATATGAACAAGAGGGATTTGACAAAATATGTTGAATTGAGTTAAAAGAATCAGCTACTTAAGAAGAAAAATTCTATCCCTTTTTTGAGAGTCTACATTGACAAAACATCGGTAAAGCAATCAGTGTATAGATATCTCTAGGACTATAGTTAAATCCTAGGATGATTGTCTAAAACATCCATGAATGAGATGTACTAAGAATGTTTCTCAACAGGGTGTCCGTGTGTTTTCTAATGACAATTTTTTAAATGTCTACCTATTATTTTAATTATATAAAGATGTATAAATTAGCTATGATATGATAAATTAACAAATGAATGGGAAACCCTCTTGGGCGTGACTTCAAGACTTCTTGGCCTCATATCTTCTTCCAGCTACTGCTGCTGTGGACAGTTTCACACAGGCTTTGAGCAGCTTGGCACAAGTGCAGTCTGACAGAGCCATCACAATGCACAGCGGGTCCTCTGACTTGCTGCCCAGAGATCCTCTGACACTGAGTATATGTGCTCCCACAAAGGGTTTGGCACTCACATATGCACAATGCTTAAGTGTTGGAAGGTGAACCAAGAGATAAACAACTTTCCTTTTTACTCCTGTGTTGGATGGTCTGAAACACACTAGAAGGCTTCTTAGAACTCCTTTGGATCAAGCAAACAATATTCTCTTGAGATAGCCAATTCAATAACATATTTTTGGATAAGTTTTTACTGTTATGCTATCGGCTCTCTAAAAATCACGTTTCTGAGTAAATCATTCATAGCTTAGCCTTTGTTGCAGAGTCGGCTTTGAAAAAACCCAAACTAAGACACTGAATCTCCTTATTATTTAAAGTCTTCTTGGTTGCCAAATACTTCCGTCAAATTGCAGAGGGCTAAAAATAATAATAAAAAAATAATTTTAAGAACAGGCTTATTTTAAGATTGATAAAATCCTGAAAGTCATTGAAAAATATGACTTTACAGCTTATTTGAATTAAAATTGCCCAAGAATTTGAATAGAAAAAAAGTGATGGGAAATTGCATTATCCCCAGTGCTATGTAGTAAATACAAAACAAAGTCAAGAGTCTCTCTGTGGGGCTCCTGGGTGGCTCAAGTTGGTTGACGTCTGACTCTTGATTTCAGCTCAGGTCATGATCTCAGGGTTTTGAGATCCAGCCCTGTGTAGGCTCTGCGCTCAACACGGAGTTGGCTTGAGTTTCTTTCCCTCTGCTCCTCCCCCCGCAAAAAACAATCAATAAATAAATCTTTAAAAAGGAGGAAAAAGAATCCTTCTAACTACAGAAGTTAGTACCATACTCATATGGACAGTAATTTAAATTGCATAGAAACAGTCTCCTCCCTTGAATTAAATTAATATTATAAATCTGAAGTGCATTGGCTTTATCGTTCAGCTTGTAGTTAATATTTGTTTATGTGTCTTTGTTTTTTGGTTATATAAGAACTATAAGCATAAGGAATTTAAAACTGGATCCATGTCTGTATTTGTTTATATAACAGTATCTTAAAATATTTTAAGTCAATGCTAGAGGTTTATGAGTAGATTCTCCCCAAATGAATCCATACATTACCAGCTTTTGGAAACTGTTCAAAGGTGAGGACCTGCACTGACTTCTCTTGGGATTATCTATCACTATTAACAGAAATTCAGGAACCAGGTTCACCAGAGAATGTAATCAAGGACTGTCACTTCATATTATTACATTATAGCATTTATTTTTATTAAAAATACAATAAATTATTCCCCACAGCTTTTTCCAAAATTTTTTCAAACCGTCAGATGACAATGCAGTTCCATCCACCTGAAAGATCTGTCTGTGTTCACTCAAGATCAGTGTAACCCAACAGATGTTTCTACTTTAAAGGTCATAGAGAATTTATAAACGGTTTCTTCTTTCCTGTTTTCCTTAAGTTTAAGTAGTCCTATAGTCAAAAAAATGTAATATGTCTCATGATCAAATCCAAAGATAATAAATATCTAGAGAATACAGTCCTCTACAGAAGGCTCTTTTGCAAAAACTGGAAAGAACAATGGTATGTTTGGTAGTCACAAAGACCTGGGTTCAAATCCTCCTTTTGCCACTTCCTGTTTATATGATATATGGGCTTAGAAAAAACTATATACCATTTTTGAGTCTCACTTTACTGGTCTGGAGAGTAAGGTAAAGTACTATCAATTTAAATAATATGTGCAAATATACTTTTTTTGTAGTATCTAGAATGTATCCGAAGCACTGAAATAAACAAATATACGTATATATCCCTATTTATATGTCATATATATGATTTGCACCTTATGTGCCTTTCATTCTTTTGTTAGTTAATGCTCTACAATTTTTTTCTGTTCTCTTTCCCAAACAAAAAATGAAGATATATCAATTAAGAAAAAAAATTTAAAACCAAGCTATACCCCCTTACAGGTTTTGTAAAAACCAAAGGAAATAATGTATGAAAATGACTAATCACAATGCCTGGCATAGTAAATACTCACTTATATTTAATCTTTGTTTCTCATATATAAAAAGAAATTAGGATATTGTTACCTAAAAAATAATAACTATAAAAGGAGAAATGATTTTAAAACCAAGTAACTAACTAAATAAAAGAAAACATCAAGTGATGTATTGGAAAAATAAATGTTTAGGAGTAAATGTTTTCACACAACAGAAATTGTCCTGATGACCTGTTGAATATGTGGACGAACATGCAAAATTAAAGGAAACCAGGATTGGGATGAATAGGAAGCAGAGCCAGCCTGGTTTGGCCCCTTATTTAGTGGAGACTGGTGAGGAATATCAAGTCAGGATACCATCCAGTCTCTTCCAGGATGACGAGCATCTTCTATTTTTACTTTTATTCTTAGATTATCCTCATCTCAGCCCCAGTCTCCACCTTCAGCAAAATCTCACCTATCTTGTTTGTGTCACAAACTTGACTAGGGGATAAGGGTGGAGTATTCATTAATTAATTACTATTATTATTTTTTGATTTCCAACTCCATCAGGTCTGCACACAAAGGATATATAGGAAAATCTCCCCCAAGGAAAGCTGAGTTCCTCTTCCCAGATGAAAGGAGAATGTCCAGCCAGACTGGAAGTGTAAATGTGTTCTGTGGCTCCAGTTATTGTCACAACTGTCATGAATTTAAAGGCAGAAAGTTAGCCAAAGATCCATCCGAAGAAATACGATGGGTTAAGGAGGTGATATCCTGCTGTGATGGTGACTACTCTTGGGATGTTGAGGATTAGCTGTGTGCATCTATCCACTGTAGTATTTTTCCAGTGAAGCACATCAGGGTCCCCGTTAACTCCCAATAAAGCATATGACCATTGTTCATGCACCGGCCACCCTCAGTAACCCAGTAACTGATATCAGGTATAGTAGTTAACTCTGGGTTCATTTTCATCATCGTTAAACTTCAATATTTTTTTCAGGTTTAATTTCTTTTTTTTTTTTTTTTTTCAGGTTTCATTTCTACTGTTGAAACCTTTTCGGTAAGTGTATTTGAAAGTGTGACTTTCTTTTTTCTTCATTTTCTATATGCAGAAGCTAAAAAGAGCCATGAAACTCAATTATTCTGATTCTTCACGGCTCATCTACATGAAACAGGCTACACAGCTAAAACATAGAAATATCATTATATCCCCAATTGTGTGGCATCAAACAATACTTTGCAGAATTAGTCTCAGGAGGATCAGACATCTCAGTCTCACTGACTCTTGTCATGTGTGCCAGGACAAAATGCACAGGAGGAAAGCTCACTGCCATGGTCTGAGGTGTGTCTGAAATTTTCTAGCACTGCTATCTGAAATCACTAAGGTCAGATGCAGAGACCATCATCACAGTTAACTCTTCCACTGGATTCCGTTACCTCAAGCCACATGGTTAAGTAGCCAAGTCAAGATAGATGTTGAAAGGGTTTTTTGTTTGCTGATAACAGATGCTTAAGTAGTAACAGTAATGATGACTTTAAAACTCAGTTTCATTGGATGAAGATCTAAGTAACACTTGGTTTTGACAGGAGTAAATTCTTAGGCAATTAGAAAAGCTTTCAAACAGAGTATATCAGTATATTACGAAGTTTTCTAGAATTTATTTTTTAAACATGCTCTATTTTTTAATTACCTTTCTGAGGGTGGGAAACTTTTTAGTTTGAATTTTCTCAAAGCAGAAAAATCTAGTTTATTTGAGAGGTAAGTCAGAGGAATCACCAGTAAAAGGTTGGGGAAATGATGGGATGAAGCTTCCTAATTAAGGAAGTGTTATCAAGCACATTACCACAACAGATAATATCCTATTTTGGGGCTCTAATTCCCAGCCCTTTCTAGTCAGCCCTGCCCAGAGCAGAGCTGGCTCTGGTGGTCAATGGAGGCCCTCAGGCATGAAAAACATAGATTTGAGAGATTGGAAGTCAGATCACTATGCTAGGGGAATAGAAGCAGGACACTGTAAGATTCTGCTACAGAGGTATATCAACATTTCCTTTTTTTTTTTACATGTAGAAATTAGGGCAAAGATTTTATGTAGTTTTTTGTTTCAAGAATACAAAGAAATCTACTGGGCTAATTGGCCTGGGAAATATGCTAATGAATATTAAATTAAAAACAATGAATTAAACTGATCTATTTTGGTGTGTGTTCCTAATCCCCAAGATGACAAAAGGAACCAATGTCTACTCTGCTCCATTTCCAACAGTGATGAGTCATACATTGAACCAGGGCTGTTATGAGAAACTTTCAGAAAGTCATAAATAAGTAGCATTTCATAATTCCGTTTAGTGTTTGGTAGCTGAAAGAATCATATCTACATCGTGCTTCTGATGGTAACTTCACTAACTTTATAGATGCGTTCACCTCAATTCAGACCAAACATAAAATTTAATTCCAGTTGGAGCGTGTAATTGATTGTACTATATTCTGTTAGTACCTACTGAGTGCTAATGATCTGAAATGTGAATGTGACTTTATCAATAAGGGAAATTAACTTGAGAAGGAAAGGCTGATCTCTATAATAAAATGAGTAGCCTATATAGAAATTTATTTCTGAAACAATTTTTATCAATTATTGATCAATCCAGTTTTTTTTTAAAGATTTTATTTATTTATTTGACAGAGAGAAAGCACAAGCAGGGGGAGTGGCAGGCCGAGGGAGAAAGAGAAGCAGGCTTCCCACTGAACAGGGAGCCCCATGTGGGACTCAATCCCAGGACCCCGGGATCATGACCTGAGCCAAGGGCAGTCAATTACCCATCACTTAACCAACTGAGCCACACAGGCGCCCGATCAATCCAGTTTTCAAGAGTCATTTTCCACAATGTGCTATCAGTTTTTCTTTATTTTTGTGATGTAATCCCATGTTTATTTATTTTTCCAGACATTTTTATAAAAATTTTCAAACACACAGCTTAATTGAAAGTATACAGGAAAGAGGCACCTGGGTGGCTCAGTTCGTTAAGCAACTGCCTTTGGCTCAGGTCACGATCCTGGAGTCCCAGGATTGAGTCCTGCATCCAGGCTCCCTGCTGAGCAGGGAATCTGCTTCTCCTTCTGACCCTCCACTTCTCCTGTTTTCTCTGTCTCGCTCTCTTGTTCCCTCTGTCTCGCTCTCTCGTTCTCTCTCTCTCAAATAAATAAATAAAATCTTAAAAAAAAAAAAAAAGAAAGTATACATGACAGACCCATATACCCATGATCGGCATCCTACAATTAACGTTTGGCTATATTTTTCTTATTACATAAATCTATTAATTTCTTATTAGTGCTATAATAAGTTACCGCAAATTCAGTGGCTTAAGACACACAAATTTATTAACTTATAATCCTGGAGGTCAGAAAACTAAAACAGGTTTCATGAAGCTAAGAATGAAGATGTTGGCAGGGCTATGTTCTCATCATCTGACTCTCTGGAGACTCCGGGGAAAAATCCATTCCCTTGACTTTTCCCGCTGCTAGTCGTCACCTGCATTCTTCGGCTCCTGGTCCCACTCCTCCATCTTCAGGTTCAGAAGCAACGTTTCCTCAATCTTTTTCCGACTCTGATCCCTGTTTGCCTTGCCAAATCTCCTTCTCTGACCCTTCTGCTTCATTCTTTCATTTGTTTAGGGATGCTTGTAATAATATTGGACCCAGGATAACCCAGGATCATTTTCCCATTCTAAGATCCTGAAATTAATGACATTGGCAAAAACCCCATTGCTATGTAATGTAACAGTCACAGTTTCACATTCTGTCAACTGCACTATTTAACCATTGTCTTTCTCCCCTTCTATCCACTGATCCATTTTTTTTTTCTGGTGTATTTCAAAGTAAATCACAGGATATTTATTCTAAAGGGTCACTATTGAGTTCTCTATAAAGAAAGTTATTCTGTATCATTACACTTTGTTTAAAGCAGCATATATTTCACAAATTCTTCATATTTTTTGCAGAATTTGTCTATGTGAATGTTTACACAGTTTTGCTACTCTATGCATGTATTTTTATTGATCTACTTAGTGTGTTAACACAGGGTGTCAATTTATGGATATTTTTAATGTTTGTTTTGACATTTATTTTGTTTTTGCTGCTTTATGTAAATATTTTGCTCTCAAGCAGTTCATATTGAACCCTATGCACAATACTGGTTGATGAATCGAAAAAGAAAATTCATGTTCCAAGAGAGTATTTTATATTTGTGGGCTGAGTTTAGCAGCAGTGTGGGTCATGGAATATATATATATATATATCCAAAATTATATATATCATCTTTTAATTAAGCAAAGATTTTGTCCCCCAAGGTGAGCATGTTTCTATAGAAATATGAAATGGTAAATAATTCAATTATCATTTATATTTGTATCTATAATATGATATCAACTTTGAATTTATCAGTTCACAGTATAACGTCTATTGAACTAGAATTCACCATCTTCTTACTCAAATGAAAGTAATAAAGTTACAATGGTAATAATATTAATTGATATATACTGAATATCGAATATGTGGCAGATACTGTAAATTATTTAATACTATCATTCCTATTTTAGAGATAAGGGGGAAAAATATAGACAGATTGAGTAAAATGTTCATATATTTAATGTGTGTGAAACTAAGATGGAAGTAATCCTTCTTAGCATTGTGCTTGGGGCTCAGAGAGACGCAGGAACCAAAGAAGACATCTTATTCAGCATGGAGGGAATAAAGAGAAGCTTTCCAAGAGAGGTAACTTATTTCCTTGTTTGTTTTTTAATTATATAATACATTGTCATCAATGATAGCAGCCATATTTTATATTAGATCTTTAGGTTTAGTCATGTTCTAGTTAAAAGTTCGTACTCTTTTACAAAACTCTCTCTATTCCTACCACTCCTTTCCCCCAGCCCTTGGAAACCACTTTTCTAGTCTCCGTTTCTATGAGTTTGACCTCTTCCTTTTTTCCTTCTTTTGTTGGTTCATTCGTTCATTCATTAGTTCATTCCTTCCTTCCTTCCCTCCCTCCCTCCCTTTCTTCCTTTGTTTATTTTATTTCTCAGATAAGTGATAGTATGCAGTCTTTGTCTGGCTTATTTCATTTAGCATAACATCTTCAAGTTCTGTCCGTGTTGTCACAAATGGCAGGATTTACTTCTTTTGTCATGGTTGACTAGTATTCCCCTGTAAATATGTACCACATTTTCTTCATCCATTCATCTGTTAATGGGTCCTTACATTATTTTAGCTATTGTGAATAATTTGATATCTTCTTTTCATTTGCTTTGAATATAAACCCAATGGTATTGTTGGATTTTATGGTAATTCCATTTTAAATTTTCTGACGAACCTCCATACTGTTTTCCATAGTAACTGCACCCAGTGGAGTCAACTTCTAGTGAACATGTTGGAGTCAGTCAATTGTAGAAATCAGATTAGCATTTTCCAGACCAGGAAAAGAGAATAAAAAAAAAACTTAGAGCAATGTTTCTCAAGGGGGGATAATTTTGCCCCCCAAGGGGCATTTGGTAATGTCTAGAGACATTGTTTCCTATCACACCATGTGGGGTTGCTGCTGGCTTCTAGTGGGTAGAGGGCGGGAATGCTACTTTCCATCCTACAATGCACAACAAATCCACAACAAAAATTATCTCGTTCAAAATATCAGCAGTGCCAAAGTTGAGAAACTCTAAACTCGAGCATACACAGATGCATGAAAAATGGCAAGTGCAGAAAATAAGTATTTCCAGTGCTTAGAACAGAGGAATGAGGTGTACCTCAGGAAAGTGGAGAGTGGTAAGGCAGCCATTGGCCTTTCATGAATGATTTTGTACATTAGTTGAAAGACTCTGGACTTCATCCTCGAGAAAATTGGGAGCAAAGGAAGAATTTTTAATAGTGGGATGATTTGACAAATCTGTGTATCTTGGGAGGACAGGGGTGCTTTATGAGAACAAAATAAGATAATGCATATGAAAGCAGTTTATAAAATTCTATATACATTTTAAGCATTATTATTATATAAGTCAGGTCTCATCATTAACATAGGTGGAAACAAGTGAGATTTATTAGAGTGATAAAAAAAAATCACACCACAATTTGACAAGCTCATCTGCCAGTGCTCCCATAATCTAATGCATTGTTACTGTACCCCTAAATAAGTTCAGTCATATGCTTTTTGATTTCTGTAAAAGTGCCATTTCTTGTTCTCTTCACAGTTATTTATATTTCTGACTCTTGTTATGCATTCATATTACAAATCTGTTAGTCTACTAAGACAGCTCTGTTCCAACACTTTCTCAGGGGTTTATACTGCTTAGACATCTACAGTAGTACCCATCATGTTGCTGATTCAGATAGACATAATTGCATGATAGAAAGTGAAGTACATAGAAATCAATGTGGGTTTTTTTAAAGATTTTTTTTCCAAATTATCTTTTCTCTTCCTACTCTTTCCCTTCATCTTTTTTTTCTTCCTTGTTCTTCTCCCTGTCTTTTCTCCAGAACCTGGCTAATGGCAATAGGAAAAGCTAACAAGAAAGAAACCCTTACCAAAGTCTAATTGTGACATCTGATTGTGTTACTTATGAGGTATAATCATAAATGACTTTAAAAATGACCTCTGGTAGGAATCCTCTAAGATACTCCCAGTGATCTTGTCTCTTGGTATTTACAGCTGTGTGTAATTCTCTCCCCTTGAATAATTTGCTACTAATCAATACAATATGGCAATACTGAGGGAATGTCACTTCTGTAATTAGGTTACAAGAGACAGTGACTTCTGTCTTGCTGATAGACTCTGTCTCTCTCTCTCTGTTGCTGGTTTTGATAGAGCAAGCTGCCACATGGGAGAGGTCCATGTGCCAAGAACTTGGGGGCAGACTCCAGTCATTAGCCAACAAAGAATGAAGGCCCTTCCTCTGACAACCCTGAGGAATCTGAGGAACTGCCAATAGCTGCATGAGTTACCTTGGAAATGGATCCTTCTATAATTGAGCCTTTGGAAGAGACCCCAGTCTCAGCAGACACTTTGATTGTTGGCTTCAGAGAGATTGTGGTAGAGGACCAGCTAAGCCATGGGTAACTTCTGGACTCACAGAAACTATGAGATAATAAACCTGTGCTGTTTCAAGCTATTGATGTGGCAATCTGTTACACAGCAATTGGTAAGTAATTGGACTTCCTTTCTGAAAGTCTAGATTCCTTCTGAAAGGAAATCTTCCTCATCAACTGATAGGTGCCAAGGATACGAAGATGAAAATGTGTGGACTTCAAAGGATAAAATCCCAAGGCGCTTTGTTTCATTGTGACATAAATGAATTTAATGAAGATACTTTATACAAATATATAGTTATTTCTGGCATTCTGGAATATAAGTGAAAATAAAATGAATTGTTTCTTCCCTTCCATGGACATTCACCTTTGGATCTTTAACCATACCATATAGAAAGGACGATAAAATTTTGGACGTAAGTGTTGACACAACCTGTATTAGTTCAGGTAATAATAACAACTGTAATAAATAAAACCAAAACCACAGCATACACAGTAGCCATTTATCTCATTCAAATAAAGTTCAAAATGCACATTTCTGATCTACATGAATTTCTCTTACGAGAGTACATTAGAAATTCTGAGTTTCTCAATCTTAAGGCTCCACCATTTTCAATTCATTTCTGAGCTTTCCAAAAAAGGGGAAATGAATAAAATATTGCTCATAAGAAGATTTTGTGAGCAGTGTCTGGAATTGGGTTGCATAATTCCTGCCAACATGTCATTGACTATAAGTTAGTGTCGTCATGCCTAATGCCAGGGAGGCTGGGGAACACAGTCTAGCTGTGCCCTGTAGGTAGTATAAATGGATATGATGACTAGCAAACCAAACCAGGCTCTACCACGTGTTCTGACTCTCACTTTCAAAATGAGAAAATAGAGATTTAAGGAGAGTTTCGATACACTTGATGGTGCCGACATCACAAAAGCAATTGCAGACATAGGACTAGAACAAGTTCCTCTAACTTCTTGTTTGCCACATTTTCTGTGAGTTATCCAATTTTTTTTTTTAAAGGAGAATATATGGAGCTTTCAAAAACTGAAGTTATTAAAAATTTTGGTAAACTATTATTAAAAGCTGTTTGTAAAGATTCAAATATGTAATTAATCAACATGTAATTACTTAGTATGCCAGTTTAAGAGAAGTAGACCATGGGTCTCTGTTTGTGTTGAAAGGGCAAATAAAATATAACATTTCTCTAACCTTACATTAATGAAAATTAATTAATGAAAGTGTAATTCAATTGCAAGAAAACATTTGGGGTATATGTAGGTTTACTAGGTGCATCACTCTAATTAGAAATATGTAATTCCATTATCATTTATTTTAACTAAATTTAAATTTCATACCATTAGATCAACAGCACCTGAAAGAAAAACAAACGACATTGCATCCCAAATGAGTTGTATAGATTCTAACATTCATTAACCTTTTACCTAAATGAGCTATTTCAGAAAGGTCTTTGTGACCATGGGGTTAGGGAACTTAGTTAGCTTGAACTTTCCAGATGGAATCATGTTGCTTCTAAATCTTAGACACTCCATTCTGATTTCATGCCAGACTAGTCAGTTCCCAAAGCCTTAGTTTAACTAGTTCATGAAACAAGTGTATGTTTTCTCTTTATACTTACCTAAACATCGATGTATTTTTAATCAGATTTTTTAACTATGACATTAAAATATCGTGTTTTCTAACTAGAATGAGATTTCTGTCTCTTTTTAACTAAAACAGGCTCATCATAATAAATTTTGAATTAGAGATCACCTGGAAACCCTTATTTGTGATTTTTTAACAATGGCTTTTAACCACAGAACTGAAAATACACTATCCTTACCATTCGTCATGTCACAGGACACATATGTGGCAGCACATTGTGATAAATTGAAGATGCTACGTTCAGACGTCCAGATACTTTGCCCCTGCTCTGCTCTACTCTATAACTGTAAAAATAAGAATTGGTAGGTTGGGTGGGTGCAATTATGCATCATGGTTTTGTAAAGCTGATAATGTATGATAGACCCAGATTTTAAGGGCTCCCATCTAGAATGGCAAAGTCCCACAGGAATGCAGGCATTTGTTGCTAATGCCAGTGCCTTGAGATATTCTGGTGGAGTGTTTAGTGAAGGACAGGATTGGTCTCAGAGAGAATTATGAAAATGTAATGAAGCTCGTTCTGGTTTAGGAAAAAGAAAGGATAAACTAGAGATATGTTATAAGTTGTTCTTTTAAATTGATGGTCTATAGAAGAAATCATATGTTCATTTTAAAGTTGATCACCTAAGGATCAAAACCAGAGCTAGAGGCCAAAAACTTCTCATATAAATCACACACACACACACACACACACACACACACACACACACACACATGCACAAATCAAAAAGTTCTGGCTGAGTGATGTTTTAACTTCCATAGGGCACTTCATTTTTAATGGCTATTTATAAGGTCCTATGATGAATTGACTCATTTATATAGAATGTTTTGACCTACTTGGTGAGAGCCACTATTTCAAATCAAATGATTATTATTAGTGGGGTTGAGCACGGAACAGATAAAAGACAATTTTTGTCAGTTTATGAGGGAAAAACTTCAGAAAACTTTTTCTAAGATGAAATTCACCTAATTGGTTTTTTGCTTATTTTTCAAAGATAACAGTAGAGACAGTGCAAGAAAACTGAAACATCAAATATCTGGTCCTGCAAATTTGGGTAAAATAATCGGTCTTGTGTAATAATTGTTTAGGAAATTACAAATAACCTTACTCCTACCTCATGGCTATTCTTTCTCTGAGTGTTCTGGACCTATTTTCAGGCCTGGACACTCTAAGTTTGAGTTTGGTTACTGTATATAAGTGGAGATACCAGAAACATTTGTGTCTGGTTCCATACCTGATACAAGTTCAACCTTCTTTGAAGACCAACATTTCATCACCACCCTCCTATCTAGTTCTTTGCTCTCTTGAGTCAAGTACCTGCATTTTCTAGCTTGATATACTTGTAATTGTTACAGTAGTTTCCTTTTTTTATATTTTTTTTTGAAAGTTTAATTCTGGTAACTTGCCAGCTCTTCTGGCCCTCCAACGTGGCCTTACCATTGTAAAAGCCTTATATCACATGATTGGTGACATAAAAGACAATAGTTATCAACTCACATTCAGTTAGTTAAAGGAAAAATTCCAGAAACTTAGTGAAATTCAACTGATTTCTAATTATTAAAGTTCTTAGTTGTTTTCTTTTCCCCTCATTTTTTGTCTAACTATAGTAAACTTCATGTTGTTATCAGAGTTTACTCCCTCTTTAAAGAAAATTTAAAGACTTTATGTATTTATTTATGAGAGAGAGTATGTGAGAGCAGGAGAGGGCCAGAGGGAGAGGGAGAGAATCTCAAGTAGACTCCCTGCTGAGCAAGCATTGGGCTCCATCTCATGACTCTGAGATCATAATCTGAGTGGAAACCAAAAGTCAGATGCTTAACTGACTGAGATGCCCAGGCGACTCTTAAAACATTTTTTTTTAATTTAAAAATTTTAAAAGTAATCTCTATGCCCAACACGGGGTTCAAATTCACAATCCCGAGATCAACAGTCACATACTCTGCTGACTGAGCCAGCCAGGTACCCCAGATTTATTCCTTCCTAAAATCAGTATATGTTAAAATTGTCTATCATTATAAACCTATAATGTCTATCATTATAAACATTTCATAAAATTAGATAATCCTTTATACTTCATTATGATTAAAAGCAGAAGAGGCAGGTACAGTGAATTATAACAGTTTTAAGGAAATGTTAATAAATTAAATGCATATTAAAAGAAAAATATTTGAAGAGTCAAAATGACAAAATAAAAAAAAGTGAGACACATAAAAAAGATGGCAGTTAAGGGAAATAATAACAATAAAACAGGTGAGAATTCTAAGACCTCTATCATTTTACAAATAGTCAAGCTCTACAGAACAAATGTGAGATCGGTTAATGGTAAATTGGGAGCTTTCTGGAGCTAACAGCTCTAAACTTACATTGTGTATATGGCTGAGCAGTTTGAGTGATTCCTTGTCAGTGTTCGAAAGAAAAAATATATCAGAAGTAGAGACTATCAGAAGTAGAGACTAGACAAAAGTATGAAATACTGTAAAATCTCCTTGGGATGAGTAATCTAGTAATTTCTGCTGAGAATATGAGGAAAATGTTAGTTTAACCCAGGTTCACCATCAAATCTAGTGAGTTTTCTTTGTAAATACTATGATTTGGTGGGTTCCTACTAGTTCGACCATGTGAGTGTCAAACTATATTAATGTTAGAATGGTAGACATGAGAAAATGAAATAAGCCTGTTACTCTTAACAGACTTTAGAGATGAATACAAGGCTCAAAGTGGACCATAAGGTAATATTTGTAGAAGTCAATGGAATAAAGTTAATATATTTTAAACCAGGTTGGTTAGTCTTTTGCCTGTATTGATGATGGGTCATCGGATGGTTTAAGGTATGCTACAGAAACAAAGCCACAATTTCAGAAGCGTAAAGTTAAAATGTTGAAAATTCCCAAGGAAAAAAAAAGGTTGAGAATTTTCTATCTTCCTATATGCTCACCTTGGGTTGACGAGGGACTCTGATCCATGTCTTATTCATAGACTAGCTAATAAAGACTAGCATGTTACTGATCAAAATGTCATTGGTGGCTGTGGTGGGGGAAAGACATATGGAGAATCACATACTTGTTCAATCATTTCTGTTCTTAAATAGTACCTGTTTTTACTTCTTTTCTCATTTCACTGATCAAAACAAGCACATGACCATTTGAAGAGAGCAGAAAAGCCTAATTGTACCCTGTGTCCAGAAAGAGGAAAAACAGAAATATTAGTGATGACCATGAATAACTACCCTTTGGATCTGATGGCTTGCACTAATAAACATGTGACAGATGTTATTGAAAGAAGTGTTATCAATATTATTAAAAATACATATATGTGTGTATTATATATGCATGTATATATATACGTGTGTTTGTGTGTATAAACCATACATTATAATTACCAATTATACAAATGATAACCAGTATTATACACACACACACACACAAAGATAACAAGGTAGAAGGATCATCGCAAAATACAAATTTTAGTTTCTTTGTCCACAAGGTTCTTCTAGCTCATTAAAGGAGGATGTTTAAAAAATGAGAATAATTAATTTCTAATAGAGCATTTTAATAATCTGTGACTCATCTGCAAGATCAGAATATCTCTTGAAAAAGATTAATTATTTGAAATGGAATTGAACAAAACTTAGAAGAGAAAACCAGAATGTATTTATATTATTTATAAATGGTGTCACTTAGTTGATATAAAGGAATTTCCAGGTTCTCTTTGAGCTGTGTAAAATAGCGCTAAATTGTTATACACCATTTTTCTTTGAGGAGAACATATGGATCCAAGGATAAAAGCACAGAACTATCTTACATGATTTATGATGTTCTCTGCTTACCCAAGGCTCATTCTTGTTCTCTCATTCCCCTTTAGTAATATAAGTTGGTCATTTCCCAAGTATTTTAAGATGATATTCACTTTATGCCTTTCGCAGTAAAGTTACAAAAAGTCTTCATGTTTGCTTTCAGACAATCTGTTCAAATCACAGATTTATTGCTCCCTGCATGGCTAAATGCCAAGCTGAACCATGTCAGTAATGATAATGGCAGTTAAGTATGGGGTGGGATAAGAAAACTAAAACAGGAAATAAAATAATTCTTCATTTCTGCCTTTGAGGTTTTCCTAAAACACCTTTATGGATTCAATTAAGTTAAACAAATTCACAATTAAACAGTGAAATGCTGCCGGTAAACTTTTAAAAGTTGAAAAAATGACTACCCTCCCCACTTTTGATAACTTTAGCTAATGGAATCACATGGGAAAATTAGAGTTCTCAATTCGATATACAAAACAATCACTAGCTAAGGTCAGGGGATATGCATTGCCCAGCCAACTACTTCAAAGAGGAATAACCCTTTATTCAGAAATTTTTAGGTTTATGTTAATACAACTGTATTGTGAGTTGGTTAAACCCAAAATTAAGGATTTAAAGTGTAGTTCCTATAAATTTTAAATGTATAATGTACATATTATTTATGTTGTTTGTTATATTTTCTTATGCCGAAAAAGTCAATTAGCCCTTTGAAAAACTGTTCCGAAATTACCTTATATTCGTTGAGATAAATGTTTCCGTATCTTCGACTGTCTTTGTTTCTGCTGAATGACATTGTGGAAAATGACCATTAACAGATATGGAAACTAATTATCATTTTTCCTTTATTTTCTATTGAGAATATATATCATTGTATTAGGCAATAAATGTTTTCTATACAATTGTAAAATATAGGTCTTTTAATTTTTCTGGTAGCAAATGCAAAACCATGGGGGAAAAAAAACTGCTATCTTTATGACTATTACACCACTTGGAAAACAAACTCCAGAGGTGTCTGTACCAGAAAAGTCTAGTTCCACTTTTGGGGCTCTTGGGTGGCTCAGTCAGTTGAGTGTTGGTCTTTAGCTCAGGTCATGAATCCAGAGTCCCAGGATTGAGCCCCGCATCAGGCTTCCTGCTTAGTGGGGTGGTGTGCTTCTCCCTCTGCTCCTCACCCCACTCACGCTCTCCCTCTCTAAAATAAATAAATAAAATCTTTTAAAAAATAAAAAAGATATTTTGCTACATAAAGGATTGCTACATAAACTAATACCGGAGGGTATGATCATCTGCATAAGAATGTTAGAACTGATTTTTTATTGTTGAAATCATGTTCCAGTTATGTTGACGACTGAAAAATATTTTACATGATTCTCTGATTTTGCCTGAAAGTATTTAAGAAGCTGGTGAGCTGAGCAGTACATTGGAGTTCTAGTCTTAGAATCCCACTGACTTCAGATCCTACCTCTACATAAAGGTTTGTGTTGCCTGATTCACCGAAAAGTTTAGCTTCATTCTGCCCCTATGAGCCTATTGAATCCACCTCTATGAGACTAAAAACAAAACAAAACAAACAAACAAACAAAACCCTGTTGAACACTTAGGAAAGAATGCTAGGATATTTTCCAGACCATGAGAATAGACAGTGCAAGTGGAAAGTTAGCATTTGCTCATTTTGTTTGTGTTCCACTGAATGATCAGCTGGACGATTCTGCATGTCCTCATCACTTGACGTTTTTCCAGGTACCTTGCCTTTTTCATCTCACTGTTCCCATTAGGGATTCTAGCAGAGATTGCATTTACTTCCTTGTTTGTGTTACTTCACAGTTTGTGTTAATAGTCCACCTTATATTCACTCCCCACCATTAGACTCATTTGTTGCATAAATAAATGAACATATTGACTGCTAATAATGTTCCTATATGGCCTAGAATTTTGTTTAGAGATAATGAGAAGGAACTCTCCTTACATATCATCATCTACTATATAAAGACAAGGAAAACAGCAAAATCATGGCACTTGGAAACGTCTGATTTTTCCTCTTGCACTCTTGCTCATGCCTAATGCTGTCTTACTGGTTCTGTCTGCTGGAAACTGTTCATCAAATTCACCAGTCATTATCAAGATATAAAAGAATACCAGTAGCTTAAGATAGTACTCTCTCTTAAGGTACTCCTCTTAAGATGAGAAAAAATTATGTTAGAGAAAATCAAGGCCTTCATTAAGTGAATTAATTTATCAAAGTTAGATCTTCAGAATCTACCTACAGAACATCATTTTGAAAAATACCTGAATGTTCTTGTCTCCCTAAAATCCTTCCTTCTCAGTGGATGCCTGTATTCCCCAACACTTCAAGACAGACTCACAGTATGATTCCAGCAAAGACAGCCAAAATATGCAACCTACATTTGCATTCTAAAGATGCATTTTTCAAATTATAGAAATTATACAAAGTCTTCAGTAAGAAGTATGAGCCATGGTGCTGGTGTTATGTATAGTTTTCCTCTCTATGGATGTGAGACTATAAGGGGGCCCATGAGTCCACTCCCTGGTATCCTGTGTAACCCCCTATCCTTGTGGGTGGGTGGACCTGGCGACTTACTTCCAACCAACAGAACATGTCAAAGGTGATAGGGTGTCACCCCATTGTGGATACTAATCCCTGTCTTGGGAGAAGATTGCCACAATCTTTCTCTCTTTCTTTCACTCATAGGCTTTGAAGAAACAAGCCGCTATGAATTCTAGCACTACAAGAAAATAAATTCTGCGAACAGAGTGAAGATCAGTAGCAGCACCTCACTGAATTGAACCTTACTGAAAACCCAACCCTGTCCTCCTCCTTGATTGCAGCCTCTGACAACCTAAGCAGAGGACGCACGTAGCCTGTGCCTGGACTCCTGACTCACAGAAAGAATGAGGTGACAAATGTACATTGTTTTAAACTTCAAAGTGTATCGGTCATCTGCTATGCTGCATAGAAAACTAATAAATGTCTCACTCCCTGATTCCAGACTATTGTCAAGAAATTAAACATAATTTTCTTGCAACTAGCAAACCTTAAGTAGTTAATGTTGCTTTTATGTTATAGATCAAACTAGCTGATTTTATGAAATATTGGACACTACCAAGGGAAGACACTTTACTACTCTACACACAATAACATATGTGAGATGTTATAAAATGTTCTTTTTGTTGCTTATGTTTACTATATGTATGTCAGCCTAATAGCAGGAGAGAGTAAACAGACTCATCCTGTAATATTGTTTCAGGGACAAAATTAAAAGTGTAATATAAGAATTATGCAGAAATTCCCTTGTAGGGGCTGCACTACTTCCATTTAGGTCTATGTGTTTGTCATGGTTTAAATTAGCACATTAATAGCAATTCTTTCTACAGAAGACCCTATAATTAGGAAGCACAGGAAAGTTTGCATAAAATGCTGAAGGGGCACATCTTAGCATGCACAATTTGCCTCCTTGCTGAATTTTATTTAAACTTATTTTTTTTTCTAGCACACATTTTCTCCTTTTCTCATCACACTTTTACAGATAAGTAGCTGCATAGCACCTAAAGGCGTTGCGATATGGCGTCCTTGCCATGAAATTCTTGTTTTCCAAGTCTCTCTGCAATTCTTTACATTCAGTGACTTTAACTAGAGTTCCTTCTTAGAATCAGAATCCTTTTCCTCCATGCTGCGCTCCCTTTCCAAATGGATTATTTACATTCCGCTAAAGGGTTTTCCAGGTTTTAAAAAGTAAAGGTAGTACGATATTTAGCGTCACTAATATTTTATTTTCTCACGAGAAATTCAGTTTCATTGGGCATATGTTTTACACCTTAACGAGGTCTTACCCACATGTGATCAAATAATGAAAACAAAAAAAATAATGTTGTTAGCACCTCTCAGTTTGTATTGACTACAGCTCAGTACTGAAAATAAAACTTATTGGGATACCTGGGTGACCCAGTTGGTTAAGTATTCAACTCTTGGTTTCAGCTCAGGTCCTGATCTCAGAATCATGAGATGGAGCCCCACATGGGCCTGCTTGCTCAGCCTAGAGTTGGCTTGAGACCCTCTCTCTCCCTCTACCCCTTTCCCCAACCTCTCCCCCCAACCATGCTCTCTCTCATTCTCTCTAAAATAAATAAATCTTTAAAAAAGAGAGAAGAAAATTTATTAATATAGTTATCTAACTTTACATGGCAAAGGAGATTTTGCAGATGTGTATAAATTAAAGATTTTGAGAGGTGAAGATGATCCTGGATTCTGTCGGTGGACCCAGTGTAATCACAAGAGTCCTTATAAGAAGGAAACAGATGAGTCAGAGTCTTAGAGAATTTGGGCAGAGGTCAGAGAGGAGAAAAGATGCCAGGCTCCTGGCTTTGAAGGTGGAGAAGGGATGCTATGAGCCAAAGAAAGGAGTCATCCTCTAGAAGCTAGAAAAGGTGAGGAAGAGGATTCTCCTCTGGAGCATCTAAAAGGGATGCAAACCTTTGAAGCCATTTTAGACTTTTGACCTCCAGGACTGTAGTAGAATAGATGTGTGTTGTTCTAAGCCAGTAAACTTGGGGTAATTTGTTATAACAGCAATAGGAAACTCATGCAGTTTATAAAGGGATGCTAAAAATACAAAGTTTAGAAACCAAAGAATCCTAAGGATCTCCACAGTCTGAGAAACCCAAGGTGGGCAGATAGTTCTTTTGTGGAGGGGGTTTGTACTTTTGTCTTTATGTATAGGTAATAACCCATTTTCTTTCTCAGAGGAAAGGCATCTTATTTATGAGTCAGCACAGCCCAGACTGGGAATGCACACTAGCTTATCAAAATTTAAGGTCTACAGACCTCTGTCTAGGACAAATTTCTTTAAGTTTGAGTAGCTGTGAAACTGAAAGATGATTTGGATCTGGATAGGTGGACATTGAAGATTTTGCCAGAAGCCTAAACCAAAACCCCATGGGGACTGTCATACTGGATTTACGTGGAGACCTCCCAACTATAGGTTTTGTTCTGTAGAGAAGAACTTGTACAACCAGAGTTGCATCCAGTCAAAACTCTCTTACTTGATTCAGTACACCAACAACATTACTCCCAACTGATAAACAGCAACAGCAAGAGCCACAACAAAATTCAAGTTTGAGTTCTAACCAAAGAAGGCCAATTTTAGAAAGTTTGCAGATAGTTCATTAGTAGATACTCTCCTAACCTAGGTAGGAGAACAAAGATAATGTGCTTTGTTTAAGTGTAGCAGACAATAGTTTCATAACCCCATCTGGTTCCCCTGAGGAAGGAAAATAAATTGCAGTAGGAAGTCAAAAGTTCTCAGAATTCCCCTTTGATTCTGGCAAATATGTGATTTTTCCAGCCCCTGCTTGCATATCTCCGTGTATGGAGATATATCCACAGACAACCTTGCCTTTGATAAAATGCTAAAAAATTCCCAGTCAGAGCTGAAATCTTCCTTCCTATAACCCACAACCTGTGCTTTACCTCATTAAAAATGCTGCCCTTGGCAACATGACCACGGTAATTTACAAATGTAAAAATCCCTGTGCTTATGGTAAGTTTATCAGAGCAGAACTACCCCCACCAGCCTTCACATCCCAGTTTTGCACTGATTTTTCTATCATAATCAAAGCTGAGCTCAGTGTTAAAAAACTCAGTTATATGTTGCCTTTCCAGTGTTTACTGGGGAGAAGGAATCTAAGAATACAATAAACAAATTAAGTGACCAAATCCTATTTCAAGCATAAATAAATTTTATGAAAACATGACTCCATGTCCATGATAATCCAAAATTGTTATGTTTCTCCAAGTCACTGTGAAAAATTGCTTGGCAGGGAGTAATTTTTATTACCTATTAAAATATATTTTGAAGGATCTTCATGTAAGTTTTGACTAAGTAGCATGTTTATCCTTTCAATAGAAAGCAAAAAAAAAAAAACATAACCTACGAATATTAAGAAAGAATAAGTTTATGGTGTGGACACTTAACATAGAGAAAATAGCAAGGTTGTTCTCAAGGCCACAATCCCTGGGATATTTTAGCTGTTGATTCATAAATAAAAAAGGTTATGTTTCTGATCCTGGTTCTGTTAGAATTTTCATTAAGTGAACTTAATAAACTATTGTAATGCACATGACCCTTTCTTTCTATGTTTTAATAAAAAGGAACGAGAAGAGGTGGCCTCTGAAAGTACTCTAGCATTAGAGACCTCTTACTCTATTGCAAAGAGAACATCCTTCCTGTTTCATTCCTGACCTGCTCGTGTCTTTTTTGTTGTTTCTGCATCTGGAGCATACACAAATTCACTTGGCACTTCTGGTCTAGGTAGTTTTAGTATTTAGTAACTGTTCCTAGATTTTACCCCCTCCAACTTACCCCCCCTCGCTGCAAAATCAAATCAAATCTGGAATTTAGTAAAGTCAGGGCAGAATATGCCGTACTTCTCAACTCATTTTGAAAATTTTATCATGTTTAGTTACTTGAAAAGAATAAATATGCAATGATATTTTGGGTGCCATTCAGTAAATAAAATGAATTGTGTATTGTCCCAAGGGTGTTACCAATGGACAACTGTCCGTGTTCGTGGACAATAATCAACCAACCTGTTTAACTCAGGCTGAGTTTTGTTCACCCAAGACTGAGGTGTGTATTTTAAAAATTCTATGGTCGTGCTTTAGGCAGAAATCTTGCTTTACAAATTCTAAAAACTAACTTATCTGACATAGTTTAAGTTTAGTTTGGTGACAAAACAAATATGTCAACATAATTTTAATATTTTTTAACTGATTAGTAGTATGATTAAAAGAAAACGTAAGCCCACACCAGTATGCTCATTTGGTTTTTGACAAATGGGCAAAAGTAACTGAGTGGAGGAATTATGGTCTTTCCAGCAACTGGTGCTGGACCAGAGGAATATCTTTAGGGAGGAAAAATAAATTAACTTCCAGGCTTTCAGTTTCCAATTCTGCGTGTAAGGAAAGTCACAGCTCCCTCCTAACTAACTGACTGACTCAATAAATAAATAAAACCATGATAGACATTATCTGTATACACTAGCTAGTCAGCTTCCTAACTATTATATTTCCAAAAATAATTTATATACAAACTAAAGAGAAGACAAATGTTAGAAAAGCCATTTGAGGCTTGAAGGACCTAACATCTCACTAATGTTTATTTTGTTTCCAAGCTAACAAAGTGCTCTTGATGTCAGTGTTTCTGTATTTCAATGTTAGTCAGAGAGTGAATAAATGTATGAATTTATTGTGAAAGTGGGAGGATATTAATAAAATACAATGAAAATTCGAATGAGCCATGATCATTGTTCATAACGTACTCTCATAACAGGTCTAGGGTGGCTTTCTGTCTCTTTCATAAACACCTGTGAGTTCATCACTGATAATGAGAGCTTCAATATTTGCAAATTGCTTACATCTATCTCTGTGTTCCCATCCTATCCCTCTGCCCTTTACAACTGATACATTTTTTTCATTACGTTCATAATTCTCCTCTTTTGTTTAATACAGTATTGACATGAATATATTACTCACACATACTCATGCGTTATTTAACTTTTGATATTTTAAAATTTATCAAAAAAAGATGAACATATTATAAATAATCTTTATAATATATCTATATATATTATATAGGTATATATAATATATATAATATAATATGTTATAATTATAATATAATATAATATAATAATCTGCCATTCCATATTACATTGTCATGATTCATACATATCATGTTACGTAGATATAGTTCACTGTAGTTCATTTATTGTCTTGTCTGTATATTTCATTGTTTAATGCAGGGTTTCTCAATGTTGGCAGAACAACTGATATTTTGAACTGGATAATTCTTTGCTATGGGGAGCTGTCCTGTAGCAAGGTAGGATGTTGAGCAGCATCCCTGACCTCTGCTCACTAGATGCTAGTAGCATACCCTCCAGTTGTGACAACCAAAAATGTCTCCAGATGTTGCCAAATGTTCCTGGGGTGCAAAATCACTAGAGGTTGAAAACCATTGATTTCATATATCACAGTTTGTTATTCATTATACTACCAATGGCAGGTGTGTTATTTTCATATTTTGTATTATTCTTGTGACTTTCTTGAACAAGTATCCTGATAAGCACCTTGCAAAAGTTTCTTTCAGGAGTAGAGATGCTAGTTTGTAAAGCATGTGATCATAGAACTTTACGTGATGTCAAATACTTATACAAAACCAGTTGTACTAATTTAAGTTTCTATCTGCTATCTTAAGAGAGTCTGTTGATTTACATTTTCTCCAACCTTCATATTGTCATATTTAATATTTGCTAATGCCAGTTGAGTGACAATGAAATAATATCTTAGTATGATCTTGATTTTCATTTTCCTGATTACTATCAAGATTGAACATCTCATTGTAGTTCTATTGGTCATTTGTGTTTTTTCCTCTGTGAAATGTACATTTATACTTTTGCCCATTTCCTTTGTTGCATTAACTTTTCTGTAATTGTTTGCTGGATATTGATCCTTGATATTAACCTTTGGTAGTAATATATGTTATATAAATATGTTCTCTCAGTTTATAGCATTTATTTTTTGTTATTTTAAGTGCTTTTTGATGGACACAAAGTTTATGATTTAATATTGTCAAGTTTATCATTTCTCTAGTACTTTGTCCTTTATGTTAAGATTGTTTTCCTTACCCTAAAGCTAGAAGGATATTTATTTGTATTTTCCTAAATGTTAAAACATTTTGCTTTTGACATTTAACTGGTAATATGTTTGCAGTTGTTACCTGTGTATGTTTTAAGATAGGAATAATTTTTTTTGCTTGGATTTTCATATGAAAACGATGTTTTGTTAGCTCAAATTGTAGAATAGACTTCCTTTTCCCCACTGATCTGACATTGTCTCTTCCTGCATAAATCAATGTTCCATAAATGTGTATGTTTGTTTCTTGGCTTTTAATTCTATCATTATATTCATCACTTTGTCTATCACTATGTCCGTAATTGTTTAGTAATAAATAGCACTAGTGATAAGACAAATACCTCTTTTTATGCTTTTTAATAATTCCCCCCAGAGATGTAACTGGACTATACTTAGGCCTTGAGATTTCCATGTAAATTTTAAATTAATTTTGAAAAATTCAGTGAATTTGAAATTTTTATTGAAATTATGTTGAAATTTAAGATCAATGTGAAGACATTTGATGTATTTATTTAGTGTACTCTTTATTAAATTAATTCTATTAACTCTTCCTATACATGAGCATTATATGTCTTTTTAGCTTTTGACACTTGTTAGCACTGTCCTGTAAAACCTCTGGATGGGTGTTCTCTTTGTGGGGAGATTTTTAATGATACCTTCAATTTCTTATATATACTACTCTTGATGCATCCTATTTTTTAATCACTTTTGGTTAGTTACATTTTTCTAAAATTTCTTATCCTTTCATGTAGGTTTTCAAAATTGTTGAAATAAACCATTAGAGAATGCCTATTATATTTTAATCTTGGCTACCTGCAATTATGTCCTTCTTTAATCTTTGCCTCATCTAAAGTTATATGCATGAGGCTTTTTTTATTATATCATCACATTTGTATAAAATTTTGGCTGAATAAAAGCATCTAGGCCCAATTGGCATCGTGTCCAATTTTTGTCTGTGATAATTTTTATTTGGATTTATTTGTATTTCTGTGATCAATTTTTTTGGAGGTTTATCTATTTTGTTACTCTTTTCAAATAACCTTGTGCATTTTTTATTTTCCCTCTAATGTTGTTTACTATATCTTCATTTTCTATTTTATAGATTAATATGTCTCCTGGTTGCCTAATATTTATTTTTTAGGATGAGATTACTCTTTACTTTTATAGATATAAATACTAAGAAAAGTTATTGATGGAAATTAATGGATACAAATTGAATGAGTTTTGTTATAGCAATGCCAATCAAGTTTTTGAATTTTTTCCAAGTTATAAGCCAAAATGAGTATGATTTATCATCACAACTCTTTGTAATAATCTTTTGAGAGACAATTGATGAGAGTGTCCTTTAATAATTTGGAAAGAAAATTGAATGCCATATTATTTGCAAAATCATTTGTTACCAAGTTAATAATGGCATTTCTTTTCTCAGATTCTGCAAATTCTATCAAAAATGCTTAACAAGATCTTATCAAATGGCTATTTAACTACATCTGTGACTTTTTTACTCTGGGGCACTTCATTTAATCTTATATAATAAGAAAGAGCTTAGAAAATCTAAACATTAATTTCAATAGACTTTTATCATCATGATATTTTTTGATGAAATACTTTTATCTTAGCACAGGTTTCAAATACATTTCTGTCAATACTTTGAAGTTCCAGATTTAGGTTGTTCCATGCATGAGAATAATTTTTATATTAACCATAGGTCAAAGGAAATCTTTGTTATTAAATGGATCAGATGACTCTGACTCACTTTCTATAAGAGAACAACTTATTCCATATTTTAATTGAAATGAACATGTTAATAAGCATTTTAAAAAATATATAGAACATATCTTATTTATTTATTTACTATTTTTTAAAAGATTTTATTTATTTATTTGACAGAGAGAGAGCGAGAGAGGGAACACAAGCAGGGGGAGCAGGAGAGGAAGAAGCAGGCTTCCAGGCAAGCAGGGAGCCCGATGCAGGGCTTGATCCTAAGACCCTGGGATCATGACCTGATCTGAAGGCGGACACTTAACAACTGAGCCACCCAGGCATCCCTATAGAGCATATTTTAAAAGACAGATTACTGAAAGTATCAAATTCAAGTTATATAGCTATTAAAATTAACTTTATATTGTATAACAAATTTTAAATTCATGTTTACTTTTGATTATCTGACCTGTAATAAATCAGTGCAAATATAACTAAGTTATGTATAAAATGAAGACTGTGGTGCAAAGCTTAATATGAGTTCAGTGAATATATAGCTTGTGCATGTTGGGCATTTTGGGGTTAATTGTACATGTTTGCATAAATATGTATACATATGTATTTATATGCAAACATACATATACATATATGTGTGCATAAGCACGCACATGCATATACATGTAAACATATGTGTATGTGTTCGTGTGTCCATATATACACACATTGGCACATGCTGAATGTGTGCATTTCTACACATGTGCAGATATATTTGTATGCTTGTGTGGATTAGATGTATATAGGTATGTGTATTTTATTAATATCATCAGGTCTCACAATCAAACTTTTCTATGTAAAAGATAAAAGCATATAGTGCTAAAAATGAGTCTTCTGGCATCTAAGATATTTAGCTTAGTGGTAATTTTTGTAAAGAGAAGGTTGAAAATGTAAAATGTTTTATGAGATGAAAAATGAAAGTTGAATGTTATTGAAATATATCATGGTATATTTAGATAAGATAGGATGTAATAGCCTTCTTCACATCCCCACACACACATGTACAAGAGATCATATAATTTTTTTTTTGTCCATGGGTTTTATCCCATATTGAAATACTTGGTAGTCCAAAAAAATATTCAAGATCTACTTAAAAGATAAAACTTGATTATTATATTCTGCTTTTTAGAAGCACTTTCTCATGATGATTTCTAGCAATAAGTATTATGGAAAGCATTTTAAAAAGCACTTAAATATTTGGGACAATAAGTCATTTTTAGTGTTCATAGGTTAATTTAGGTTAATTTAGTATATTTAAGGTGAGTAAACAGTTTATATCTCTTAAAAGATAAAACCAAAATATGCATTTTATAGAAATATTTCTGACAAATTTAGGACAGATCTCAGTATAAATTAGGGCAATGTTTTTTTAATCTACTCTGTTTAACAAAAATTATAGTTAATATTACACATATTGGTAGGATCGAGATGCTTGGATTAGGCCTGGGGACTTCTGCTCTCCTGTTTCCTTTTTAAGTTCACTGTTTCAATGTAGGCAAAACTAGATTGCCAAGAATAGCACTAAACCAAGTGATTGGCTTATAGGCAGGGACCTCATTTTTCTTGAAGATCCTCGTACAAATAAAATGGCTTTGCATCATCCTGGGGGAGAGGGTGAAATCGATATACCTACTGTATGTTTCTTTTATTTTCAGCTCATATTAGTAATAACAACTTTCATGCAGGACCTTTCATGTAAATTAATGACTGGTTGAAGTTAATGGACCAGAGAGCAACCCCTCCCAGGCAGTCATTAATCTCCAGAAATGCCTTATGCTGCAATTGTAATTGCTTAAATAAAAGCTTGCAAGAGAATTCAAAGAGAAATGCTAGACTTGTACTTGTCACTATAGGACAAATGGAAGTTTCGATCCCCAATAAATCTCCAGAGGAACAAATAATTTGTGTTTCAACTGTGCTGCTTCCTAAAATGCTGTGCAGCATTTACAACTTTTCAAGATGTCGATCCAGGTTGAATTTCTTCAGGATTCAATGCTGGATGGAATTGTCCTATAGTGAAATTTCACCATAAGTAGAAGAAAAGAGGCACTACTTGTAGGAACTAATTTGCAATATTAGGTTTTTGAATTTATAAATAACTGCAGAAGGCCCTTAGAACTGTAATGTAAGAAACATCTGCATTAATGACGTCTACTTAAAGTGTCTTTATTGATAAAACAATGGATTCTGCATTACTTATCTTGCTTATATCTCAGTCACAGTAAACAATTGTGGCATCCACTCCTCAAAACCCTAGCATCCATTGGTTTCATATTGTAAGATTTCTTCCTCCCTCTGACTGGCACTTCTCACCCCCTTTCCTGACTTCCTGTTCCCTTTACTCATCTTAATGCCAGTGTTAGTCTGGAAATGTGTTTACCCTTCTTCTCTTCTTACTTGAGTCCGAAGCCTTCACTTACCCTTCTACGGGGTGATGTCTTGCCCCATTGCCCCACTCCTCTTTTAGTGATTTCAATCTTAGTAAATGAGCATTATCAACTTCCATTCCAGATAACTCATTTTCAAAATTCTTTTCACTTTACTAAGCTCTGTCAATTCTGTTTTCAGAACAGCATCTCACCTCCATCTGATGTTTGTTAGTTTTGTAACCACTCCCTAATCTGATGTGACACTGCCTTTTACATGGATTGATGGGCAGCATAACTGATTTTTCTATTGCCAGTCTTGTCCTCCTCCAGCTGCTTTCTTCAGATAGTAATCGACATTCTTCCTAAGATGTAGGCTCATGTTAATACCTTGCTACCTAACACTTTCAATGGCATGTCATTGTCTTTTTAATATAGTTCATGCTATTCCATGCAATTTATAAGATTATCAATAATTTGGCCTTCACAGATCAATGAAAAAGAAATATGGTGAATAATCTTTAACTACTGAGATGTCTTACCTTTATTCACTGTGGCGGACAGGCTCTAGCTGCCTGGTGTTCTTGCATAATCCTTTGAGTGTGGGCAAGATCTATGACTTGCTTCTTACCAATAGAATATGGTAAAGGTGACTGAATGTATGCACTTAGGTAGACAGGATTATGTTACATAAGACTAACATCAGTCTTGCTAAGAGATGTTCTCCTTTCCTGCTTTTAAAGAAGGAAACTGCCTCACTGCAAGCTATCCTATAGATAGGATCAGGATGGCTTCTGGCCCACCACCAGAAAGAAACTTAGGCCTTCAATCCAGAGGCCTACAAAAAACTGAATTCTGCCGGGAACCACATGAACTTGGAAGCGGATTATTCCCACATGACCTAGGAAAGCCTCAGATGAGAATCCAGTCTTGGCAGACACTTTGATTACAGCCTTGCAGGGAACCCAGCCAAAATATGCCTGGATTTCTGACTCATAGAGATGGTAAGATAATATATATATATATGTGTTGTTTGATGCTACTAAATTTTTGGTAATTTGTCATGCATCAATAGAAAACTAATACACTCACCGTACTTTGTAATGAATCTACTATTGCTTTAAGAGTTCAAAAATATATTTTGAGTAAATTCGTATATTTGGGCATCAAAAATATAAAGCAGAAGGACATTTCTTATAGTCAAACACACATATACACAAACATGTTCAGAGCAAGAATTTAAACTCCTTTGGATAGTAACAGGGGAAAGTGTTAGCTAAAAAGTTGAAACATTAATGTGGGGTAGAATAGCATTGGAAGGAGAACAAAAAGGTAATTAGAATAAAAAAGAAAAGAAAATTAAATTTGCCAAGCAGAGGGCAGATGGGAACCCCAAGGGACATTGGAAGAAAAAGGAGCACTCACCCCAAGTGAGGGTGAAGTCACACAGACTGAGAGTTCAGAGCTCTGGTTATTTTTTCATATGTCCAACTACTCACAGTTGAGGATGTAAAAAACCTGCTCTGTTGCAGCCTGGGAATTTAGGGCTGAAATCTAATAGTTAATGGTGTTACTCATTTTTACAGATGAGGAAACAGACCCAAAAGCTTAAGTTAACTTTTCCCAAACCACAGGGCTTATGTCCGGCAAAGCCAACTCAGATTGGATTGACGTCATATGCTACGGGTCTACTGTCCTGATTTGTTTTGGATTTTAGAATAATGGCTTACACGATTTGATAGATGTATCAAAACAACCACCCGCTATAGGCGAAATGCTTCTGTGTAAATAAACCAGTTTCTGCTTTAAAAATAAAATTCAAATATCTGCATTTGAAGTGACTTTTGTTTAGTGTATTGTATCCGTCTGCCTTTTCAAAGTAACTTCTTAAAGATGTACAAAGTGTTGAGCCTCAAACTGATAAGAACATTAATTTTCAGGTTCCTATACATCCTACGAAAGCAAGGCTTTGGTCTAAAAGTTGGCAGCTTTTTACCTTAGACACCAGATTAACACATAATTATCTCCTCACTGTGAAGAATGAGAAGGTTATCATGACAATCAGTGGAAGACGTCAACTCAAAGAATACACCCTGTGAAATGCAACAATTAGAAGAGACCCTCAACACTTTCCAGGGACTGAGATAGTCCAAAGGTTAATTTAGATTATCATCGAAACTATTTAAGCCCTAAGTGTCAGCAGAGAGCTAGGTAGTCCATTTCAGGGCTATAAACAGCAACAAACAAGAAAGGAAAGAGAAAATGGGAAAATAAAAATAATGTATTGGATTTCTACACATCTGTTGATTATTAACACACTCCTGAGGTATGTTTTATCACTAGCATCCTGATCTAGCTAAGGATGCTGAGACTCTCCAGATAACACCACACAAGCTAATTGATTTGTTTAAGGTCAAATACAGAGTTTATCATTAGAATCCTGCTTTTGTTTTCATTCACATTATCTTGTGGGTGAAGGGAAAAGAACGAGTCATATGGAATAAAATGGAGAAAGGAAATAGAAAGATACAAAGGTACCTAATATGGTGGCTGATTGTCTACTAGATACACAGTTCACCATGCCCTGAGATTGCCACTGATTTATTTAAACTTAATCCAAACATAGCTGAGAGGGAACAGAAATCAGAGGTGTTGATTACTACTTCTGACACTGGCACTCGACAGTTTTATGACCCCTTAATGACTATTCTAACTTTGCATCTTTTTTCACCTCTTGAAAATTGTACTTTCAGGAAAGTAAACAGAATCAAATGAGATAATGAATATGACAATGTCTACTATACAAACATTACAACAAATTACAATTTTAGTAAAACAATTTAAATATTTAAAAAAATAAAAAGGTTAAATAACCTGATTATGACGCAAATTCATGGAAGCGAATCCTTTGTTTTGTCATATTTATGATTAAGAAAACATACTTCTTTGGCCGTGACTGTCATTTTCTTTAGAGTCCATTCATAAAGACTCATACCCCCAAAATGAACAAATATTACTGAAGAACAAAAATAATATTACATGTACTTCTGTGCCTTCTAAGGAGCTTATGGTCTAAATGGGGCGAGCACAATGTTATCATTAGCCATACAGTTCTAAGGGCAAAAAATCTTCAGACAATTGAAAGATTAAAGTCCACTAAAGTAACTTCCATGGTGCTTCCAGAATTTGATTGAAAGATACTAGATAAGCAGGGAGGAGAAGGCAAAGCATTGCAAGGGCCCTGAAATTGTCACAGTGAAAGCATCAAGGTAGAAAATGGAGATGCCAGGGAGAACATTTGCATTCACTGAGGGCCTCGTGTGTACCAAACAAACAACCTACAAAAAGCGTAGGAGTTACTTTCCATGTAACCCCTTCAAAACTATAAAAAGCATGCATGCTTTTATCACTAGAATAACTTTGGGGATACGTATTGATTACAACCCTTTATGTCTAATCCAAATGTAAACTGGCACCTCTCTGATCCTTTGGATATCAGCAGAATTTACCTCACAGCTCTGATTCCACAATGCCTTTTGTAAGCCTTACACTTCCTCCAGATTTTTGCCAGTCTTTCGCTCAAAGTTCTCTCTTTTCCTCAATCTCTGAGCTCTCCCATGCTGATCCTCTCCTACACCACCACAACTAGGAAGTCTCCTTTTACCGGTTCTTCCTACAAATCCAATCACACAAAGCGCTGTCATTTTATTCAGTGTGTTGAAACTCAGATGTCAGAAAAGTTGGTGAGGGATGCCCACTCAGCATTACGACCTCCCCCATTCATCCTCTCCCCCTTATTTCTACCTCATACACTCTGTTTCAGAAGCCAGACACAGTCTTCCTCTTATCTCATGCAAAGCAGCCTTATTGTCTTCTCTAGAGCCTTCATAGTATCTGACACGTCATGTCTTACAGAGACTCAACTAATATTTTACCAAAAATACTTTTCTAAGATGCGTTGTTCCAGTATCAGGGCATACTGTAAAAGATTTTGAACTGGGCAGAAACATCATGGACTGTCCTATCTTGTCAAGTTTACCATATGGCATATTTCCTCCTTTGTTGTCCTTGAGCTATTTACAGCTCTGCAAGCTGTAGAAATCTGATAATAATGTAGATAATTCTAATGCAAAGAAATGCAAAAATTCTGTCTGATGGAATGCCGTTGATTATTGTCCTATAGATATTGATCTAATTGTGGATATGATCATAAATTCACTGTCACAATTTCTGGCTGCCTATATAATCGTGCTCTTAGGGATACCTGCTCTGACGCAGCTAAGACATCTTAGTGTTTCCCTCATTAATTAATGACTTAATAAAATCTTTGGCCCAGGTTTTAAGAGTATTTTTATGAAAGTCCTGACATTAGCTATCTAAAAATCTGCTCAGTAATTAGCTTCCCATAAAATACTTTATATATACTCATCTACAAGTAGTCTTCAAATATCTTTAAGTTCTAGGAAAATAGCTGGAAAGGCCTAAAACCAAGTTCAGGAATTTTCAAAGAATTTTTTTCTTAAACCACTTTCAAAAATAATCTTAACTGCCTTCAGTAGTCCATAGCATATAAGCATAATAGATTCCTAAACATGCCTTCAATAGTCCATAGAATATGAACATAATAGATTCTTAAATTTTCACGGGAAAGGACACCAGGTAAGTGACATATCACTTAATTTTTGGTAGCATAACCTAACATATATGCTCTTGGATACAATTACTTTATGTTCACTATTAACTTGGAATTCTAATAGCACATATCACTTCAGATTTTATGTTCTGAATTTATTATGTTTGAAAGGATATTTATGCAACAAGTCATAATTATAGAAGATTTTATAGTTTTCTTTGAGAAGTTGGACTGACATAACATTAAACTAGTGACAGTTTTTCTGTACAAGGTTGCAAAATAAGAACTCAAACCCACACAAAGCCACTCTATTATAAGTGATTAAGATGCACATTAATCAGTTCATCCAACTAATTACCTGCCAAAAGTTTCAGGTGTGCTTTTATGGCTTTTATAAATGTTAATTATCTGTAGCTAAACATATATATGTTTTGCAGAGAAATGAAAGAATAGTGTTGGATTTCTTCTCTAACAGTTGTATTTCACAGAATGTATTATTTCAGTTGACTTTTTCCATCAAATGTCATGATCACTTCTCCATTTTTTCACAATAAGAAGATAATCATGTGTTAACCTGGTGTCAAAGGTAAAAAACTGCTAACCTCTAGAGGCAACCTTGAAATAGGATGGATAGGGGAACTGGAAATAAATGTTCTTATTTGTTTGAGGTTTAGCACTTTGTAAATCTCTATAAATTTACTGTGAAAGATTTGAATTTAGGAAAAAAAAAAACTTCATTCATCCATTCCTTCAAACACTCAGGATTCACCAAATAAATATTACGTGCCCTGGGCTGCACTTGGAGTTGAGGATAAACAGATAAATAGAACAGTTTATTTAGTGCTGACAGAACTCTAAGTGGATGAATAAATATAAACAGCTAGCGGGTAAGCAGTTTAAATCCTGTGTTTGTATATTACAAACTGCCAGGCCTTTGGTTCTTTACATAATTTAACACTCAGTTCCTAATCTGTAAAATGACGCTCTTTATCTCAACTTCTTAAGACTTTTCTGAGGTTTTACTGTTGAGCAAGTGCCTGACACAGAGTATGTGCCTAACATGTCCTATCTTTCTCAACGAGATGCCACAGTTCAGCAAACAGAATGCTATCGGAGTGAGTAGGGTGAGACTTAGTAACAAGTATAATCATTGATGTCCTCATCAAGGACATGACACTTAATACAGTGTTTCAGCAACAAGTAGGCATTTTTTAATCAATTTTTTAAGCAATGAGATTGTCAGTGCCAAGACCAAGGTGTGAGATTTCAACATTTCAGGTAAATTAATCCATTTACAACAGTACTCTAAATTTGGGGTGATTAAAAAATTAACACTCTGGAAAGTTAAAATCTAGTATTGAATTTGTTAAACTTATAGTCATAAATTATGACTATAATTTCCAGACCTAACATGTATTTCCTGATATGCACCTTTTCCCCCCACACGAAATGTCAATATAGTGAAATAAACATTGATTTTTGTATGGTTATATCTACACACATTTTCAAACCAAAGAACAGTAGCAAATATATGATTTCTGAATTTAGAAGAGAGCTTTTGAGGTTTTTTTAATAGGAAAGAAACTGGTAGACATAAGTAAACCAATCAGTACTAGAGAGTTTACTTGAGACAAAGTTCTTTAAATTTTTAAAGTCTCTCATTGAATAGATGGAACAATTTCCTCATTGTTTCTAGATAGCGTGCTATTCCCACAAAGTTCATGATTATAAATTCTGAAGGAAGCCGTGGGGTTGGAGGGACAGTTGGAATAGTGTCAGGAAGTGACGGGAAGAGGGATATCAGGGAAGGCAAGAACTCTACATGTGACAATAATCTCTACATGCATGAGTCTGTGCAAACATCAAAAATACTTTAGGACATTTTTTTTAAAGTATACTTGAATATAAGTGCAGGCTAAGGTAATATTCTTCATAATTTACATAGAAAAAGCCCAGCAATTTAGGCTTCTATTGTTGTGGTGTCAGATGACCAATGCCAATTTCTCCTTAAATCTAAAGAATCAACTTTTAGTTGCCTTTCTGATAGAAAAAAGAAAAGCTTAGATAATACCCCATCCCCTGAAGATCACCTAAAAATGAGTGAGGAGTAAATTTGTATAGTTTGCAAAGTAGTTTTACGTATCAAGATATTTAGATATCCCCACTCTGTCCCTATCAAGACCGCTTATATGAATGGAGGCTTTAGAGTGGTAATTAACCAAGTCCTTATCTTCACTCAAAGATTGGCGCAAATCAATAAAGAGAGGAATCACACTGATGGAGGGTACAACATCAGCTAAGGCCACACTGGAAAACATTGCTTAACCTAGGCAGTTTTCAACTTGGTGCTTTCTAAATACAGCATCCCCCACTTATCTGTGGTTTCACTTTCTTCATTGGCCATCTGGAAGCAGATGTTCCTCCTTCTGACAATACGTCAGAAGGACACTAGTAGCCTAACACTATGTCACAATGCATACCTCATCACGTAGGCATTTTATCGTCTCACATCATCACAAGAAGAAGGATAAGTATAGTACACTAAGATATTTTGAGAGAGAGACCACATTCACATAACTTTTATTACAGTATATTATTATAATTATTTTATTATTAATTATGGTTAATCTCTTACTATGCCTAATTTATCAATTAAACTTTATAATAGGCATGTATGTATAGGAAAAACAGTGTATATGGAGTTTGGTACAATCTGTGGGCTTAGACATCCACTGGGATTCTGGGATGTATCTTCTGTGGGTAAGGGGCAACTACTTTCAACCTGACTTTCTAGTCATATAGACAATTGAATGAAACACGTGTTTAGGAATCACAAATAAACCAATGTGTGATGGTTACTATTATGTGTACACTTGGTGAGGCTGTCATGCTCAGTTGTTGGGTCAAATAATAGTCTAGATGTTGCTGTGAAAGTAATTGTAGATGTGATTAGATTTATAATCAGTAAACTTACAGTGAAGCAGAATGCCCTCTATAATGTGGGTGGATCTCATCCAGTCAATTGAAGGTCTTAGAAGCTAAAATTGAGGTTTCCAGATAGAGAAGCAATTCTGCTTCAAGACTGCAAATTATAAACCTGGCCTGAGTTTCCAGGCTGCTGGCTTGCACTACAGATTTCAGAGTCAAGACTGCAATATCAAGTCTTATGTCAATTTTCAATCTTCAGGGCTGCCCTACAGATTTTGGACTTGCCAGCCACTACAATCATGTGGACCAATTCCTTAAAACAAACCTTTCCATATAGACATCTATACCTATATATCTATATCGATATATCCAACTGGTTCTGTTCCTCTGCGAAACAGAATCATGATAGCCAATACTATATACAATTTGAAGACTTTGAATTAATGCTAGTCTTGATGGGCATCTTCTAGAATAACTGAATTCCTTAAGAAGGTGTATTGAATAAGAGAAAGTGCACCGTGCAGAGAAACACAATTCAGCACTCCTATATCATCTGTCGCTAACCAGCCGTATGAATTTCTCTCAACTCCATCTGTAAAATGACAAAATTAGGTTAGCTCATCTTCACAGACTCTTACATAATCTCTGTGATTCATCATTTGTGGTTACTATCTCCAGAAGGACCAAGCTCTATGAAGACCTCCTTCTAGTAACATATGGCTGGCATAGGCAGGAAACATTTGCTAGAGAAATTTTTCTAAAGGTAAGGTAAGAATGAACTGGCCAGGAATTTCACGTCTATATATATAAGGAGTGCATATATATATACATACAAAACAGATTTGATTGGTTGATTAAGATGATAAAAGTCATAGAAACCCTGGTATCCATCTGCCCCAGATGAAGAGTTGTGTTGTCTTTTTGCTTGGGTGTTTAATGTGTCAGTTCTAACTTCCTCAATGATCCTGTTGCTGTCAGGGGCAAAAGGATTTATGGCTCTGCATTCCTGATCTGGATTCCAATGAAGCAAACCTTGGCCTTTGGATCATTTTTACCTCTAGTTTTGCAAAAAACTTTGTTCAAGAATCTGGGATTTCTTTCAAAATGCGGTTTTAAGAACTGTGATAAAAGCTTGTTATGCCCATCATTGGGGTTAACAATACCATATTTGGGATTAGAGGAGGAGTCTCATTTGATGCAGTGACACTGAGATTTAAGCATTTAGGAACAGATGTATGATCACTAACACTAAGCTTGCCTTCCAGACCCTAATTAAAAAAAAAAATGTTACCTTGGTTGTTCCTCATGATGGTGTAGATTTAATAATGGTACTACTACTAATAAAGGAAAAGTGGGAGGATAAAGTGCATAAATACCATCAATATCAGTGAAATTAAGACAGAAGGATGGAAATTGGGTACTAGCCCAAAATACATTCTCTTGTGTGGGGCTGGTTCCTGGGGAAGTTACAAAATCTGATCTGCTTGATGAGGGAAGCCATAAACATGCTTCTTTTTCATGTGGATTCATATTTTAAGAGTGAATCAAATGAGACTTTAGGTCCTGACTAAATTGGCCATGTTTTGTGTGTTATGCAATGCAATGTTACTATTTTATTAGTGCGAATAGGTCTGTGGTTCTGAATATGGTCCCTGGCCCAGCAGTATCCACATCACCTAGGAACTTGTTAGAAATATCAGTTCTTGGGTACTCCCCTAGGAATACCGAATGAGAAACGGTGGAAATGAAGAGCAGTAATCCTTGTCTTCACAGGCTCTCCAGGAGATTCTGATCATGCCAGAGTCTGAGAATCAGTGCTGTAGACTGATACTCTGATTCACACCTAAATCCACTCGTCCAACAAAAATTCTTCTATTAAACATCTACAGAAAAAACACTCTACTCTTCTCCATATTCCCCTAAAAATAGAACCTAATAAAACAGAACAAAGCCAGCAATCAAACAAACAAACACAAATAAGTAAGTAAAGGGATTCCAACACGTGAATATAGAAAGCAGTGTTCTTTCATTTCTGTTAGTTGGAAATTATGTTTACAGTAAGGGAGCCGTAGCAAAATTGAGGCTCTTTCTCCGAAGATCTTAGACTATGATTTAAGTTGTCTGATACTTATTCATCTCTACTTCCACAGGCAGCTAGAAGGAAATCAAAGCACTGCAGACCTATTATCTGTAATTCCGATGTTCCTCTTTCCTCTTTATCTTTATATATCTTCATTACCAACCCACTAGTTCAAAAGCTTAGCTGTAAGGGTTGAGGAGAAAGCATTTATTAAATCCAAATTCAAACAAATGTTAG